>JAHHUM010002597.1:1277115-1626602 GCA_036173005.1 Crenichthys baileyi | reverse complement strand
ACCCCCCCAAATCCTCAACACCACCGGTAGCCGTGGCCCACTTCAGGTTTAGGAACCCATCTCTGGGGACCTGAATGGTTTTACACATAGACACTGTTCGGAAGAAGGCCCAGCAGGGGACTATATTTCCTGAGGCAATCAAAAATTTTCGCCCTTTCCCAGGGCTGCGGGGTCATCTTTACACTGCCATCTTTTCAGTTATTCTTCTTCACCCATCTAGTGGGGTTTTGGTTCATCCCAAAACGGCATGCCCAACTGAAAGAAAAATCGGGTACCTTTCCCCTCCATCCGGATTTACGGGTCTGGGTCAAAAAAAAGAGCTGCTAAAATCTTGCAGACCCCCAAACCCTAAAAAAAAAACTGTTTACATTTTACTCTAGGCCTCGCTCAGGCGCACGGGGGTGGACAAGGGACAAAAAAACCCTGGTTTTAGACCCAAATAATTTATTATATGGTGTGGGCCTCTTTTGGGGGCCAAACAGCGTCAATTTCCTAGTCCTGCACAGTGGTCGAGGGATTTTAAGCCTTCTTCTTGCAGGATAGTGGCCAGTCATACGTGTTTGGTGGGGGAAAAAACTTTTTCCTGACTCGCCCCTCCAAAAACCCCAAAGTGGCTCAAAAATTTTTAGATTGGTGACTGTGCAGGCCATGGGAGATTTTCAACTTCTTTTCTTTTCATAAAAACCCAAATCTTTCACCCAGTCCTCTGTGTGAGGGTGCATTTTCTCCTGTAAAACCCCGGTACCCCCTTTTCGGGTACAATTTTGAACCAGGGATGATAGGTCCTCAAGTGGTTCGGTTTATCCCTTGGCAGTGAACGCCCCCCATCAGCACAAGTTTGGGCCAAGGGGGAAATCCCATGATATGGCACCCCAAACCATCCTGATCCACCCCCCAGTTCACTCTGGCAGCAACAGTCGGGGGGTAGTTTCTTTGGGGCTTCTCCACACCGTAACCCCCGGGGAGGGGGGGGGGAAAAAAACAGAAAAAGGGTGGCTACCAGAGAACAAACATGTTTACATTGTCCACACCCCAAGATTTGTGCCCCTTGCCCCATTGAAACCGATTTTGGCATTGGCATGAGTGACCAAAGGTTTGGCTATACCCCCGGCCGTGTATATTGACCCTGTGGAGCCCCCAGGGGCCAGTTCGGGTGGAAACGGGGAGATTTTGAGGTGCACATTAATTTCTGCCGTGTTTGGGGGCAGCCGTGGTTTTATTTTTTGAATCAAGGGGGTTTTGCACCCGAACTTCCCTTTCGAAGCTACCTTTTGCGTCCCTTTAATCCTTTTGGATGTGGTTCGTCCTTTTTGGGTGTTATGCTGCATGATCCTGGATACCGGGCTTTTGTAATACAAAGACTTGCGTCTGGTCCGATGCGCCAGCAAGACGTACCAACAATCTGCCCTTTTTGAACTCTGGTATGCACCCAAATTTTTGTGTGCTTTTCAATATTTTGAGCAAAACTGTGCTCTTCCCCGAAAATTGACCTTCACACTTGCTTTACTGGTGCAATGGCATAATGAAGACTGGCTACCAGGCTGGTCCAATAGTGTACCGGAGTCAAATTCCTTGTTTGTCTGTAAAAACTTGGCAATAAAGCTGATTCTAATTCTGATTTAGAAATGGCACATCCCAGTGACAACCTAAACACTTTTTTTTAATCAGCAAAGGGTTTTATCTTGAATCAAAGAATGCAAGAGCAACTTTTGGAATAAAAATTTATAGGATGTGATTTTTTTTTTTTTTAAAATAAAAAAAACTGGTCTTTACCAGGTTAATATTAAGGGAAATTTTTTACCTCATTTGAGGTGCTCAGTCTCGGTGGAAACAATAACCTCGTCAGGGCTGCAGTAATTTTTTCCCCTCTTTCAGCTGGATTCAGCTGAGCAGTAATTATAATCTTCAGCAGCAGACGATCCTAATTACAGATCATAGAGCGTCTGGCTGCGGCTGAGGTCAGAGGCCGAGCGTAGCATATTACAGTCATTGTTCTCCCAATGATCCTGCAGGCCTCTTGAGGATCTCCGAGTGAAGTGAACAACTTCCCACTCTGAAACTTGCAAGCGGAGTTTTGTCTCCTTAGAGTTGGACTTAATGGAAAAAAAGGAAGCCGAACTTTTCTCCAAAAGTTTAACAGTTTAACTTCGAGCTTCTTTTTGCTGTCTGCGTTCCACACCACGGAGCCTTTTCTTTCCTCTTTCGTTTTGTTTTCTTCAGAGGTTTGGATCCCGCGGCTGCCTAGTCGTACATCGCCACCCCCAGAGACCAATCCGGGGCCACGGCCTTATCTTTGGGAGGCACATTTCCCCGAGGGAAATCTCCCAGCCTCCACCTTGGGCTCTGCACTTAAGTGATGAACGAAACATGGCTGCTCTTTGTCTGCTTGCTGCTAATCAGCGAGGCAGAGATGCAGCTGCTGCTGCTGCCATCTGGCCACACAGCATTACCTGACATTGCCTCCTGCTTGCCTTTTTCTTCGTCTTCTTCTTGTCTTCCTTTCCCTCCATCAGGCCATGGCTAAAAAAATCTGCCTCCAACAGACCTCTTTAAATTGGTAATGAAAAACAGGACCACTGCAATCAGCACTTTTACTAGTCATAAAAGTATAAGAAGTTAAAGTACATGCTGAGAAGAGGTTTCTGTGAAGTTTGTTTTTGGTTTGGTGATAAGTTCTGTCTCCTCTTGGGTGGATGTTTACAAACCCTCCACTTCAATATTATTTTAAATACTTTTTAAATATATCTTAGGTCCCAAAAAATCTTTGGATTTTGGGGTAACCCCTCGTTTTAGCTGTTTGTAGATTTTCATCATAATTTTTTTGGGGGAAGTGCTGGGAGGGGCGCAGGGCGCAGTTGGTAGCACTGTTGCCTTGCAGCAGGGAAAGGGCCGGATTTGATTCCCGGCCCGGGGGGTCTTTCTGCAGGAGTTTCATGTTTTTCCCCCTGCATTGTTGGTTCTCACCAGGTACTTGGCTTCTCCCAAGTCCAAAGGGGCTGCCTGTTGCTTAATTGGTCACTCTAAAATTTCCTTGTGTGTGAAGAGTGTGTGCAGGTTTTTTTGTGTTTTTTGGGGCCCCGCAAGGGGCTGGGAACCCGTCCAGGGGGTACCCCGCCTCTCGCCCCCAGCGCTGAAGATGGGGCCGTTCCCCGCCAACCCCTATGGAATAAGCGGTAAAAAAATGTTACGACTAGAGGGGAGAAATGCTATGAGCATCCATTGTTCTAAAAAAAAATCTAGTTGCCTTCAGAAGTGAGCTAATTAAGAATTAGAAGCCATGTGCCACATTTAATCTCAGTATAAATGCAGCTGTTCTGTGAAGGCCTTGGATGTTTGTTAGAGAGCATTAAAGAAAGAACAGCATAACAAAGACTAAGATTATCTTCACAAGGTAGGTCTTGATGCTCAGTTTCAATTTGTTGCTGAAATCCGCATTTTTTGTGTGATTGTTCATCAGACTTCAGTCTGAATGGTTCATGACCCCAATGCGACCTGCATGCCGTGCCATGTAGGAGAAAGTAGATGCCACACAGAAGCTGACTGTTTACAGACGTAATGATGAATGTCCTCCCTGTGTTATTATCTATCTATCTATCTATCTATCTATCTATCTATCTATCTATCTATCTATCTATCTATCTATCTATCTATCTATCTATCTATCTATCTATCTATCTATCTATCTAGCTATCTATCTATCTATCTATCTATCTATCTGCCTGCCTGTCTAAGCACTGGTGTTTTCTAAGGTGCACATCATCCTGCATGTTTTAGATCTCTCCCCTGCTTCCACACGCCTGACTTAAATGAATGGGTGATTAACAGGCTTCTGTGGCACTTAGTGACATGCTGAATAGGTAATGCAATCATCTGAATCGGGTATGTTGGAGCAGAGAAACACCTAAAACATGAAGGACAGTGGGTCCCGAGGGGCAGAATTGAGAAGCACTGTTGTAAACTGTCTTTGTTAAACATTTATGCTGGGGTTAATTTAAAAAGGTTAGTTTTAAAGGTTAATGTATATTATGGGATTTGTTTTTTGCTTGTTAGATTAATTAAGTATAATGATGCTGCTGTTGGTCTACAATTCTGATGCTGGTCTGAGGTCACATCTGAGCAGGATGGTGGTCAGACTCTGAAAACATATTAGTGTTATCCTCCAGCAGCTCCTGAATATGTAAAGCTTTATTGCAGCTACACTCCAGCAATTTCTCTTAATTATTGGAGTAATCAGATTGAAGGAAAGGCAAAGCTTTCCTTGTTGGCTTAACTAACATAAACCATATCGTCTTCTCTATCCACTTCACTCTATTCAATTTAATTCAGTTGGCTAATATGAGCACAAACAATGTATCTAATAAAATAAACTGCAATATAGACCATTACCAATAATCTGAAAACAATTGCATGAACAATCCCTCCTTTGTTAGTGAAAAGTAAAAATAAATGTGTACAACCTAATTTCAGCCTCTTCTGCTTTTTCTATGTGTGATCTTAGAATTAAATAGTTTATACTAAGGACATTACCACACTGTTAACAAATTGAGATTTATTGGATAGGGACCTTCTCTGAAAATACATTTTCAAGTTCCATGAGGTGGTGTAGGTCCTTTGTTTAAAAAATGTGTCCTTTGCTCGATAAAACTCAAAAGTAAAACTCAAAAACAAAAACGTTTTAAAACAATTGTAGGACAGAACTAAGAAGTCAAAGCAGAAAAAAATGTCAAAAATTTAATTCAAACTTTAAAAGATTGTAAAAAACCTGGCAATGCAGAATCTGATGAAATGCGGATTTGTTTTTCCACAATCGACAGGCAAAATCCAGTTAGGTCTGATATATAGGCTTTTTTCAACAATAGCAGTTAAACACCTTTTCTCACATGTGTCTTAGAGATCTTCGACTAGTAAACCAGTAAAATTATATTTCTGGTCTGCACATTTTACAATGATGTAATGGCCATCCCCCTTTCCCACAGCAGTTCACAAAAGGTTTAAGCTCAGGCCAAACTCAGTCATGTTGCAGAGTTACATTACAAATGTGATATTATTGCTGAGTACTGCACTAAACATTTTGGTTGTAGTTAACCCACATTTTCACAATTTTACATTTTTGTCATCATAATGTGCCCACTAATCTGCAATAATTTTAGCAACGCAGCCAGTAAAATGTTTTGTTATAACTTGTTGCCGTTCAGAGTGTGAATGCATTGCAAATGAAACATTACACTAAACCAAATACTATACCAATGTAGTTATTCGCAATTGCAATATTGATAGGGTGATGACGATTGTGATTTGATATATTGCACAACTCGAAACCATTCCATTCCATTGTAGTTTTGGCTGTATATTTAGGGCCGTTGCCATGCTTGAAGGTGAACTTCCACCCAAGTTTCAAGGCTTTTGCAGCCTCCGTTTTTGCATTGTATTCAGCTCCATCCACCTTCCAATCAATCTCACCAACTTTCATGTCTCTGGTGAAGAAAAGCATCCCCACAGCATAATGCTACCAAAACCGTGTTTCACGGTGGGGTTGGTGTATCCAGGGTGATGTGCAGTCTATTGTTTTACCATTCATCACACTTTTATTGAAATTAAATTACAAACAGATGGACCTATTGACAAATTAGGTGACTCTTGAAAGGAGTTGGTTGCGATGCTTTAATATAAGGGAGTCACAGTAAATAGAGTTAAATACAAATCCATGCCACAGCTTTGAGAAATATATCGTTTTACGTCCACTTCACAATTATGCACTTCTATGTGTTGGCCTGTCAAAATCCCAACAAAATGCACGGAAGTTTGAGACTCTAACGCAAAATATGGAATAACTCAAGTGCCTCAAGGAATGATTTGCCTAATGAAGTGGAGTTGGTGATACAATCTACAAGTAAAATAAAAGTCAAAATTATTTCTTAAAATTTCAAGTGCATTTGCTGTGCCTGAGTGGCAGCTGTTCAACAGAAAGTGACTATTGATTATTAAACTGAATGATTAAATAACTTACTGCAGAAATCAGGCCCCTCTCACACCACTATTTTCAATAATTCGGACAGAACAAATGGGTTTCAAAAGGCTTGATTTCTGTCTCCTTTGAATTTTTGTGTGGTTTCAGGGCCGAGGTGCAGGACTGAAGGGACACCGGGGGACATTAAGGCAGATCGATATCCTTCAGGCGGAGGGAGTCAGCCATAATCTCCATCAGCCATGTAGGAAAGTACATTACTGCCACTACAAAGCCTATTAACAAAACCGCAGGCCATGCATTATTGAATGGATGCTGGTTTTATTCCACCCATTCAAAGAGATAAAAAAAAAAACAGCAGAAACATAAATAATTCAATGACTTCAGCCTCTCCCTTAAAATATTGTTTTTGTTTTCAGTGCTTAATTGGATTTGGTGTCTGGGAGGCATCTTTGTGAACGGGTTGGGTGGAGAGGATGGAGGGTGGACTCTCAGATCACATCGGAGTGACTCGAGGGGGAATATTGATTGGTGATACAGATCTACACGGAGCGATCCAGGGGGATATCCATCTGTAAACAATGTCTCAGAGCAGCGAGGGGCTTCACCTTAGAATCACAGATGAGCTCTCCTTACCTCAGGCTTAAATTTGTACATCTGAGCTATTTCAATACAGTACCTTAAATACACTGAAAGATTTTAGGTTACTTTGAACATACACAAGTTCACAGCACAAAAATATGCACACAAAATGTGGAACACCTGAAATGCAACAACTATCACTCCCACCATAAAATATGTCACATTGTAGGTTTAATATTGATTGCTATCACTATATCTTTATTGTTGTCTGCCTTGCACTGAAAAAGTACTTGCTTAATTAATTTTTTATATCAAATATAACCTTAGTAAATGCAAAATGCTGTTTTCAAACTATGATTTCATTTACTGAGGAAAAAAAGATATCCAAACCAAACTGGATCTATGTGGAAAAAGAATGTGCCGCCCTGTGGTGAGGCGACTGTGGCTCAGTAGGAAGAGTAGTCGTCTTGCAATCAGAAAGTTGTGGGTTCAATTCCAGCTTCTT
Organism: Crenichthys baileyi; assembly: GCA_036173005.1. NCBI lineage: Eukaryota > Metazoa > Chordata > Actinopteri > Cyprinodontiformes > Goodeidae > Crenichthys > Crenichthys baileyi. Next base: position 1,619,550 of record JAHHUM010002597.1, on the reverse strand, counting down.
CTTGTCTTATGTCGATATGCCCCTTGCCAAGGCACTTAACCTCAAGTTGCCTTCTGCGTATCGGTATATGAATGTGTGAGGGTGATTGGGTCAATGTGGCTCTAGTGTAAAGCGCTTTGATTGGTCTGTATGACTGGAAAGGCGCTACATAAGTTCAGTCCGTTTACCATTCCCTGTGAACCAAAAACTGCAAGTGGCAATGAAGTCTTATACATCAAGGAGGACTTTTTGCCAACTTTTGAGAAACACGAACAGCCACTTTAAGGTCACAACACACCAATGTTGTCAAAACTCTTCTTTTTTTTTAGCCTTTTAGCGTTGGATGTCTTTTAAAGCACTGTCATTCTTCACACCCTTGCGGACTTGCTCATTCTCTGGTACAAAGCAGTGATCAGGGTTCTATCAGTTACTGCAATCTGTTCAGGTCCTAAATCAGAAAAGAAGCCCCAAATGATAACACTCAGACAACTTTGTTTTACTGTAGTTATTGTTTTCTTTTTCAAACTTTCTTTATTAGATTTACCTTAGATGCAGCAGTGTTATGACCCACAGGTGTTTGGGTTTGCTTTAGTGTTTGTGTTTTGATCATTTTCTCTCATTGTTTATTGTGTTATTAAGATCGTGTCTTATTCAGTTGTTACCTCCACCAAGGCGGTTATGTTTTGTTGGCGTTTGTCTGTCTGTCTGTTAGCAAATTATGAATGGATTCGGATGACATTTTCCGACAAAGTTCGTATTAGGACAATGCAGATTTGGTGCTCAATTGCATGTCAGCTTTTTGCCTTGGCGGAGGACTGTGCTTAATGAATGCTTTTTAGGTTATTTTTGCCATTAGGGTTTTGCCTTTGAGTTTAGTTTCTTAGTTTATTCTTATGATCTGTTTTTTGTACATTTGGATTTAATTCTCTTAAAACACTGTTAGTCTTTCCCCTAGGTTTGATAGTTTCTTTCTTTCTAAGTTTAGCTCCATTCATGTTATTAAATTCAATTCAAAATTCAATTTAAAAATCCTTTATTAATCCCAAAGAGAAATTAAATGTTGTTGTAGCTCATTAAGTAGGTTTCTTCAAAGAGCTGTTGTAGATGCTGATGACTTTGGGCAGGAAAGACCTCCTGTAGCGGTCTGTCTTACAGTACATCAGATGAAGCCTCTAACTGAAGACACTCTGTTGCTGTACAACAGTCTCATGAAGAGGAGGCTCAGGGTTCTCCATAATGTTCTTCATTTTATGAAGAATCCTTCCTTGCACAATGATCTCCAAAGGTTCCAGAGGAGTCCCCAGAACAGAGCCAGCTTTCTTTGTCAGCTTGTTGAGCTTTTTTGAGTCCCTGGCTCTGATGCTGCTTCCCCAGCAAATGATGGCAGAAGAGATCACACTCTCCACATTATTATTAGAATCTCACATCTTATTAGCCTCCCTCTCTCAGTCTGTCTGCTTTCCTTCTTCATCAGCTGCTCCACATTAGCCCCTGAATAACACACCAGCAATTTAACAAAGTAATATTTTATATACCCTTAAATGGACATATCTACACTGAACTGTGATATCACTGTATATTTTATTGGTTATGGTTTAATTTTTTAATGTCATTGTAGTTATTAGTTTTCCTCATTCTTTTCATTTTTACTTAGTAGTGTAGTTGTGTAACCAGTCTAGTAGTAGAGTTTGTTAATTGAAGTATTTTAACTTGAAGGTAAATTATTTTTGTTAATAAATTCTTATATTTTGGAGAGAGCTGTTGTGTGTTCATTCTGAATATGTGTGCAAGATTTGCTGTTTCAGAACACCACAGCAGTTTACCTATTGTTCTATAACACAGCCGCATTGGGCTTGTATTCACGGGACAATATCCTGATATGTTATTCTGGCTATAAAGTTTATATTCTAACTTTATTAATAATTTTGTTAATAATTAATTGTTAATTATAATAGTTTCTGATAGTTAAACCAATCACAGTTGCACAACATTTGTGCTCTGATTTGTTGGTCTGACAAAACATTTATATTCTAATTTTATTAATAATTTTGTTGATATTTGTTCTTTATAATTGTAATTATTAACAGTAGCTAAAAGCCGAACCAAACAAAACATATTGTTGCACAACATTGCTCACTGTTGTTTGTTTCCCATATGTTTTTGAATTAATTTAGATCAGTGCATGGTCTGTTGTTTTTTTTAGACTTTCAGCCTACATCATGTTGTCAGACAGGTTTGTTTTAAGGAAAGGGGTGATTACATTTTCACTTAGAGTCAGGTTGGTTTGGATAGTTTTTTTTACATGAATAAGTAAAATCATCATTTTAAAACTGCTTTACGTATTTAGTTTGTTCAAATTCAGTTAATCATCTCAAACAATTTGAACAGTTTGAAATCTGTAAAGATGCAGAGACATTTTCACACCAATGAATAGTATATAAAGCTGTTTGAATAAAAAGTTGATGTACATTTAAAGCATTTAAAAGGCCAATATATTCACCTTTGGTGAGCCAGCATTAGGCTGTGTCAGACCTCTAATGTGCCATGAATGATGTCACCACCAATAAAAAACGAACTACAGACTCTTTTCTTTAACTAAAGGAAGAAATTCAATAATTTCCTTTTTTTAGCCAGCTGACTCACAGTTTGCATCAACAAGTGGGGGAGGGGAAGTTTTACTCCTGTCACTTGTCACCCCATAACTATCCAGCCTTCCCTCAGACAATGAATAAATATAAAAAAACATTTCATGGTGCTATCAGGCTATGATAGGTTTCTGTATGTAAGCCTTTGGTTTTAAAAACCAGTTGGGTTCAGCACCACAAACATTTCCATCAATTCATTACTTGGTTTTAAACATCCTGTATTGAAATCCTATTAACAATGAAAAACTTTCTACAGTTGCATCCAGTATAGGATTTTTTTTTATTGGCAACTGAAATGTTGATTGTTGATCATCCAAAATAGACACACCATTAAAAATAATTAATTATTTGCACTGATTCAAGATCAGGTTTTTATGAAAATCTAGATTCTGTCTGCTGAGAAGTTCAAAAGATAGTACAAGAGATTGCTATAAAATACATAGGCTACATAGGTTTCTGATCTTCTTAGTCACAGTACCACAGTACATACACATAAATAAAATTGGTTCTCTAAAGTGCTTAGGGGTTGCTGAATGAATCCCAAAACAGCACCACCATAATAGTAAACCACTATGACCTCTCAACTAATGTTTTATACAGGGTCAAAAGTTTCTAGGAACTATTACACACTAGCATGTGTACCATTGTATTTATGTTACTGAGGAATCATCATTTAGTGTTAAGGCACATAAATACCACATTCACTTTATAGTTGTTTTAGTTGTATAATTTTGGTATTTTATAAGATTTTGTGTTATGGTCTATAGGTGTTTGAGTTTTAGGTTTTTTTCATGTTTGTTTATTTTATTTCCTATATTCTCTTATTGTAGCCATTTTAGTTCATTCCTTTGTATATTTATTTCTTAGTTTTCTTAGTGTTTGGCATTTAGTCTAGACTTGGGTCCTTCACAAACTGACATGACCATGACATTTTGGTTTACTCTCAAAATCTACGAAGACCGCAGGCCAATCTACAAATAACCACATTGTAGGTAAAAAAAACAACAAAAAACTTTCAAGGGATTGTTTGCATGTTGCTTTTTCAGGTCCAGCTTCCATTTTTTTCAGCATTTTAGGTAGAATTATTTAAGAAAAAACACCTTTGATTTTATTCTATATTATTGGTAAATAAAATCTTGTGTTTGTCTAAATCCCAGCCTCCTTACCTGATCTATCAGAATGTGTCATTTGTCATTTTCACTGCACCTCAGATCTCTGACTCTCTCCCACTTAAGTGAAGGCTCGTTGTAAATTCCTGCAGGACTATTTTTAAAACAAGCCCTGACACAAATCCATTACAGGACAATTAATAAAACGTCAAAGCAGTGCTTTAGCAGTCACTCCTGGCTGCAGAGACCCCAGAGTATATTAATTACTGCATGATTGATGTGGCTTTGAATCAGAAGGACAAGTCAGCTCTATTTGTCACAGAAGATTTGAAAACTGTTTAATTTTGTTAGGTAATGATATGTTTTTTTGTATTTCATTCACATTTGTTTGTCTACATAAAGTTTATCCTTTAAAAACATGTCAAAAAAAAATGTTTTATACATTTCTTCTAGGAGTTTCTTTTTAAATGTCATTATATTTCCCCTAACAATCCAGACCTTTCTTTTTAAACTCCTCTATATGTTTATAAATTTTTTATTTTTACTCAGAAATTTAACTGAATGCTTACCATAAATTTAATAAAAATGGAAAATGGTTTACCCTGTCTTTTTGGAATGTGAAGAGAGTAGGTTAAGGACACATTCTGGGGCTAGGGTGGAGAGATCTGACACAGTTTTAAAGCTACTACCCTGAGCCTTAATAAAAACACAGCTGGCTAATACAATGAGAATTTACACCTCAGCTGTGGATGGGGGAGCTGAACCAAACATAGACGGGGGCAACAGTTGTCTTCAGAACATAAGCTGGTGTGACTCTATTTATATTGCTATTTGAAGTTTTCCATCTTATTGTTTATATGCAGGTTCACTGCTGACCTGAACAACTCCTCTCTTTATGGAAGCAAAGCGGTGTAATTCTTTCATCCTTCTTTCTTCTGGCATGACTGGAATGGTGTAAAATGATCTAGGATTCACTGCAGGTGCATGTATGGTGGGGCTAACTGGTAAGATTGGGCTTATTGTATAGTTTCTTCTCAAGTTATAATATAATCAAAAATAAATTGTCTGTCTGATAATTAAAAAAGTGAAACTCATTATATAGATTGATGGGTGGTGTTATTGAAAACAAAGATGATCAAATGGGGTTACAGGTTCTTCAAAAGCAGTGAAATGGCCCTTTATGAGCTGCTGAATCTGAAGTTTCAAATTGTCATTGTTAGTGTAGTGGTAGACATGCAAAAGATTTGCATGTCTAGGCAGGATATATCACTGGAAATTAAGATATTTCAGCTCCAGATCTTACTGAAATGCATCAACAAGACCATGTGGTGTTTTTTGAATCCTGCTTTCAGATGATCCCTGCAGATCTTTCATAGTGAAATCTGTGGACTCATGTCTGCCTCAGTCCTCTTCAGTAACCACATTTCATAACCCATGCATTTCATTGTTGTCAAATTGTCCTGAAATGTGAGCAATGTTCTTACACCAAATTGAGATGTCAAATAAACCCTACTGAAGATCTAATTTAAACAAAAATGCAGAGGCAAACATGCTCAAGGGACTTCTCATAACAAAAAATGTTTACCTGTAGCAGACTCAGGGAGAACCAGCACAGAATTTTACACAGGCTACAAGAAGTCCACAGTTTATGCATAAGCTTCACCCTCAATGTTCACCTCTCTGTATAAATGTAAAACAAGCGTAGGTTGTCATTGTGTCTGCCGATGTCTGTTGATAAATAGGTTCTGGAAAATAGCGTCACAGAACCCTGTTTTATTTTTTTGTTGAACAATTCCTATGGTCCCTGTTTTGTTTGTTTTTGGTTTATCTGTGCAGGGATTGTCCTTGTTACCGTAACAGATTATGTTACTATGCAAACTTTTTCACCTGACAAGTAGGATTCGGGCATCAAATCTCGAGAATCAGTTACAACCGGGACTAACATCCCGATTCTTCCGAAATTGTTAAACATTTTTAACTTTGATTCCTTGTTTCGATATCTAGACCACCAACCAGAAGAAGAAGCCAGCATATAGAAAAATTAACATCTACACCATGTAAACTGGCTTTATTGAACATTAGATCTGTGTCAGGAAAATCATTTTTAATCAATGACTTCATTACTGACCACATTCGTGATGTTATGTTTTTAACAGAAACATGGTTACATGAATTTAATGAAGCTCCCATTCTGATAGAGTCGACGGCTCCGAACTACAATTTTCTTTGTGAGAGCAGACAGCAAAGAAAAGGTGGAGGGGTGGCCACTTTGTTTAAAGTGTAAAAAAGTCTCACAAGGGAGGGAAACAACGAGATTATTATAAGTAGTTTTATTAATAAAAATATCAGTTTGGCGCTCGGACCCTGGAGGAAGACGTATGCTCTGAGGATGAAGAGAGTTAGTAAGAGCATTTTAGGATTAGGATTAGGTATGTCTTTCCCCCGGGGAATCCGATCCTGGTGGTGGAGTGGCCTGAAGAAGTTTGAAGGAATTGGGGAGCCAGATGGAGGAGAAAGGGGAGGAGGAGGGTCGAAGCTTAACAACGAGCAGTGATTTCTGAGTTGAAGGTCTTTAAATATAATGTCTTGGGAGTTGATTGGACGAGGAGAAGAGCAGACCCGTCTTTGATTGGAGCGCTATGGCGGAGTCATCAGGTGGAGCGTAGGCGATGAAGGAGTCTTCCACATTGAATTTTCATTAAAACTCCATTTCAACCTGGAAAGACTCACAAAGGAGGGAAACAACAAGATTATGATTAGCAGGTTTATTAATAAAAATATCTGTTTGGCGCTCGGACCCTGGAGGAAGACATATGCTCTGAGGATGAAGAGAGCTACTAAGAGCATTTTAGGATTAGGATTAGATATGTCTACCCCCAAAAGTCGAGGCCGAGCTAAGGCTGAGATTAGAGAGGGAGTTATGAACTCTTGAAATTACGAGCAGGATGAGGTGTTCAGTCCTAGGATGAAGATAGTTAAACCATATAAAGTTTGTCTGACAAGGCGCAGAGGGAGTTGTCTGACAGGCAGATGAGCATGATAACTAACTGAGATGCCTGCCGTGCTATGATGGAACGAGCTTGCCAATGGTGGTAAGAGCTTAATTATCTAGATAGGAATGCCTACCTACTAAGTAGAGATGCTTGTTAAGGCATGATTGAAAGTGGCTGCCAATGGCGGAGATCATGACGCTTAACCATCTAAATGTGAATGCCTACCATAGCATGATTGAAAGCGCCTGAAGATGGCGGAGATAGAAAAGCCTAACCATCTAAATTAGATGCCTGTCAAGGCATGATTGAAGCGCCTGGAGATGGTGGAGATAGAGAAGCCTAACTAACTAAACAGATGTGCCTGTAAAGGCATAAATGAATGCGCCTGCCAATGGCGGAGATTGTGAAAGCCTAACTATCTAAATGGAAATGACTGCCAAGGCATGATGAAAGCGCCTGGATATGGTGGAGATAGAGAAACATAACCATCTAAATAGGAATGCTGGCAAAGGCATACATGAAAGCGCCTGCTTATGGCTGAAAATAATAAAAATTTAACTATCGAAATGGAAATGCCTGTCAAGGCATGAATGGATGCGCCTGGCAATGGCGGAGATGGCAATGGCGGAGATAGCAAAGGCGCGAAATTGAGATGCTTATTAAAGCATGCATGAATGCGCCTGCTAACGGCGGAGATAAACATGAGTTTACTTTACTTGAAAGTAGCAATGGCGTGGTTTAATGAACTTAAAGAAATTGAATAAATGAAGAGCAAATACCTGACAGGATGCGAAGGATGCAGCATCTAAGAGGAAAGTGAGAGAATGGAGCAATCGGAACTGAATGGTTGTGGGGTGAGAACCTGAGATGATGAAGGATTCATGTTATAAAGAGATTTAAATTAAGAGATTTGAATAGAGGCCGAGCACCACCAGTTGATGAGGGAGCTCTTACCTAAGAGCTAATGGATCGTTGTGCGAATAAAACAGATTGTTGGTCGGGACGAATGTAGGAAGCAAATGCTGCAGACGACCAGCGACCTAGTCTCTGGAGAGATGTTGTTGAAACTCTGTGGGAGGCTGCAGCACCGATGCAAAAAGAATGATCTGGGAACTGATTTGGGGGAAGTTTACATGAAGCTAAGCTTTGTCTCAGATAACTGAGGAACCAGGGAGCAGTCATGGGAATGCCTTCAGGCGTGAGGAAGAGGGTTAAACTAAATGGGAAGAGTTTGTGTCGTTTAAGAGCAAACTTAAACATGGCTTGAAAGGGGCAAAATGGGGTGGATGCGCCTATGCCTCCGTCCTTTGTTGGGACTTGGCAAACGGGGGTACCTATTGGGGTCAGCCGGGGAGCTGGCTCCCTGGGAGAGCATTTTGCCCCCCAGTCCTTCCCTCCCCATCCCCGGACACCTCCCTCCGCCAGCTCCATCACATTACCACTCATGGAGGGCCTTGGGGTGCAGGTGCACCATTGGAGTGCCGCAAGGGTTTTCCACCTCTGCGGTCCCATGGCAGCCTGTGCCCCAATTTTACTGTACAACTTAGACACTCACACTTATAACATTTTCACGACATTCACATGTAGGGCCTTGGGGGTGGCCGCACTCCATGGCATCAAGAGGGAGGATATCCTCGTATCCTAACCTCTGGTGCCTGCGCTCACCTCTAAGGGTTTAATTGCATTTAGACATTGAGGGTTCAGAGTGCGGGGGGGGGGTGGGGGGTGGCAGACCCTCTTCCCCACCGTTCTTTTTAAACGCACACTACAACAACACGCATCAACACCACATTTGAGCTGGCGGAGGCAGGCTTGGGGTCTTTTCACACCCCCGTTCGCTATTTTCCATCTGTGGTCGGAGGCCGGGAGAGGGAGTGGGCCCTCTAGTCGGGTCTGGGCTGGGTTTGGGGGTCAGGTCTTGGGGACTGTCTGGTGCTGGGGCTGGCGTTTCGGCTCTCTCTCTCGGGATCGCTTGGGTTCCCTTGGATCTCGGCCCCTGGCTTTGGGCCCTGGTCTGCCGGCTGGGGGGGGTGCCGGGCTCCGGTAGGGGGGACTTAGCCGGCATTGATTGGGATGTGGCCCCGCTCTGATGGAAGGGCTGGCCGGCTGGACTACTTGGTGGGCCGTAGTGCGCCATGCGGGGGTGCGGGTGGCCGGCGGGCTGGGGCACTCCTGGGGTTTGAGGGTGGGTTTGGCGGGGTGCCCGGAAATTGGTGCGGCCGTGGCCTTCTTCCACTGCTTCTGTGGTTCTGGCCCATGGTTGGGGCGCCGGGCTGCAGTTGCTGATCGGGTGGGTGGGGCGGCGGAGCGCGTCTCGTGAGTGCACCGGGGCAGCTGGTGGGCTGTGCTTGGCTTGGAGCGGTTGGCCTGCAAGGCCCAGGTACCCGGCTAGTGCATGTATCCCTCTCGCGGACTGGTGGGCTAGGGCTGCTGGCGCTGTCCGGGGGGATTGGGCGGGCTTGGTGGTGGGCTGCTCTGCTGGCTGTCATGTGTGAGGGGGGGATCGGGGTGGTGGGTGGGGGGGTGTCGTGGAGGGGCTGCAGCCGGTGGGGTGGAGGGGTTGTATCCACTTCTGGGATATGGAGTCGCTGGCGTTTGGATCGGCTTGGTGGCGATGGTGGAGCTGAGCTGGATAGTGTTTCTCCCTGGGCAGTTGCAGTGGCAGGAATGTTTTTTTTTTTGTGGCTGAGTGGGGCATTGTGGGGGCGTGGTGGGGACACTGACCCCGGGGATCGGGTGGGTGAGTCTGTCCCGTCATGCTGCGGGGTCGGGGGTCCTGTTGTGGGTGCGGTGCTCGGCGGGGTCTGCCCTGTTGCGCCAGTGGGCGGGGGTGGTGTTGCGCAGGGCCCTTGCCTTGCTGTTGCGGCGCACTGTGTGGTGGGGAGCGGGGTGCGGCGGGGGTGCTCAGAGCGGGGCTGTATGTAGAGCTTGCGCTGGGTGGGTGTGACCTCATCGGCCTCTCGGCTATAGAGTTCAACTGTGGGGGTGTGCCCCTGTGGGGGGGGGGATTCGTGGCGTTTGGCTCCGGGGACGTGTGTTCGATATCGGTGCCCCTGTTGGGGGTGGCCCTGTGGCGAGGTTCATGTTGGGGTTCACTGGGGGTGGGAGACTCATGGGGTCGGGATCGGAGCTCGTTGGGGGGTCGGGACTGCTCCGGCCTGGGGCGGCTCTGGTTGGCGGGCTGGTTTGGGCCATGTGGACCCCTCTTTTGTACATAGCCCCCTCTCCGGAGGTGGATGGGGGTTGGTGGGGACTGGGTTCTGGGCGGGGGCCGGGCCGAGACCACCCGGGTCTGGGCCTGTCTGCCTGTTTCTGCCCCGGGAGGGAAGGGGACCACCTCCTTGGTCCGGGGGCTGGTTGCCCCTAGGGGCTGCCGGCGCCCGGACCTTGGAGTATAGAGTATGCATGGGGAGTGTGAGTGAGTGTAGGACGTCCATTGTTGTTTGTCTTTACGTTGGGAGCGAGTGATTTTATGTGTGTGGATGAGGGTGGGAGTGGGTGACTGTGACTGTGAGTGCATGTTTTTTTTTGTGACAGGTTGGGTCTTGGACTGCTCCCTCTCCTGGATCAGCTTAGGCCCCCCCATATTATGGGGGGCCTATTTCCTCCCCACCACCCTGCCTGCCGGTGGTTGGAGTCTCTGCCCGCTGGTGTACTTGTGGTTCTCGGTGTCCGGGGCTGGATGCTTGGGTGTGTGCTGGCTCACTCCCGGTGGCTGCCTGCCGGGGCCTGGACCCCTGGGCTCTGTCGGGCCTCTGTCTTGGGGGTGGCGTGTCCCGGGGTCTTGGGTCTCTGGGTCCATGGCTGGATCTGCTCGGGAGTGGACGGCTGCCGGCGGGGCCTGTGGGCTCGTCGCTGCGGTTCCCTGGGGCTTCTGCACTGTCGCTGCTGGGTGGCTCCCCTGGGACTCTCCACTGCTCTTCTCTGGGGGGGTTGCGGTAGTCCCGGCGGTGGTTCTCCTGGGGTTCCTGTGCTTTGGGGGGCCTTTGGATGTCTGTTGCTCGGATCTCCTCAGTGTCCGCCCGGGTACCACGGGGCAGGTCGGTGGGTCCTCACACTCGCTATTGCATATTTCTGTGGAGAAACCTTGTATACAAAGCGCATCCACACAGGTGTTGATAGATACACAGATGATCTATATTGGGCTGCACTTCTCACTAAGTACATTTTACATTCATAAATACCGTGTGTTATTTTGTGTATAAGCAAGCAGGGTGTAATCTTTTATTCTATTCATCCTTCTTTCTCTCCTCCACTCTCTCCTCATTTTTTCCCCTTTTTCCCTTTTGCCCCATCTCTCTCTTTGTCAAGCTTCTGTTTTCCTTTTCATTTCAGTCTCCGTGTCCGTAACAATTGAAATATTCCCAAAGAAGTTTATAATAAAGTTTCTTTTATAAATATCAAGCAGAGCCTTAAAGCGATAGCTGTGATGCTCCGCTTGTGAAAGTAAATTTGTTGGGCAATTTCTTGGCACTCAGACAACAATTCTGAGCGCTACTCTGCCGGACAGGACACGGTAAAAAAAAAAAAAAAAAAAAAAGAAAATAACCCCCAAAACCCACAGACGGGGCAGCGTCCGTGAAGACCTGGAAAGAGTCCGGAGATGAGATGACGTCATCATAGAAAAAAGAAATGCCGTTCCAGTTTCGGAGAAGAGTGGACCAGAAAGCCAAGTTGGAGCGGCAACTTTCGTCTAAGGAGACTGGATCTAGAAGGGAAGGAACGGAATTAGCCAGATCCAGTAAACGAGAAATGAAAGAACGGCCTTGGGGACTTGGTGAAACAGCTGAATAAGCTTTGGGAGAGTGGGGCCGGGGCGAGGGGAGGGGGGATTGATGGACGATTTCCTCGATCGATCGAGGAAATCGTCCAGGTGGTGGAGGACAGAAGGGAGCTTGCAGATGTTTAGAAGGATCCAGCACAGTGCTTCAGACAGCTTAGTAAAGAGGCAGGGGCAACTTCTGCAGCCGAAATTGAGCCTAACTGCGAAGAAGAAACTGTGGTCCCATTTGACACAGAGGAGGTGCCATTGAGAGGCATGAACCCTTCATGATTTTAAAAGCATCTGTGATGTCGGCTTTTGCAAGCCAGGCACCGCGGCCCGCGATTTTTATGAGTGAAATAGCACGATCAACCGTAGCATAATACAGGGAGAAAGGGGGCTTGGGAATGATAGAGTTAATGCTGAAATGGGGGTCTGAGTGAGGTGCTGAAAGATCAATGATGAGGCGCTTTTTTCCAGAATATTTTCTAGTAGCTATACCTAAAGGGCTAATGCGAAATGAAGAAAATGGAGACTTAAAAGGACCTATCATATATCCTTTAGAAACCTCTTTTTCCAGAAGCTGAGCTACTATTTCTGGCTCACAGAGAGTATACTGGAGGTTAATGCAAATGAATGAGGAAGGGGGCAGAAGAGGGACACCAATGAAAAACCCTTGAGAAAAACCAGTGATAAGGAAATTAACAAAAGGACGATCTGGGTGAGACTGAAGAAGAGCAGCGAGTTCAGGAATAATGACAGGGGTGGAAAGTTGACGGGATATTAACATCTGCGACCTCGACGGGTCCTGCTGAGAGATGAGCGACGGGGACAAACAGACTTGGGGTGTGCATCCTTGCAGAAGCTGCAAATATGAAGGAAAGAACATGTCTGAAATGAACAAAAGCCTTCATTAAAGTTATTACAGATAGGAGTGTTGTTAAAAACCTCAATATTTCTCCCTCGGCGATCTTGATTTGGAGGGACTGAGGAAGGGAGAGGATGAGGATGAGAAGACGAGCCGGAGGAGAAAACGAGAGCGGGACAGAGAGAGCTTTGGTGGCCAACGGAACCACAGGAAAAACATGAAGAAGCCTGGGTGAGCATAATTAGAATTTCTGTATCTAGAATTGACCAGTCCAAGCAAATACCTGATTGAGCTAGAATAGTAGCTGCTTTTGAAGAAAACATTTAAGGATATTGATAAAAAAGGGAACGGCCATATTTCAGGTATATGTCGGTGATGAGAGCTAAATATGTGTCTGGAAACACAGAGCAAATGACGTCCCTGAAAATACCAAAGGCTGCTACAAATTCTCCGAAGGAGAGAACTTTAGAAAGGCGGGGGTCGGAAGATTTGAATATTGTTGCGAACTCATCAGATGTTGCAATGCGGTGGTTGATTTCAGGGGTCGGTAAAATGAGAGAGACTAAATTAACAAGCTGATCCTGGAGGAATTTTCCCCGCAGCCTAGGTGAAATGTTGCAGTGCATGGAAACTTAAGGCCTGCCTGAATAAAGAAGTAAGAATACGAATTTAGAAATTGAATAATTACCTAAAAGAGAAAGAGAAGGAAAAGAAGGAAAAAATACGTCTCACCTAGAGATGGGACCGGCCGGGCACTGGCGAGAGTGAATGGAGAAGGTAGAGACCGAGCGACTGACTGCGCAGTCAGCTGAGCGTTGGGTGGGGCAGGAGGCAGGTGGAGTGCCGGTGTGGCAGAGTCTGAAGAAACTTGGAGATGCTGAGTGAGCAAAGCGATAGACTGCTGAAGCGAATCCAATGATGTCAAAAATTAGTCGGGAATCAGCAGAGCTGTAGAATGTGAAGCCTGAGGTGTAGGGGAATCCAAGGGAGGGGCCGAGATGGCCGCGGATGAGCGGGGAAGGGAGGAAGCCGAAAGTGTAGTGGACGGAGGGCAGCCATGGCGTCTCTTAGCTGGGGGATTTGAAGTTTTGCTGGAGCGTTTCCTTGAAGATGGAGGAGGCAGTGGTAAATGAGAAGGAGAATTGAGAGGTAGCAGATCAGTGAGCTGAACTAGCTGAGAAATTTCCTGATCGGATCTTGCGAGGAGCCAGCAGGATCGTCTGATTCAAAATCGGACATCTTGATCGAAGCTTAACAACGAGCAGTGATTTCCGAGTTGAAGGTCTTTAAATATAATGTCTTGGGAGTTGATTGGACGAGGAGAAGAGCAGACCAGTCTCTGATTGGAGCACTATGGCGGAGTCATCAGGTGGAGCGGAGGCGATGAAGGTGAGTCTTCCACGTTGAATTTTCATTAAAACTCCAGCCCGTTCTTGAATATTTACAGGCCTCCTAAGTCCAAGAAATACTTTTTCAGTGATTTTAATGAGCTTTTATCTGTGATATGTGTTGATTATGAATGTTTAATTATTGTGGGAGGCTTCAATATTCACATGGACAATCCTGAAGACAGAAGTGCAATAGATCTATGTGACACTCTTAGAAATTTTGTTTTGACTCAATATGTTTAACAGCAAACGCACAAACAGGGACATATTTTGGACTTGATCATCACTCAGGGTCTGTAAAGGTGTCTGTAACTGATTTTGCCCTATCTGACCACTTTTCTTTATTTTTGAAAGCATCATCTCCAATGGCTCAGTTTGCCAAAGAGACATTATAAGAAAACGCATCTTTAACGATGGTGCTGCTGACACTTTTAACCAGATTTACTCTTCTACCTCCACTTTGCCCTGTAACACTGTAGATGAGCTGGTAGATAACTTTCATTCTAAAATCTCGGACATCATTGATTCTATTGCTCCACTTAAAGTCGACTTAAAGTCGTTTCTGGGAAGAAAATGTCTCCATGGTAAAGTGCTCCACCAGTCAGAAGTGAAAAAAAGGAGTGCTGAAAAGCTGAACACAGGTGGTGAAAGACTGGACTCCAGGTTCACTATATTATCTATACAGAGACACTATACAGATATAACCTACAACTGAAAAATGCAAGGGAATCTTTCTTTTCTGAGATCATCAGCAAAAACATTAACAATGCTAGTGCATTATTTGCCACGGTCGACAGGTTAACAAACCCTCCGGTAACTGTAGCATCTGAACTCCACTCTACCAGGGCCTGCAATGAATTTGCAAACTTCTTCACTGACAAAACCCCAAAAGATCAGAGGGGCAGTCAGCACATCCACATTAACTCCAGTACCAAAGTTGTCTCCAACTAGAACTGATTTTGACAAAATTTCAACAAATAAACTACAAAAACTTAGAAGAAATCGTACATCAATTAAGCTCTTCTTCCTGCTGTCTTGATGTTTTATCCACAGCTTTCCTTCAGAAAGCATTGCCCGTAATAACATCTGATTTAACTCAAATAATAAACACATCCCTTTTGTCAGGTGTTTTCCCCCAGGCCCTACAAACAGCAATTATCAAACCTCTATTGAAAAAGAGCAACTTGGACAAGCTGCTACTACAGAACTACAGGCCTATCTCAAACCTCCCCTTCATTGCAAGATTATTGAAAAAGCTGTGTTTCAACAGTTAAACAACTTCCTAACAAAGACCAGCCGCTCGATGTCTTCCAGTCAGGCTTCCTGCTCACCACAGTACAGAGACTGCTCTTGTCAAGGTGTTCAATGACATCCGTATAAATGCAGACTGTAGAAGAACCACAGTGCTGGTATTATTGGACCTTAGTGCAGCATTCGACACTGTTGATCACTCCATTTTATTAGAGTGCCTGGAAAATTGGGTCGGCCTTTCTGGTACAGCACCCAATTTTACTCCTACTTGAAGGACAGGGACTTTTTTGTGTCAGTAGGTAACTTTACATCAGAGACCACAAAAATCACATGTGGCGTTCCCCAAGGGTCCATCTTGGGGCCTCTCCTATTAAATATTTACATGCTCCCCCTAACTTAGATTTTAATAAACAACGTAAGTTATCATAACTATGCAGATGACACACAGCTATACATTACGATGTCACCAGGTGACTATGAACCCATTCAAGTGCTGGGTAAATGCTTCGAAGAAATCAATGCTTGGATGTGCCAAAATTTTCTTCAGCTGAATCAAAACAAAACTGAAGTAATAATCTTTGGACCAAAGGAAGAGCGTTTAAAAGTTAGCACACAGCTTCAGTTAATATAGCTAGAAACCACCAGTCAGGCTCGAAACCTGGGTGTAGTGATGGACTCAGACCTGAACCTTCAGAGGCACATAAACACAGTAACAAGGTCGGCCTTCTATCACCTAAAGAACATCTCCAGGATTAAAGGACTAATGTCTCAGCAGGACCTTGAAAAACTAATTAATGTGTTCATCTTTAGAAGAATTGAATTAGTAGAATTGAATTACTGCAACGGTGTCTTCACAGGTCTGCCTAAAAAGTCGATCAGACAGCTGCAGGTGATCCAGAACGCTGCTGCCCGCGTCCTCACTAAAACTAAGAAAGAGGAGCACATTACCCTGGTTCTAAAGTCCCTACACTGGCTCCCTGTAGCTCAGAGAATAGACTTTAAAATACTTCTGTTGGTCTATAAATCACTGAGTGGCTTAGCACCAAAAAAACATTACAGACTTGTTGTCAGTGTACAAACCACCCAGACCTCTCAGGTCTTCTGGCTCAAAATTTCTTTCACACCCAGAACCCCCAACCCAAAAAGGGGAAGCAGCTTTTAGTTCTTATGCTCCACTAATCTGGAATAAACTCCCAGAAAACTGTTAGCGTTGAGAGCGTTCGTGAACAGCAGTCTTCAGCTCTTTCCAAACATTCTCGATTGGATTCAGGTCTGGACTTTGACTTGGCCATTCCAACACCTGGATACGTTTATTTGTGAACCATTCCATTGTAGATTTGACTTTATATTTTGGATCATTGTCTTGTTGGAAGATAAATCTCCGTCCCAGTCTCAGGTCTCTTGCAGACTCCAACAGGTTTTCTTCCAGAATGGTCCTGTATTTGGCCCCATCCATCTTCCCATCAATTTTGACCATCTTCCCTGTCCCTTCTGATGAAAAACGGGCCCAAACCATGATGCTGCCACCACTATGTTTGACAGTGGGGATGGTGCGTTCAGGGTGATGAGCTGTGTTGCTTTTACGCCAAACATATCGTTTTGCATTGTAGCCAAACAGTTCGATTTTGGTTTCATCTGACCAGAGCACCTTCTTCCACTTGTTTGGTGTGTCTCTCAGGTGGCTTGTGGCAAACTTTAAACAAGACTTCTTATGGATATCTTTGAGAAATGGCTTTCTTCTTGCCACTCTTCCATAAAGGCCAGATTTGTCCAGTGTACGACTGATTGTTGTCCTATGGACAGACTCTCCCACCTCAGCTGTAGATCTCTGCAGTTCATCCAGAGTGATCATGGGCCTCATGGCTGCATCTCTGATCAGTCTTCTCCTTGTTCGAGATGAACGTTTAGAGGGACGGCCGGGTCTTGGTAGATTTGCAGTGGTCTGATACTCCTTCCTTTTCAATATGATTGCTTGCACAGTGCTCCTTGGGATGTTTAAAGCTTGGGAAATCTTTTTGTATCCAAATCCAGCTTTAAACTTCTCCACAACAGTATCTCGGACCTGCCTGGTGTGTTCCTTGGTCTTCATGATGCTCTCTGCGCTTTGAACAGAACCCTGTGACTATCACAGAGCAGGTGCATTTATACGGAGACTTGATTACACCCAGGTGGATTCTATTTATCATCATCAGTCATTTGGGACAACATTGGATCATTCAGAGATCCTCGCTGAACTTCTGGAGTGAGTTTGCTGCACTGAAAGTAAAGGGGCCGAATAATATTGCACGCCCCACTTTTCAGTTTTTTATTTGTTAAAAAAGTTTGACACATCCAATAAATTTCATTCCACTTCACGATTGTGTCCCACTTGTTGTTGATTCTTCACAAAAAATTAGAGTTTTTTATCTTTATGTTTGAAGCCTTAAATGTGGCAAGAGGTTGACCAGTTCAAGGGGGCCGAGTACTTTCGCAAGGCACTGTAGGAACTGCCTGTCTCATGACTTTAATGATTTACTTTGCCAAGCAGGGTCACATTTTATTTTCAAATGTAACAGGCGTTAAGGTCTTTTTTTTTCAAATCAATAAGAGTTCAATAAAATATCATTAAAAAAAAGACAGAGGAGCACACAGTTAATTTATTTTATCCAATTAACTGATGATTTACAGTAAAATAACAAAGCAAAATGAAAAACTAACCATGGGGCTTTTTAGCTGACAAACTAGATCTAAAGAGAGCCTCACTGATTTTACAGCAAATTCTAGCTAATATATTTAAAAGCAAACAGTAAGTTTATTTTAGCCAATGATTTATTTTTCGTAAGCTAGTTACAAATGCATGCCAGATATTTGTGACACAAGTGCATAAACATTTCCAAACTTTTTTAAATTGTTAACAACTCCCACACACTCCCCTATATATGGTTTTAGATAGCATTCCTAAACATTAGCAGGACTCCTAAAGCAGCTTTCATCAACAGTAACAGTTTCATTCATTTTTAAGTGTTAAAGGTATAAGAAACTTTAATAGACAGACCTTAATTAAATCATCTTTGAAGAATGTATCTTGTCATGAAGACAGTTTGCAGTAGAAGCAGCCAGCTGGATCCCACAGTCCAGTGGTCTCATACCGTAGCAGAGGTTGAGCGTTAGCGACTGCAATCAGTTTCCATTTTGGCCCCCTGACTGTCGGATGATCCCAGAAGAATGTGATGGCCGAGCCTTTCCTCCAGCCGCCACTGATCTCATCTGGTAATGCTTCATTACCTGAGTGTCTACTCTGACCCCGGCAGCCAAATGGCTAGCAGAGCCAACGAGGCCTGACGGAAAGACACATGACAGACACAAACGCAGCCTGTCTGAGATAATAAGGCAATACTTCAGCTTGGGTCGGCAGTTTGTGTTTACATCAACAGCTCTGTCGCGCCTCAGCAAACAGACTCACCTGTTGTGACAAAAATGGGAGGAAAATGTCTGGATATCAGTTAAAGTTCAAATTTCCAATTGAACTATTTAGGATTTAAATCAAAAACTCTTAACGTAATAGTCTTACATTTATATTCATTTCCATGTTTATAAATGTATTTATAAATCAAGAAATATATAAAGAAGAAAAACAAACAAGGCACAAGAGAAAGCACATGGAAGTTGCCAAGAAGTAATCACATTACATAAAGAGCTTCATTTTCTTTGGCATCGACTTAATTGATCTCACAATGGTGAAATTAAGGGTGTATTCACACCAGGAAAGTCCTTTGGTCTTTTTGTTTGAGCAAAAGTGGACTTTCTTTTTTTTGTTTGGTGCGGTTTGCTTTCACATTGTACTTTTTGACAGAGCACAGACCCGGAAATTTAGGAAAACAGCAGTGCAGTTATTACAGCTGCAATATTATTGTAAGGGTGAAGAGCAGCTCATTCAACACAGATTTTGCGACGTTCTATTTATAAGTTTGGAACAGCGTTGGAGAATGCTGAGTGCTGAACGCCGAAGAAGACGGTGTGCTCTGCGTGCCCGGTCCCACATGCCCGGTGTTGTAACAATCAGCTGGCCACTGAGGGTGTCTCAGTCAGCCACAGCTGCTAAGCCCCTCTACATTCCTGTGCAGTGGGTGAGAGGTGTTGTCCATAATGGATGTGAGCTTGGCTAACATTCTCCTCTCACCCACCACCTCCACAGTCAAATAGGCAGCCCAGGACAGAGATAGCCCTCCTTTCCAGCTACTTGTTAGGAGGGCCAGAAGTCAGAAGAAAAGTTCTCTAAAGCAGTAACTTGGAGACCTAACAAACCAGCACCCCATGCAGGGATATAAAAGGTCTCTAGCTGATCTTTAATTCAAAAACTGTCTAAATACAAACATCCAGTTCTGACTAGTTACTCTAATGAAAACAATCATCAGTATCCCCAATTCTCCCAGCAACAGTGTCACTAGAATGGCTTACATTATATTAGCGAGCCATGCAGTGATTGTTGAAGAAATGTTATTCTGAGAACACCTTCTATCACCCCACTGCAGACTCTGTACACTCATCGGCCACTTTATTAGGTACAGCTTGCTAGTACCGGGTTGGACCCCCTTTTGCCTTCAGAACTGCCTTAATCCTTCATGGCATAGATTCAACAAGGTACTGGAAACATTCCTCAGAGAGTTTGGTCCATATTGACAAGATAGCATCACACAGATGTTGCAGATTTGCCGGCTGCACATCCATGATGGGAATCTTCCGTTCCACCGCATGCCAAAGGTGCTCTATTGGATTGAGATCTGGTGACTGTGGAGGCCATTTGAGTACAGTGAACTCATTGTCATGTTCAAGAAACCAGTCTGAGATGATTCGTGCTTTACGACATGGCACGTTATCCTGCTGGAAGTAACCATCAGAAGATGGGTACACTGTGGTCATAAAGGGATGGACATGGTCAGCAATAATACTCAGGTAGGCTGTGGCATTGACACAATGCTCAATTGGTACAAAGGGGCCCAAAGTGTGCCAAGAAAATATCCCCCACACCATTACACAACCACCACCAGCCTGAACTGTTGATACAAGGCAGGATGGATCCATGCTTTCATGTTGTTGACGCCAAATTCTGACCCTATCATCCGAAAGTCGCATCAGAAATTGAGACTCAGCAGACCAGGCAACGTTTTTCCAATCTTCTATTGTCCAATTTTGGTGAGTCCGTGCAAATTGTAGCCTCAGTTTCCTTTTCTTAGCTGACAGGAGTGGCACCCGGTGTGGTTTTCTGCTGCTGTGGCACATCCACCTCAAGGTTCGACGTGTTGTGCGTTCAGAGATGCTCTTCTGCATGCCTTCATTGTAATGAGTGGTTATTTGAGTTACTGTTGACTTTCAATGAGCTCGAACCAGTCTGGCCATTGTTGACCTCTGGCATCAACAAGGCATTTGCGCCCACAGAACTGCCGCTCACTGGATATTTTCTCTTTTCCGGAAAATTCTCTGTAAACCCTAGAGATGGTAGTACGTTAAAATCCCAGTAGATCAGCAGTTTCTGAAATACTCAGATCAGCTCGTCTGGCACTGACAACCATGCCACGTTCAAAGTCACTTAAATCACCTTTCTTCCCCATTCTGATGCTCGGTTTGAACTGCAGCAGATCATCTTGACCATGTCTACATGCCTAAATGCATTGAGTTGCTGCCATGTGATTGGCTAATTAGAAATTTGCGTTAACAAGCAGTTGGACAGGTGTACCTAATAAAGTGGCCGGTGAGTGTAAGTCTGGCAGCAGATCGTTTTCTCACAGTAGTATGCTGTGTGTCTCTAAAAAGCCACTTTAGCCTAATGCTACATGTGATGGATTGAGGAGAAGGTAACATGGTAACATTAAGCTTATTTGGCTTGAACACAACATGAGGTAACTGACGGAAAAACCTTTCCTTAGCTTCATGAAAAGCTGAAAGTTTTAATATTCTTACATTAAAGCAGAAAAAAGCCAATGTAGAACAATGTTTGAAAAGCTCAAAAAAACAGTAACGCTACTTTTCAGTGCCTCATGTCGGGGTTGGCAGAGCAGAGACCTACTCAGTATGTTCACTACAAATGTGCAACATCTGCATTTTTTCTTACAATGTAATGGTGCTTTCAGGTTTTGACATCTCCACCACAACAGTTAGAGTTCAAACTGACACCATGTGTGATTATATAATGTAATGATTATATTTCTGTTTCTCAACTAATATGGTTCTATGAGTTGTATTAACGAAACTGTGACATGAGTCAGTATATCAGCTTATTCAGTGACATTAATTACCATTTTTAATTATTAATTATTTATTCAGTAATACTGAAATTGTGATGAGAACTGTATGGGGTATTTTTAGAACCACTAACATATACCTAAATTTAATTGTCTCATAAAAAATAAGTGCCTCATAATATATTACAAATTGGACTTTTAAATGTAAAGAAGACATGTCTTGAGAATTTTGAACCCCCATGAATGTGCTTCTTTCCTGCTCCAGAACAATCTGTCATGGTAAACTGTCAACAGAAGAACTCTAAACTGTTCAGTTTAATACAAAAAATTAAAACATGCTGAAGGCAAGAATACATGAGATGACCAATTGCTTCAACATCAAGTCATATGTATAGTCAAAATATAATATAGCAAAAATGACCCATCTGTTTGTTATTGTTTTAGTCTGCTGTGATGTGCGAATCTCAGCATTGTGTAAGAAATAAATATTCAGCAGCAGGAATCACCCCAGAATCTAAAAGACAATAGGAAATTGTTTATTTTCTTGAATGTTTCTTTTTTTTGTCTCCTTTTCCATTCAGCCTGGTTTTGCTGTTTTTCTGCAACTCTACATTACTTAAGAACTTTTTGGATGGCTAAAAATCAAGGAAGCCTTTTTTTTCTTTACATCTCAAATCTACAGTCACATGGTTTGGCATTTCCAACAACTTACCCTGTTTGGTGGAAGTTTGTAATTTGTTTTACAAACTTCAAACTACATTTGAAGTTTGTAAAAGCCTTCTCCGGCTTCATGCCAACCGTCAGTGAACCTGAGAGGCAGGTGGAGGATAACAGGAGGAATGAGATTTTAGCAGCAGCCACCTCTCTGCCTTCAGCCTATAATTAGCTAAAGCGTCACTGACTCTAAGTTTACAAACTGCTCTCTGAACCATAAATATTCATATGCATCTCAGAGAAATCAATAGGGCAGAACACGACTTTAAGTTATTAAAGCATTACAATATTAATGTGTGGGCAAGAGCACTTTAGACAAACTGAATGCACTACCTCGCTTACTTCTCGCCATCATTAGCCATGCTAAGAGATCAGATTTCCTGACCCTTTCCATCTGATGGGAACTTTGCTTTGGGGAGCAGATAAGCCTGGATGATCCGCAACAATGAAGAAATCTGTGAACAGGCTGGAGAGCCCAAATAACACCCTCCCTCTTTAATCTCTGCAATTTGCCTTGGCTGATAAAATTTTAATGAGGAATAAGTATAATGGGAGCCACAAAGAGATTATAGCGAACTGGGAGTGAGATGCATTGGCCAGATGAAGATGGAGGAGCTGGAATCAGACTGTGGATCAGAGATGCTCCGCGCTTCCCCCGGGATGGAGTTTAGATACACCCAACACACATAACTCAACTGTGGGCTTCCCAGTTGTGTTGTTGTCTAATGACTCCAAATTTCTGGCAATAAAAGTGTCAAACTACTCCAGTTTTAGTCAGTTTACAGTCATGAACTGCGTCTGCTACTAAAAGTTAGTGACACTGAATCTGTTTGAGGTCCTCTGCGCCTCTGGGGATTTCTTGGCTCCTTTTACTGCAACAAAGAGAACATGATTTCTGTTTAAAACAATGACAAGGTAAAGAGTTGCCTTGGTGGACAGGAAAAATATATATCTAATAAGGGAAGATAAAGATCCAAATTAATCCAATAGCAAAATATTCAAAAAATATTTTCCCTCACCCCATTCTTACCATTTAGAGTAAACTTATCATCTATCCAGTATTCCACATGGTCATGGCAGCTGATGGGATGGGGTAAATGGTCAGTTGTCATAGACCCATAGTAGAGGGAGCACAAAACTATATATGTAGTTTTTATATTGTATATTTTCCATGATGTGCGGTTTGTGGTGGGACCAAAGAGCAGAGAAGGATGCCAGGAGCCAGCGGAATTAAGATAAATCGAGTTTTAATTATCCTTATTCACACGATCAGGCACAGAAACAAGAGTATGGCATACTCCAACCAGACCAGAATACAGAATTCCAGACATCCATGTATGGTACAGTTATTGAACCAGAAACGACTGAATGACATGGAAGACAAAAACAAAGTTCAGGAGGGTGACTAGGAGGTCATACTGTGCGGGCACAATGTTCAGACAATGTCCTGGAGGTCATCCCCGGCAGATCCAGAGTTCAAGCGGATGGCCGTGATGTCATCTCGGGCAGACACAGATTTCCGGCATTCTGGGACGACGGAGCAGGATGTCAGGAGGCCGGCTGCGGAACTAGAAGCACCCACGAGGACGCCTTTCAGGAGCCCGGCCCAGACACGTTGAGGACGCGTTGAGACGCCGATCAGGAGCTCGCAAGTCTCTGAACCACGATGTACCCCTGGAGAGCGGTGCAGAAATCATTGGAACCCTTGACAAGCGGTGCAGAAACCGTTGGAACCCTGATGAGCGGTGCAGAAACTGGTGGAGACCTGCGGCGGCGCCCTGTCGACCTGCGGCGGGACCCTGGAGACCTGAGGCACAACAGATGGAGAAAGTCCATCCTCGAACCCCTCCAAAACAGGACCAGAAACGGGAACAGGAAGTGGAGGCAGCTCGTCCTCGAGCTCCTCCAGAACAATAACTGGAAGTAGAGGCAGCTCATCCTTGAGCTCCTCCAGAACAGGAACAGGAAGTGGAGACAGCTCGTCCACAAACTCCTCCGGAACGGGAACTAGATATGGAGAGTTCATCCTTGGAGCCCTCCAGAACAGGACCAGAAACGGGAACAGGAAGTGGAGGCAGCTCGTGCTCGAGCTCCTCCAGAGCAGTAACTGGAAGTGGAGGCAGCTCATCCTTGAGCTCCTCCAGAACAGGAACAGGAAGTGGAGACAGCTCGTCCACGAACTCCTCCGGAACGGGCACAAAAGATGGAGAGACGGAGAGTTAATCTTTGGAGCCCTCCAGGACAGGACCAGGAACAGGAACCGGATTTGGGAGTGGGGGCAATCCGTCCCCTAACCCCTCAAGGGCAGGAACAGGAAGTAATGACGGTTTGTCTTCGGACCCCTCCAGAACAGAACCAGAAATGTGAACAGAAGTGAAGGCAGTCCGTCCTCGAACCCCTCAAGGACAGGAACAAATTGTGAAGCTGGTTTGTCCATGGTCCACGGAGGATCAGGAACAGAATTGGGGGTCAGCAGCAGTGACAATGACCGATCAGGGGTGGAGCCATTAGCCGAAACCTTGCACCGACCCTCAGTGGAGAGGCGAGAGGAGTAGGGAGCAGGAAGCCTCAGCCCAGTCAGTGACTTGCAGCATTCACTCCTCCCAGATGAGCATGTAGAGACAGTGGACAGTCACTGGCGTTGACTTTGCAGCAATCCCTCATACTGAGCATGCATGTAGCGAAAGTGGAGAGGAAAAACTCCCTTTTAACAGGAAGAAACCTCCAGCAGAACCAGGCTCAGTGTGAGCGGCCATCTGCCACGACCGACTGGGGGTTAGAGAGAACAGAGCAGAGACACAAAATGAACAAAGAAGCAATGATCCAGGAGTACTTTCTATGGGAAGGAAAAGTAAATGTTAATGGATGTAGCTCCTTTAGTCGTTTCACCTAGAAAGAAAGAACAGATAAACTCTGAGCCAGTTTTCAAGGTTAGAGTCTGAAAGAGAGCACATAGAGTTAGTTACAGTAAAAGCTCAGTCAGTAGCTATGTCTAGGAGAGAGAAAGGGTGAAACACTGAAAGACAGGGCCGTGTGGATCATCGGTAGAGGGTGAGCATTAAGTTGTTGCCAGCAGAAGCTTGGAGGATTCCCCTCTCCAGAAAGGTGTAAGATGTCGACACAGAGTCAGGCCCGGTGTAGCTTCTAGGAAGAGAAAAGAGAGAGAACAAAGTTAAAAGCTGAAATAACAGCAAATAATACAAAATTGAAGAATAGTGTGAGAAAGTAGCGAAGAGGGTGAAAGTGGTCATTATGTCCTCCAGCAGCCTAAGCCTATAGCAGCATAAATACAGAGATAGCTCAGGATAACCTAAGCCACTCTAACTATAAGCTTTATCAAAAAGGAAAGTTTTAAGCCTAGCCTTAAAAGTAGACAATTTGTCCATCTAGAGCCCACTGATGGGCATTGTTATACTAAAAACCACAACGATTGAGATACCTCTCTCTGTCAGATTGACCATAACCATTGGAAAAAAGAGGGGGTCATACAGGTAGCAGAAATGGAGGGTGTGTTTGCACCTCAACCATAACTGAGCCGGTTTAGGCTAAACCTGACTCCTCCTTACTCCATCCAACAAGGAGAGAAGAAGACGGAGGTAAAATAAGGGAGATAGCTCAGGATAATCTAAGCCACTCTAACTATAGGCTTTATCAAAAAGGAAAGTTTTAAGCCTAGCCTTAAAAGTAGACGGGGTGTCCGCCTCACGGACTAAAACTGGGAGCTGGTTCCACAGGAGAGGAGCCTGATAACTAAAGGATCTGCCTCTCATTCTACTTCTAGAGACTCTAGGAACCACCAGTAAACCTGCAGTCTGAGAACGAAGTGCTCTGTTAGGAACGTTTCGAACAATCAGATCTCTGATGTATGATGGAGCTAAATCATTAAGGGCTTTATATGTGAGGAGGAGAATTTTAAATTCTATTCTGGATTTAACAGGGAGCCAATGAAGGGAAGCTAAAGTAGGGGACATATGATCTCTCTTTTTGAATCAGCTGAAGGCTTTTAACTGCATTTTGTGGACATCCTGATAGTAAAGAATTACAATAGTCCAGCCTTGAAGTAACAAATGCATGGACTAGTTTTTCAGCATCAATCCTGGACAGGATATTTCTAATTTTGGCAATGTTCCGGAGATGAAAAAAGGTAATCCTAGAAACCCGTTTAATATGGGATTTAAATGACATGTCCTGGTCAAAAATAACACCAAGGTTTTTTACTTTATTATCGGAGGTCAATCTAATGCCATCCAGGTTAAGTGATTGACTAAGCAGTTTCTTTTTTAAAGACTCCGGTCCAAAGACGACAACTTCTGTCTTGTCTGAATTTAGAAGCAGAAAATTTAAAGTCATCCAAGTTTTTATGTCTTCAAGACATGCTTGTGGTCTATCTAACTGGTTGGGCTCATCAGGATTTATGGATAAGTAAAGCTGAGTGTCATCAGCGTAACAGTGAAAATTTATTCTATGCTGCCTTATAATTTTACCTATTGGAAGCATATATATAGTAAAGAGAATTGGCCCAAGTACTGAACCCTGTGGTACTCCACAATTAACCATGGAGTTTAAAGATGATTTATCATTTACATGAACAAACTGGAATCTGTCAGACAAATAAGATTTAAACTAGCCTAGCGCTGTTCCCCTGATCCCTACAGCATATTCCAGCCTTTCTAAGAGA
This sequence comes from Crenichthys baileyi, assembly GCA_036173005.1. NCBI lineage: Eukaryota > Metazoa > Chordata > Actinopteri > Cyprinodontiformes > Goodeidae > Crenichthys > Crenichthys baileyi. Next base: position 1,592,945 of record JAHHUM010002597.1, on the reverse strand, counting down.
ATATTATGATCGACTGTATCAAATGCAGCACTGAGATCTAACAGAACCAGTACAGACACAAGTCCATTATCTGAGGCAATAAGAATATCATTAGTGACTTTCAGCAGAGCTGTTTCAGTGCTATGATGAGCTCTGAAACCTGACTGAAACTCTTCAAACAGGTGTTTGCTGTGTAAATGCTCACACATTTGATTAGCAACTATTTTCTCAAGAATTTTAGATAAGAATGGAAGATTGGATAATGTTAAAATCCCCCACTATAATAACTGTATCTGTATTAAACACTAAATCAGATAAAAGGTCTGAAAACTGATCTAAAAATTGAGAGTAAGGGTCTGGTTGACGGTACAAAACAACAAACAGAAGTGGTTTTAGTACTTTGCAATTTGGATGAGGAAAACTAAGGATTAAATATTCAAAAGAGTTGTAGCTATTGATTGGTCTGGGACTAGTCAATAAATCGGACTGAAAGATGGTTGCTACTCCTCCTCGCCCAGTATTTCGAGGAATGTGAAAATTTAAATAATTAGTAGGAGTTGACACAATTATAGTAACATAATCCTCTTACTGCAGCCAGTTTTCTGTGAGGCAAAATAAATCAATCTGATTATCATAAATCAGGTCACTAACTAGCAAAGTCTTTGAAGAGAGAGATCTTATGTTCAGTAAGCCACATTTAATTGTTTTATTTTTCTTTTTAGTCTGAGTTGTGTTTATTTTTATTAGATTTTCCTGATTTCCTCTTTTTAGATAATTTTTTAATCTATTCAATTTTGGCCGTGGGCGAGAAACTATATTAATAGGGTAATGGGTGGGTAGCAGTACAGAAGCTGCAGAAAGGAGTGTTAAACTATGACCCTGCTTCCTGGTCTGAACCCTGGGTTGTCAGAGGTTTGGAGAACTAATAAATTCGGCCAGATTCCTAGAAAGAAGAGCTGCTCCATCCAAAGCGGGATGGATACCGTCTCTCCGGATCAGACCAGGTTTTCCCCCAAATGTTCGCCAATTATCAATGTAGCCCACACTGTTTTCTGGACACCACCTAGACAGCCAGCGGTTGAATGACAGCATGCGGCTAGACATGTCGTCACTGGTCAGATCGGGGAGGGGACCACAGAAAATTACGGAGTCCGACATTGTTTTGGCAAACTTACACACCGAAGCAACACTAACTTTAGTGACCTCCGATTGACGTAACCGGGTGTCATTACCGGCAGCGTGAATAACAATCTTACTGTATTTACGCTTATCCTTAGCCAGCAGTTTCAGGTATGATTTGATGTCGCTCGTTCTGGCCCCTGGCAGACATTTGACTATGGTCGCTGGTGTCTCTAGTGCCACGTTTCTGACTATGGAGCTGCCAATTACCAGAGTTGGCTTCTCAGCGGGTGTGTCGCTGAGCGGGGAAAATCTATTAGAAATGCAGATGGGCTGGTGGTGACCTGTGGGCTGAGATCTAGGACTATGCTTCCTACGTATAGTCACCCAGCCGGCCTGAGGCCGCGGCTGCGCGGGCTCTGCTGGAGGACTGCTACGGGGAGCTACCCTTGGTGGCTCCGCGCTGGCTAAGGGACCTCGGCTATCTGCTGGTTTTTCAACAGCGTGGAGCCAGGCCTCCAAATCGAACACCCTCGCCTCCAAAGCTACAAAAATGCTACATTTATTACACGTACCATTATCACTAAAGGAGGCAGAGGAGTAACTGAACATCTGACACAGAGAGCAGGAAAGAAGAGACTCAGAGAGAGAAACAGCAGAACGGGTAGCCATGGTGGAGCTAAAGCTAACGCTAAGCTAGCGACCCCTTACCACTACTAGAAAAAAACGTGCAAAACACGGAGAGTAAGTATGTGTTTTAACGTGCTTATGTATTATAACAAGTAAGAGATATCACAGTAGAGAGAAATCAGATCAAACGAGAGAGCCTTCACACACCAAACACACCACCAAGTGCAAAACAGGAAGTGACGAATACGCCTTACCATGCCTCCTCCTAGTGGATTTACTAGCCAAGCACTGACTAAGGCTTGGCTAGTGAAAGCAGTTCCCAGAAAGCAGTTCCCTGCTTTCATTCCTTACAGGGTGGTTTTTATACAGATACAAAGCATTGATGTGTATTTGGTCCTCTTTGACCAATTGAAATCATCATACTCATTTACGTAAAACTTTTGGCATCCACAACATTGATTCTTGGTCGCAGTTCGGGGAATACACTCCAGCCAGACATCTGGACAAGATCAGATTGGCCTACATGACAGTTTACAATAACAATTTCATCACTTATCTGGATGCTGAATTCTGATGTCAAAGTGACCTGGCAGCATTTAGGGGTATCACAAACTTTCCAGCTAAAATACAATAACAAGCCCTTATCATTCCTCATTCCTGAGCTCAACTGGACCCTTGTTATTTCCTTTTTTGGCCGTGCACGACTCAGGGTCTAGGAATAGTCTGCCTGAGACACACAAACACTTCTTAACACAAAATGCTTCCACACTTTCCACCTGCAAAACGGAGCTCAGAGACAGAGCTGAATTCTGAATTCTTGTTTCTAAGGTATATGGCTATTGCTGTGTGACGTCATTTTGGTCAAACAATCCAGCTGCTAGCATGTTCGTGTCTGACACTGAATCAGAATCAGAATCAGAATCAGCTTTATTGCCAAGTTCATACATACAACAAACAAGGAATTTTACTCCGGTACACTTAGTTCTCTGGGTTTCTTTTTTTTTTGCGTTATAAGATATATTATTCTGCATATATCTTTATGTCCTTAAATACATATATACAATATGCACATATACAAAGTGGAATTGCGACTTCAGTATGAGGTTGTTTGGTACTCTATTAAATGTTCATCAGAGAAACAGCCTGGGGGAAGAAACTGTCTCTGTGGCGGCTGGTTTTAGTAAAAAGTGCTCTGTAGCGACGGCCTGAGGGTAAAACTCTAAACAGTTTTTGTGCAGGGTGTGTGGGGTCTGCAGAGATTTTAGCAGCTCTTTTTCTGACCCTAGACCTGTATAAGTCCTGGATGGAGGGAAGGTCAGCCCTGATTATTCTCTCTGCAGTCCTGATTATTCGTTGCAGTCTGGACATGTCCTGTTTTGTGGATGAGCCAAACCACACTGAGATGGATGAAGACAGGACAGACTGAATGATGGCAGTGTAGAAGATGACCAGCAGCTCCTGTGGAAGGTTGAACTTCTTGAGTTGCCTCAGCAAGTATAGTCTCTGCTGGGCCTTCTTCCGAACAGTGTCTATGTGTGAAGACCATCTCATGTAATACAAGATGGCGCCGACGATGGCAGCCTCGGAGCTTTGCTCTCTCCTTGTTTTTGTATTTTGTGTGCTTATATGTTTTTCAAGCCACAGTACTGTGGTCTCGGGCCACAATTCGGTGGTTTCATTCAGTAGAGAGGAACTTCTCAACATCAGAGAGTCCTCTCTTGGGATTTTTTCACCATCTTTCATCCATCCGAGGTTCACTGAGCTTCTGGCAAGCGGAGCAGCGGCACTCTACGGGATACTGCGCCGGAGGCGTCAGAGAGGGAAAGCGAGCTGGCGCCCTGGTAAAGCTCCGCAAAAGAGGACCTTGCACACCACTGCCTTCAATACATCTGGCAAATGTCCGCTTTCTAAGCAACAAGATGGACGAGCTACTTCTTCTCACCGGTAAAAACTCGGACCTCCGCAGATCAGTGGTTCTCTGCTTCACCGAGACATGGCTGAGTGACAACATCCCGGACCGCGCACTGCTGTTGCCGGACTTCCAGCTGTTCAGAGCGGATCGCAGCGCGGAGCTATCAGGGAAGAAGCGAGGAGGCGGAATCTGCTTTTATATAAACGAAGCTTGGTGCAGAGACATAAAAGTGCTGGGGAAAACATGTAGTCCGAAAGTGTTCGAAAGAAGGCCCAGCAGAGACTGTACTTCCTACTCAAGAAGTACAACCTTCCACAGGAGCTGCTGGTCATCTTCTACACTGCCATCATTCAGTCTGTCTTGTTTTCATCCATCTCAGTGTGGTTTGGTTCATCCACAAAACAGGACAGGTCCAGACTGCAATGAATAATCAGGACTGCAGAGAGAATCATCAGGGCTGACCTTCCCTCCATCCAGGACTTATACAGGTCAAGGGTCAGGAAAAGAGCTGCTAAAATCTCTGCAGATCCCACACACCCTGCACATAAAGTGTTTAGAGTTCTGCCTTCAGGCCGATGCTACAGAGCGCTGTTAACTGAAACCAGCCGCCACAGAGACAGTTTCTTCCCCCAGGCTGTTTCTCTGTTGAACATTCAATAGAGTACAAAACAACAGCAGACAGATGTTGCAAATGCACCTTTTTATTTATATATGTGTATATTTGTACATTGTAAATATGTATATTCTGTAGTGCAAAAACAGAAACCAAAGAGCAAAGTGTACCGGAGTCAAATTCCTTGTTTGTATGTACAAACTTGGCAATAAAGCTGATTCTGATTCTGATTCTGATGTCCTCAGAGATGGTGGTTCCTAGGAATCTGAAGTGGTCCACAGCCGACACGGTGTTGTTGAGGATGGTGAGGGGGGTGTATGGGGTGGTGTTTTTCAAAAGTCTACCACCATTTCCACAGTCTTAAGTGGGTTTAATTCCAGGCAGTTCTGGCTACACCAGTGTATCAGGTGATCCACCTCCTGTCTGTAAGCAGACTCATCACCGTCCTGGACCAGTCCAATGACAGTGGTGTCATCTGCAAACTTCATGAGTTTCACGGACGAGTCTGCTGAGGTGCAGTCATTTGTGTACAGGGAGAAGAGGAGTGGGGATAGAACACACCCCTGGGGGGCACCAGTACTTATTGATCTGGTTTGGGAGAAGATGCTCCCCAGTCTCACCTGCTGCTGTCGGTCCGTCAGGAAGCTGTTGATCCACTGACAGGTGGAGACTGGGACGTTGAGCTGGGTGAGCTTCTGGTGGAGGATGTCTGGTATGATGGTGTTGAAGGCCGAGCTGAAGTCTACAAACAGGATCCTGGCGTAGGTCCCTGGGTGGTCGAGGTGTTGCAGGATGAAGTGTAGACCTAAGTTGACAGCATCATCGGCCGACCTGTTTGCTCGGTAAGCAAACTGCAGGGCGTCCAGCAGGGGGCCTGTGATGTCTCTCAGGTGCTTCAACACCAGTCGCTCGAAGGATTTCATGACCACAGACGTCAGGGCTACAGGCCTGTAGTCATTTAGTCCTAGGATGGTGGTTTTCTTGGGCACTGGGATGATGGTGGATCGTTTGAAGCAGGAGGTAACCTCACACTTCTCCAGTGACTTGTTGAAAATCCGGGTGAAGATCGGAGCGAGTTGGTTTGAGGCTTCCTGTCATGTCTGCAGTAGAAGCCATTCAGACGATTGGCCAGGCGAGGGCTTTGTTCGGGAAGGGTGGGGGTGTTTCTGTAGGCAGTCAGGTTTCTCAGGCCAGTCCAAACAGCCGAAGAGTCACCAGTAGAAAGGCTGTTTTTCAGCTTCTCACTGTAGCTTCTCTTGGCTGCCTTGATCTCCTTTGTTAGTCTGTTCCTGGCCTGCCTGTACCATGCCCAATCTCCACTGCTGTGAGCTTCTTCCTTATCCTTGCGCAGGTTCCTGAGATGTGGAGTGAACCATGGCTTGTTGTTACCAAAGGTGCAGAAGGTCTTGGTCTGCACACAGATGTCCTCACAGAAACTGATGTATGATGTCACCACATCAGTTAGTTCATTTAAATCCGTGGCTGAGGTTTCAAAAACAGTCTAGTCTGTGCATTCAAAGCAGGCGTGTAGCATCTGCTTCGATTCCTCAGTCCACTTCTTAACAGTGTGAAGCACGGGTTTGGAAGCTCTTAGTTTCTGTCTGTAAATTGGGATGAGGTGGATAAGAGAATGGTTTAAATTTAACAAAAGATACTCCAAATTAAAGATGTGATCATTTAAAAGGACAATTTTCAGTTAGGTAAAGTAGTTGGCAGGAATTGACATCCCAGCAATTTCAGGCCAAGATCAGACTGTTAAATACTCAGAAAGAAATAACAAAACCAAGAGCTCCATGTCAAAGCTATTGACAATAAGACAAGCCACTGAACATGTATGGCTTGTTTGTAAGGGAGAAAAACCTCTTCCCTCTGAAAAGAAAATGGCAGCACAGATGCAACTTTGCAAAGTTGAATAAACCGCAGGACATAGAACAATGGCAGCATGATATACAGCATATCAGCACAAACAGATCATACCAAGTGTCGAGAAAGGTGGAGGGCTGATAATTTGGCCTTGTTTTGCAGAAACAAGAAACACATCTTAAAGAAAAATAACAATTCAGGTAAATGGACTTCCAGTCTTGCCGTCTCCAAAACTTCCCGTCTCCAAACTTGTTTCCATCCATCCATCCATCCATCCATCCATCCATCCATCCATCCATCCATCCATCCATCCATCCGTCCAAAAGGTTAATATTGAACATTATTTTCATTTTTATATTTCTTTTATGAACCAAATGAGAGTAAATTAATAAAACCCATTTTACCTTCAGCTGCAGAAAATCACAGTGTGCTAATTCTGCCCAATGAGTAATTACCCATGTTTAAAAATCAGACTGAGATCCATCTGTGATGTTAAACATTGTTTAGAAGCTGCTAAAAGCCATTAATGGTCTTCAGAAGCAAAGGTTGAAGCTAAAAGGACACACATTAAAGTCGTGGAGGCAGAGTGAGCAAGAGGCTTCTTTCAGCTTACCCGACAATGCTGACACATTACTCCGTTGGGGGCTCAACGGCTCTTGAATAACAAAGCTATTTTTACATACATACACACACACACGTACTCCCATACACACACATACACACACACTTTATAAAAAAAAAAAAACCTTCAGAATGCATGCAGGTCCCCTATTACTCAAAGTCAGCCATCCACAAAATGAACAAAGTCAGCCGTTGTGCAGCAGCAGGCGGAGATGTGTGGCGAGATTGCAGCTGAAATTGAAATTAATGGCTTTCTTAATTGGAGCACATGTTTGTCAAAGTGACCGAGCGCTGTGGACATGAACTACATCCGCTCACCTGACCCACCAGCACTCTCCCTGTGGCTCTGATTGGCCCCGATCAGGATGGATGATACGTTTGAACATTTTAAGGTTATGTTAGACATTCTCTGATCAACAGAGGGTTAAAATCATACATAGAGGCTTAAATATATACAGGTGCAGCTCAATAAATTAGAATATCAGCAAAACATAAATTCATTTCACCAATGCAGTTAAAAAGTTTTAACTTATCATATCGATTCATTACACACATGGATATATTCCAAATGTTTTTTTCTGTTATTTTTGATGATTATAGTTTACAGCTAATGAAATCCTAAAATGTATTGTTATATAATAGGAATTATGGATAAGACCAATTAAAAGGATTTTAATGGTAAAAATAGGCCTACTGAAAAGAAAGTCCATATTCCATCTAGTATATTCACTCAATACTCCATGAAGGCTCCTTTTCCATGAGGTGTCTTGGAAGCCCAAATTACTTCAGTATCGTCTTTCAGCTCATCTGGGTCTAGCTCTGGTGTCTTTCATCTTCCTCCTGACGATAATCCATAGATTCTGTATGGGGCTTATGGATTTAAGCTGGGCCAGTTTCATAGCCAGTCATGCACAATGATGCCATGATCATTAAACCTAGTATTGGTCCTTTTACCTTTGCGGTGTGGGCAGGTGCCAAGTCCTGCTGGAAAATGAAATTACCATCTCCACAAAGGTTGCCAGCAGTCGGATTGTGTGCATCTTTACTCTACCTTTAGACTTTGGGACCTTGATTTCCAAATGAAATGCTAAATTTACTTTGATTTGAAAAGAGGACTTCACCTTAGCTCAAATAAGATGCTTCTCATGTCTCTGGTTCAGGAGTGGCTGAACGCAGTGAATGCAACAGTTGTAGCTAATGTTCTAGATATGTCTGTATGTTGTGGCTATGACTCCAGGTGCAGTCCATTCCTTGTGAATCTCCACTAAACTCTCGAACCTTTTCAAGGCTGCAGTTATACCAGTTGCTTGTGCACATTTTTCTACCACACTTTTTCCTTCCACATTACTTATCTTCAGTATCCTTGGATACAGTGCTCTGTGAACAGCCTGCAATGACTTTTGTGGCTTATTCTCTGAGTTGAATGTCAAAGACAACAGTCAAGTTACAGAAAAACCACACACTCCTTGTAACCAACAAGCTTCTGCTGCAATTCTATAAAACATTATTTTAGCTCCAATATAGTGACTTTCAAAGATCTGTTAGCCAGAATGTTGTCACAAAGCTTAAGGAGGATGCCTCTCTTGATGCTTCGCCGCTTTCCAAATTCTTCAAGCAGACAATCTATTAACAAGGTCAGCTACAAGAACTGGACTGAGAATGAGTTAAAAAGTAGTCAATGTCCAGAGAAAAACTTTAAAAGATCTTCAGAAAACCTGGCGATCAAGTCCTTGCTCATTCAAAGTAAAACAGTGTATGTGGAATGTTATATAAAAATAATTGCATAAGTCTAAAGTTAAAGACACATTTCATAAATCATGGATGTGTTTTTTTTTTGCTTCCATTACATATTTCACTGTCAAACAACATCATCTGTTCTTCTTTAAGCAAATACCCCACTTGGATGATTTGTGCAGTGGAAAGACCATATTGCCTCAAAGATAAGGGGAAATAGAAGAATTTCCCAAAATGTGGCTAAAACACCTGACCCAATGTTTCATGTTTAATTCAATGTAAAGCTGGTGGAGGTGAACCAAAAAGATACAGTTTCCTCTAACACCATGAAAAATGTCATTATAAGACTGAAAGAGCATTAAATGAATCTCATCCGCAGTGTGGGTTTCCATCTATTCAGCTCGCCTCTTTCTTTTATCTGATTACAAACAGGAAACAGAGACTGAGTGCTTACCGCAGGGCTACACCAATACGGCATCAGTCACTGGCCGGCAGTAACCACAGACGGGTCTGTCATAATCAGAGCAATTAGACCCACTGTGGGTCTGTGTCTATGCAGCTCTGATCTGTGGTTGCAGAGGTCAGACTGTCACCTTCAGGCAGTTCTGAGGCACATATAAAACCTTCTTACAGGAGGATTTCTGCTTGAACTGCAGTTGCATCAACAGGGCTCAACATTCAACACAATTTTATAGTCAAAGTTGCAACGGTGTGCTGTTTAGACATTAATCTCACTGCTACTGTGTTTGTGCTTGGGTGATTGCAGATTTTCTTCGGTTTCTTTAAATCTTTTCTTCACTTGCTCCATCTGGTTTTAACCTCTGCAGACCTTATTTCCCATTCTTTGTTCAGTCAGTGTTGCTTTCTACCTCCTAGTCACACCTGGTCTCAATCTCAGACCACCACACCTACTGGTAATATTTAATATAATATTCTTCTTTACATATACGTGTTCCTGGGTTTCCTTGGTCCTCTTTGTTCTCCTCATGGTTCGCTTTGCCTTAACAGTGCCTGATGAAAATTCTTCTTCATATTTTGTCATGTATAGCCCAAAACAAAGTAGTCCATACATGTGTAGTGGAAGAAAAACATGTTTTTTTCAGATTTATACTTAAAAAAAATCTGTAAATGTTGTACCATATCAGCCCTGACTGCATGTTTAAGGTCATGTCCCACTGGAAGGTGAACCTGCGGCCTAGTTTCAAGTCTTTTGCATCCAGGGCTGCCCTGTATTTAGCTCCATTCATCTTAACATCAACTCTGACCAGCTTCTCTGTCCCTGTTGAAGAACAGCAACCTGACAATATGATGCTGTTAGTTTTCTGCCACAGTTAATTTTGCATTTAGGTAGAAAAAAATAACAGTTTTGGTTTCATCTAACCAGAGCAACTTCTTCCACATATCTGTTTTGACCAATACATGGCTTGCAGATGGGTCTGCTTATAGTTTATATTTTTTCAACAGACGCTATTTTCAGCCCACTCCAGAAAAGCAAGATTTATATTGTGGGTAATAGCTATATCAACATACACCCGAGCTGTGGATTTCTCCAGCCCCTTCAGAGTTACCTTGGGCCTCTTGGCTGTTTCTCTGAATAATGCAATCTTTACCCAGCTTGTCAGTTTAGGTGAAATGCCATGTCTTAGTAGGTCTGCACATTCTTTCCATTTTCAGGTGATGCATTGAAAAGAGTTAAATGGTAATTGGACTGAATTTAAATAGTGTTTTACAGTTATACTGACCACTCAAAGCGCTTTACAGTAGAGGCACATTCACCCAATCACACTTAAAAACACCCACACATGAATATAACCAGAAGCAGATTTGTGGGCAACTTGAGGTTAAGTGCCTTGCCCAGAGGCAAGACATGTGGTAGGAGGAAAATAGTAGTCTTGAGAAAATAGTTTCTAATCAAATGTGTGAGCATTTACACAGCAATGACCTGTTTGAAGAGTTTCAGTCAGGCTTCCGAGCTCACCATTGCACTGAAACAGCTCTGCTGAAATTCACTAATGATATTCTTCTAGCCTCAGATAATGAACTTGTGTCTGTACTTGTCCTGTTAGATCTCAGTGCTGCATTTGATACAGTCGATCACAATATTCTCTTAGAAAGGCTGGAATATGCTGTAGGTATCAGGGGAACAGCACTAGGCTGGTTTAAATCTTATTTTTCTGACAGATTCCAGTTTGTTCATGTAAATGATAAATCATCTTTAAACTCCAGGGTTAATTGTTGGAGTACCACAGGGTTCATACTTGGGCCAATTCTCTTTACTATATATATGCTTCCAATAGGTAAAATTATCAGGAAGCATAGAATAAATTTTCACTGTTACGCTGATGATACTTAGCTTTACTTATCCATAAATCCTGATGAGCCCAACCAGTTAGATAGACTGCAAGCATGTCTTGAAGACAAAAAAACTTGGATGACCTTAAATTTCTGCTTCTAAATTCAGATGAGACAGAAGTTGTCGTCTTTGGACCGGAGTCTTTAAAAAAGAAATGTCAGGATCTGTGCTTTATCTGTTTGTTTTGGTGCGTTTACTGTGCTTAGTCCCTAGATGGTGTGGAACCTGGAGGAGAGGTGACAGGTGTTCATCATTCCCTTGATTACCTGCTGAGGAGTATATTAGGAGGAGGCTGCCAGCAACTCACTGCCAGAGTGTTGTCCTTTAGTGGTACAGCTCAAGCCACATTATCTTGTCTTGTTCTTGCCTTGAACTCTAGTAATTTGAATTTGTTACCTTGCAGGATTACCTGAACCTGACCTTGCCTTTGTGTGGATCTCTGCCTGGATTACTCACTTCTGGAAAGAAGCTATCCAGCTCCATGATCAAAGACTGTAGCCTTTCGTTACTTTATTGGACCACACCGGTTGGCAGCCTCCTGAATTTCCTGAATTCTTCGCTCCTTGGATCAACCTTCAAGAACGCTGTCCACCCTCCTCCTTCCACTGCACCCACTTCCGAAACCCCGGACCATCTTATCATCCTGGCACACCATTATCCACCATTTTCTGTCTCAGGGGTAAACAACTATTTGGTCTCTCTGCATCACCCTCTGGCTTCTTAAGTATTGACCCTAAAGTATTCCCTACTCACCATCCTGTTTATTTTACTGTTGGTTTCCCGGTTCCAGTTCCCCAGCACATTTCACTACTCTGTAAATAAACACTTTACCATAAAACTCTGTCTCCTGGATTGCTTTCTGCATGTGGGTCAAATCTGTTAAAAATGTTATGACAAGAAACCACTTAGTCAATCACTTAACCTGGATGGCATTAAATTGACCTCCGGTAATAAAGTAAAAAACCTTGGTGTTACTTTTGACCAGGACATGTCATTTAAATCCCATATTAAACAGGTTTCTATGATGTCTTTCTTTCATCTCCGGAACATTGCCAAAATTAGAAATATCCTGTCTAGAAGTGACGCTGAAAAACTAGTCCATGCATTTGTTACTTCAAGGTTGGACTATTGTAATTCTTTACTATCAGGATGTCCACAAAATGCCGTTAAAAGCCTTCAGCTGATTCAAAATGCTGCAGCAAGAGTTCTGATGAAAATTAAAAAGATCATATTTCCCCTACTTTAGCTTCCCTTCATTGGCTCCCTGTTAAATCCAGAATAGAATTTAAAATTCTCCTCCTCACATATAAAGCCCTTAATGATCTAGCTCCATCATACATCAGAGAGCTGATTGTTCCAAACGTTCCTAACAGAGCACTTCGTTCTCAGACTACAGGTTTACTGGTGGTTCCTAGAGTCTCTAGAAGTAGAATGGGAGGCAGATCCTTTAGTTATCAGGCTCCTCTCCTGTGGAACCAGCTCCCAGTTTTAGTCCGTGAGGCGGACACCCTGTCTACTTTTAAGGCTAGGCTTAAAACTTTCCTTTTTGATAAAGCTTATAGTTAGAGTGACTTAGGTTATCCTGAGCTATCTTCCTTATTTTTACCTCTGTCTTCTTTCCTCCCTGTTGGATGGAGTAAGGGGGAGTCAGGATTAGCCTAAACCGGCTCAGTTATGGTTGAGGTGCAAACACACCCTCCATTTCTACTACCTGTATGACCCCCGTCTCTTTTCCAATAGTTATAATCAATCTGAAAGAGAGAGGTATCCCAATCGTTGTGGTTTTTAGTGTAACAATGGCCATCGGTGGGCTCTAGATGGACAAGCTGTCTACTTCTAGGGCTAGGCTTAAAACTTTCCTTTTTTAAAAAGCTTATAGTTAGAGTGGCTTAAGTTATCCTGAGCTATCTCTGTAGTTATGCTGCTATAAGCTTAGGCTGCTGGAGGACATAATGACCACTTTCACCCTCTTCGCTACATTCTCACACTACTCTACAATTTTGCATTATTTGCTGTTATTTCAGCTTTTAACTTTGTTCTCTAAGCTACACCTGGCCTGACTCTGTGTCTACCTGTGACCCTTTCTGGAGAGGGGCATCGTCCAAGCTTCTGCTGGCAACAACTTAATGCTCACCCTCTACCGATGATCCATATGGCCCTGTCTTTCAGTGTTTAACCCTTTCTCTCTCCTAGACATTGCAATTGACTGAGCTTTTGCTGTGACTAACTCTATGTGCTCTTTTTCAGACTCTAACCTTGAAAACTGGCCCAGAGTTTATCTGTTCTTTCTTTCTAGGTGAAACGACTAAAGGAGCTACATCCATTAACATTTACTTTTCCTTCCCATAGAAAGGACTCCTGGATCAGTGCTTCTTTGTTCTCTTTGTGTCTCTGCTCTGTTCTTTCTAACCCCCAGTCGGTCGTGGCAGATGGCCGCTCACACTGAGCCCGGTTCTGCTGGAGGTTTCTTCCTGTTAAAAGGGAGTTTTTCCTCTCCACTTTCGCTACATGCATGCTCAGTATGAGGGATTGCTGCAAAGTCAATGCCAGTGACTGTCCACTGTCTCTACATGCTCATCCAGGAGGAGTGAATGCTACAGATCTCTGACTCGATGCAATCTGTTGGGTTTCCAGAAAACTTTTTATCCAAATTTAATAAATAACTGAATTTGACTGCACTGTTCAATAATTAGGATTAATTGGAATGTATGTACCTGACTTTTGTGAAGTGCCTTGAGACGACATGTGTTGTGAATTGGCGCTATATAAATAAACTGAATTGAATTGAATTGAGGAGAAATTATTGAAAAGAAAAGATGTGGGATGGTGATAGACACCAAACAAAGTAGACTAAATGTTTAAATTGAATCAAAAGTTGCTTCAACAAAGTATTACTTTAAGAGTGACCACGCTTGTGCAACAGGATTATTTAATGTTTTTTTTTTTTACTTCTTGTTTGGTTTTTATTTAACTTTTACAGGGTAAATGTCATGTATTTTAACGTGTGTGCTCACTTTTGAGAGCCACTGTACATAGCAAGTCTCAGCCTGGGACTTTGTATTGAATTATCAGCGTCAGGGACAAATACCAAGATCCAAGCATGTGAATTACACATGCAAAAAAAGCTTAATTTAATGAAATTCATTAATACATGTTTCATAAATTAGAATTGATCATATTTGCTCCTCATCAGATGGTTTCAGCTTCTCTGTAGGGACATACTGCTTAGCTCTCGTCACTGTGAAATGATTCCAAACTTGTCTGGACCCTGGAGGAACTTCGAGGCGAGAATTCTTCATTTCTATGACCGTATTACAAAACAATTAGAAAACGATTAAAGAAATTAATCATTAATGGCTTTGCTAATTGGTGGCAGATTGGTTGCACTGGTGTATTGGCAGCTCTGTGTTGGATTTTAAATCCCAGCTCTTCTTAAAAGCAGCAAACTGAAAAAAATAAAGCTTTCTATGTCCAAGTCGACACCTCTACAACCCAACATTTCTCGCTCTCACTCCCACACCCCCAGCTCCTCCCGTCCATTTTCACTTAAGACCCCCTCTATCCCTCTCCCCAGATATAACTGACAGGCTGCAGTCATGGAGGTGAACAGAACAGCAGCCATTTTAATACCATCAACTCCCACATTCTGCCAATTAGGGCTGCTGGCAGTGTCTGATGATGAAGCTATTAAAAGAGATGTTCAGGGTCTATCTGACAGATGGAATCATGTCTTCTCTGTCTTAATAAAGCCCGCCCACCGCTCCGCCCACAGTTGACACCCGTCACCTCCACATATAGCATCAGGCCCGTCAAACATGCAGCAGGAGCTTTGAGGCAAGAGGAAATAATGATTGAATACTGTAAATACTGTACACTGTGCGCTGCCTGTGCATGTAAACAGAGAGTCATTAGTGCAAGAAATAAACAAAACTAAAAGCTGAGTGCATAAGAATGTTAGCGATAGATAATGAGTAGTAAAAAGCAGGTTACACTCGGTTTAAAGAAGGCATTCTTAAAGGTGAATAAAGAAAACACTGAAGAGAGACAAGAGGACAGTTAGAGTCGTACAATGAGGGCATGGCAAGATGATTAGTGGGATGGGGATGATGTAAAGTGGGATGAGATGATGTAAGGTGAGAAAGGTTGCTGAAACAGAAAGGCTAATGGCAGGAGGTGGAGGGTAGAAGAAAGTCATGGAATAGAATAGAATAGAACAGAATAGAAAATAACCTTTATTGTCCCACAGTGGCGAAATTGATGTACGTCAGCAGTAAAAGGAAATGTATAGCAAGGCAAAAAGTAAAGTAAAGTAAGAGTAGACTGTATGTAAGGAAAAATGCAACAAAAAAAGATATACTGTACAGTTACTAACAGTGGCATACTCAGATTAAATGAAGTGTGCAACTGAGTAGGGTAATTTTGAAAATGTAGAAAATGCACATGTATAATTGTACGTGAAAAATATCAAGAGACTATATACAAAAAAATTGAAAAACTGTGCAAATATCATCAGGAATGTAAACCCTTAATGAACATGTCTGAAAGCTGCTGGGAGGAAGGATCTGTGATGATGCTCATTTGTGCACCTAGGGTGCCAGTCTGTTAATGAAGGAGCACTTCAGTTCTACAGCAGCTTCATGCATGGGGTGGGAGACATTGTCCAACAGTTATGTTTTTTTATTCTTTTGTCTCCCAGCACCTGCACTGCATCCAGGAGGCATCCTAGGACAGAGCTGACCTTCCTGATGAGCTTATCAAACTGCTTCCTTTTAGCTATGTAAAAGCTGCTGCTCCAACATACTACACAATAAAGATGGCTGATGCCACCAGAGTCAAAAATGGTCTTAAGGGGCATCCTCCCTCTGCACTCTAAAAGATCTCAAGCACCTTAAAATTATAAGGTTACACTGAGGGTTTTTTTGCTACCCAATTAGTTGGTGTTTGTTTGTTTGTATGTGGACGTGTCAGGGTTTGGACTTTTTTGGACTTTTGTTTGTGGTTTTCTGTTTTGTTAACTTTAGTCAGATGTTCTTGTTTGACGGGGATGGAGAAAAGAAAGGCAGAGAATCTGTAGCTTCAACATCCTCTCCTAACCATCCTTTAAGTTAAAATAACTGAAAAAATTTGTTTAATTTACATAGTTGAAGATTTTGCAAACTCGGGTGAATAAATTAAATAGATACTTTATAAAAGTATAAAATTGTAGTTAACTTCCCTACTACCAAAATTATATAAACACTAAATAAACTTATTTTGATTTTATGGCTGCGGATGTATTAAAACAAATGCGCAATGAGTGGGTGTCCAAGCCAGCTGCAACTTTAAGTATATCACTGTTATTCAATATTACTGTGGATGGTTGACTTTGAAATAATAGTTTAAAGGGGTAAAAACAAAAAAAAAGACAACTCATGCTAAATCAAATGATGGTAATAAGAGGGTGACTTCAGTTACAAAGGTGGTCTAAATGGATCACCAGGGGTTTTTTCTTTTCTGTTCATTAAACTATTAATATCTGTGAATGAAGGCAGTTTTTTTTTTTTTTTTTTTTTTTTTTTTTTTAGGAATTCACTCATTAGAAAATTTTTTGCGAGCAAAAACGTCAGGAGAAAATAAAATGGATACTAGGTAATGGCATAATTCAGTGGATGATTTGTGAATGGCAGTATGACCCATATATTTTTTATTTATTTATTTTAAAAAACAGATATGATGACCAGCAGCGGCTGTGGAAGGTTGTAGTTCTTGAGTTGCCCCAGGAAGTACAGTCTCTGCTAGGCCTTCTTCTGAAAATTGTCCATGTGTGAAGATCATCAGATCTCGAGAAATGACTCTTGTGTACATAGCCCCCTCTCCGGAGGTGGATGGGGGTTGGTGGGGACTGGGTTCTGGGCGGGGGCCGGGCCGAGACCACCCGGGTCTGGGCCTGCCTGCTTGTCTCTGCCCCGGGAGGAAAGGGGACCACCTCCTTGGTCCGTGGGCTGGTTGCCCCTAGGGGCTGCCGGCGCCCGGACCTTGGAGTATAAAGTATGCATGGGGAGTGTGAGTGAGTGTAGGACGTCCATTGTTGTTTGTCTTTACGTTGGGAGCGAGTGATTTTATGTGTGTGGATGAGGGTGGGAGTGGGTGACTGTGACTGTGAGTTTCTTTTTTTTTGTGACAGGTTGGGTCTTGGACTGCTCCCTCTCCTGGATCAGCTTAGGCCCCCCCATATTATGGGGGGCCTATTTCCTCCCCACCACCCTGCCTGCCGGTGGTTGGAGTCTCTGCCCGCTGGTGTACTTGTGGTTCTCGGTGTCCGGGGCTGGATGCTTTGGTGTGTGCTGGCTCACTCCCGGTGGCTGCCTGCCGGGGCCTGGACCCCTGGGCTCTGTCGGGCCTCTGTCTTGGGGGTGGCGTGTCCCGGGGTCTTGGGTCTCTGGGTCCATGGCTGGATCTGCTCGGGAGTGGACGGCTGCCGGCGGGGCCTGTGGGCTCGTCGCTGCGGTTCCCTGGGGCTTCTGCACTGTCGCTGCTGGGTGGCTCCCCTGGGACTCTCCACAGCTCTTCTCTGGGGGGGTTGCGGTAGTCCCGGCGGTGGTTCTCCTGGGGTTCCTGTGCTTTGGGGGGCCTTTGGATGTCTGTTGCTCGGATCTCCTCAGTGTCCGCCCGGGGACCACGGGGCAGGTCGGTGGGTCCTCACACTCACTATTGCATATTTCTGTGGAGAAACCTTGTATACAAAGCGCATCCACACAGGTGTTGATAGATACACAGATGATCTATATTGGGCTGCACTTCTCACCAAGTACATTTTACATTCATAAATACCGCAAGCAGGGTGTAATCTTTTATTCTATTCATCCTTCTTTCTCTCCTCCACTCTCTCCTCCTTTTTCCCCTCTTTCCCTTTTGCCCCATCTCTCTCTTTGTCAAGCTTCTGTTTTCCTTTTCATTTCAGTCTCCGTGTCCGTAACAATTGAAATATTCCCAAAGAAGTTCATAATAAAGTTTCTTTTATAAATATCAAGCAGAGCCTTAAAGCAATAGCTGTGATGCTCAGCTTGTGAAAGTAAATCTGTTGGGCAATTTCTTGGCACTCAGACAACAATTCTGAGCGCTACTCTGCTGGACAGGACACGGGTAAAAAAAAAAAAAAAAAAAAAAAAAGATCTCGAGAAATGGTGGTTCCTAGGAACCGGAAGTAGATCACAGCAGAAACAGTGTTGTTGAGGATGGTGAGGGGGGTGTGTGGGGGTGGTGTTCTCGGAAAGTCCACCATCATCTCCACAGTCTTGAGTGGGTTAAATTCAAGGTGGATCTGACCACACAGTCTACCAGCCGATCCACCTCCTGTCTGTATGCAGACCCATCACTGTCCTGGAACTTAGTTTATAATAGTTTGGTAATGAACATTACACATCAATCAGTTAATTTCAACCTGGCTAAACTGAATTTAAAATTAGTTTTTGGCTGAGATGTTTGTGATCCATGCTTTTATTAAGTCTCAGCTTGATTACAGTAATGGACTTCTTTTTGGTGTTTCACAAGCAGCTATTTTTCACGTATAGCTGGTTAAAATTAGTACTCCGTGGTTTTCAGCAGGTACAAGGGAACAAGAGCACATTATGCCAATTTTTGTCCTTGCTTCAAATAAGTACATTTTGTTTTAGGATCTATTTTACATTTTTTGTATTAGCCCAACTCTATTTTATCTCTCTGTACTGCTGTGCCATTATGTATCAACATCTGCTCAGCAGAGACAATGCTGTTGGAAGTCCCTAAAGCACACTGCAAAGCCAGAGGTGGAAAAGCCTTTGTAGTAATGGCTTCTAGACACTGGATTGCTTTGCCAATATAGATCAGGCAAGTTCCATCACTAACCTTTTTTAAATTTAATTTTAAATCTCACTTTTGCTCCCTGGTCCTTTAACACAGAGGGAGCTGTTTTATTTGTTATAACTTGTTTTTTTATTGGTTTTTAATAGTTTTCATTTTCTAATCATTTTGTTCTGCCTGTATTTCTCTATCTTTTATACTTTTTTTAACTGTGCAGCACAACGGCCAACTGTCTTGTTTGATAGAGCTTTATAAATAAGTTGGTCCTGGTATTGGTAATTTTACATATCTAGCCTTTAATAATCAAGCTTTATCATGCATCAGAGATCTGATTGTTCTATATGATTTTAACAGAGCACTCCACTCTCAGACTGCAGGTTTGGTGGTTCCTAGAATTTCTTAAACTAGAATTGGAGGTAAATTGTTTAGTTATCAGTGTCCTCTCCTTTGGAACCTGTTCACAGTCTATGTCTGTTTAGCAGACACCATGTCTACATTTTACTCTAGGCTTGAAACTTTTCTTTTAGATAAAGCTTATAGTTAGAGTGACTTAGGTTAATCTAAGCGATCTCTGTAGTTATGTTGCTATAGGGTTAGGCTGCTGGAGGACGTAACTAAAAACCTTTCCTTACGCTGCTACTTTTTCCTACTGCTCTCCAATTTTGCATTCACAAAGTTACATCTGGCCTGGCATCTGTGTTTAGCTGTGACACATTCATGAAGGAACTACTGACTGAGCTAATGCTCCAAATAACTTTATGTTCTCTTTTTATAGATGATACAGTTCACCCTGTCTTTCAGTGTTTAACCCTGTCTGTTCCCTAAACAAAGCAATGCAGGAGCTATTGCTCCCCTAATTATACATCCCATAGATTTTATCTATGACTCAGAGCTTATATATTTGTGTTGGGCCCAGCCATGGGAGTTACAAAAGGGACTGAACTCGAGAATAAAAAAGACAAAAGTGGTAAAAACTCAGAATCCCAGAATGCACAGTTTCGACTCATTCTCATCCACAGCTCCCAGTGAGGAGTAAATAAAGTGCAGACACAAATTGCTACCGATTTCTAATTCAACAAAATTATTTTTTAAATACACTCAATTGCCAAAAATTATTGAGTCACACCACCAAATCAATGAATCATGATGTTCCAATCACTTCCTTGGCTGCAGGTGTATAAAGTTTGGTGTGGAGAAACTTGACTGGCCTGCACAGAGTCCTGACCTCAACCTTCTTGAACACCATTGGGATGAATTAGAGCAGAGGCTAACTCACGTAACTATGAACACACTCTTGAACCTTGTGGAAGATGTTTACAGAATAGTTGAAGTAGCTATTGCTGGCAACGGTGGGTCCATCAAGAAATTGGACCTTATAGAATAAGAATAGGATGTCATCAAAGTTCATGTACCTTTAAAAGTAGACAGTTAAATACATTTGGCAATATAGTGTATTATACTATACTATATTTTTTGTATTTACCCTTCAGATTTGCATTGTGAACTGATTGTTTGAACGCTGTTGTTGTTGGTTGTTAGCTTTTATTTGACTTCATTCCAAATTACTCAAAACAAAACTTGGTTCTTAAACATACATATTCACACTGAAATGTGACATCACTGCATCATTTCATTACCTATTGGTTTCTGTGTATACCTATTTGTTCTCTTTTCCAATTTTTTTTTTCTTGCAGTTTATTAGCTCATTGGTTTTCCCTTGTAGTTTTGTTGAATGTCACAAGCCTTTGTTGACTGAAACATTTTGACTTGAGGTTAAAGTATTCTGTCAACAAATTCTTGCATTTTGGAGAGAGGTTGTTTTTGTTGTGCTTTGCAATTCGTAAAAGCCAGTGCGTAAATTCACTCCTTTATTTCTTGTTCTACAACACCACACACCACTCCTGGCAGGTTTTCATAAAAACAATATATGACTGAGACAGAGAGTTGCTTGTCTATTCATTTCTGATAATCAGGTGTTGCCCGGACTTGCCCTGCTTTAATTAACTCTTTACTTTTTCTTTAACATAGAAAAAGTACTACTAGACCAGTGCTTCTGTTTTTTTTGTTTTTGTTTGTTTGTTTCTTTGAGTGTCTGCTCTGTCTTTTACAACCTGAACTCTGCTTCGGCAGATTGTCAGGTTCTGCTGGATAGTTCCAGAAAGTCAGGTTCTGAATCTTTATTTCCACTCTCACCACATGCATGCTCAATATAAAGGATTTATGTCATGTAAACAACTTGATGCAACTGGCTGGGTCTCTTTAGATGTAAAGGTTTTTTTTACCAATTGGAATTGTACACTGATCTTCACTGCATTGTTTTATAACTATAACCGGGCCCGAGTTTTTGCCTCTGCTACAGCTCGGGCCGCGGCATGCTTGGCCTCACGGTACCCATCAGCTGCCTCAGGAGTTCCACAAGCCAATCACATCCGATAGGACTCCTTCTTCAGCTTGACAGCATCCCTTACTGCCGGTGTCCACCACCAGGTCCAGGGATTGCTGCCACGACAGGCACCGCAGACCTTATGGCCACAGCTATGGATGGCAGCATCGATAATAGATGTGAAGAACATGGTCCACCACTCAGCCTCTATGTCTCCAACCTGGAGAATCTGGTCAAAGCTCTCCCGAAGGTGGGAGTTGAATCCATCCCTGGCTGAGGGCTCCGTCAGATGTTCCCAGGAGACCCTCACTATACGCTTGGGCCTGCCAAGTCTGTCCGGCTTTCTCCTCTTTCAGCGGATCCAACTCCCAACCAGGTGGTGATCAATGGACAGCTCAGCCCCTACCTTAACCCGAGTGTCCAAAACATGTGGCCGAAGGTCTGAAGACACGACAACAAAGTCGATCATTGACCTCCTGCCTAGGGTGTCCTGGTGCCAAGTACACTGATGAACACCCTTATGCTTGAACATGGTGTTCATTATAGACAATCCATGACTAGCACAGAAGTCCAATAATGAAACCACTCGGATTCAGATCAGGCGACGTCACGTGCCTCGATTTGTTTGGTCCTCATGAAGGCGTCTCAACCACTCTTTGTCTGACCCGTCACCCAGAGCCTGTTTGCCATGGGAGACCCTACCAGGGGCATTTAGGTCCCAGACAACATAGCCTCTAGGATCACTCAAGCACTGAAACTCCTCTACCACGTTAAGGTGGTTCAAGGAGGGGTGAATTCACTTTGATCGAAATTAATTTCTACTCTGGGCAAAATTTCTAGATTTTTAAAAAAACTCTACAGCACATGAATTTGGTTCAGAGTGGGGAATTAGATTAAAGTATATCTAGTAAAAAACTGATTGGAAAACAAATATTAAATGTATCCATGACCCGAGGAAACATCGTTTTAGGTCCATCCAGGAGGGAGAAATGTAACAAGTTTACTTGCTTTAGCTTTACCTGAGCCCAAACATTATACCAGCTGCAGTAAAAGTAAAAATCGTCTTTTTTGTTTCAGATAACGTTGTCAAGTTGAGGTTGATGTACACTGACTTTGCAGTTGGACCTGTTTAAGTGACCATGACCATCTTACACATTACTGCACATTCTGCAGTGATAAAGTTAAAAAGCAGTAGCACTGTCACACCATATGACAAGATATCCAGGGAAGGACCAGTTGCAAGAAGAGTTTCAGCCCACATATGGACAGAAATAATTTCCTACGAACCCTCTGACAGGTTTCAACATATGTCCCTGTGACTGACAGCAAGCTTGTCGCTCACCATTTAAATTCTCCTGGAGTAACCTCCGCCCATCTGGCTTGCTATGCAGCACAAAACAAACACTTGAAAATCTCTGCAAATAGCATCTGACCCAACTACACCAGCAGCTGCAGTTTGTATATCGGTGCCAGATGGCCACTATCGACTATTTTTGACTCCAACTGCAACCCATTAGATGACGGCGAATCTTTGCTGTTCACCTCCTGCTCTGCTTAGGCTGCAGAAAACGCAATCATCTAATCTCTGTGTTTATTTTTGATTACATTACCAATGAGATAGCACACTTAGTGTACCAACATATTTTATAGCATCTTGTCTGCTTCCAGGGAATTTAATAGGCTTCTAATTGGTTACATCTAACCTGGAGCTGCAAGTAAAATGGTATGTAGTCGATGTAATCACTAAATGTCATCAAAAGTCATCGATATATTAAATTGCATGGTGAAGGAAAGGGGGAAAAAAGGGCTGATCATTGGTATAAAAAGTATAAACCTAATCCAGTATTGCCCAGTAAGAGAATTACAATTTTTAGATACTTTAGTTTGTTGCCTTGAAAAACACAGTGCTTCACTAGGTGTCCCAGCAACAGCAGAACCTAGTGGCAATTTGGAGATGTGGGCGTTCTCCCCAGCTGGTGATCAAGCTCTACAGAAGACCAACACATAACAGGGTTTACTTGTGGTGATGTGGTATAACACAGATGATGTACCTTGGTATAAAGCTGCTTGGCCAGTCCTGCTTCATATTCTCCAATGGTCAAGCCCTGCAGGTGTGAGTCAGCCCAACAGAATGGAGCTGCCCCCACTGCTCCAGGTATTAGTACTTAAATGCACTTTAGTAATTATGAGCGACAGAGATGCAGGCGTCTAGGAGGCCGGCGGCGACAGAGATGCAGGCGTCTAGGAGGCCGGCGGCGACAGAGATGCAGGCGTCTAGGAGGCCGGCGGCGACAGAGAGGCAGGCGTCTAGGAGGCCGGCGGCGACAGAAATGCAGGCGTCCAGGAGGCCGGCGGCGAGGCCAGCGATGAAGGAGCCGATGATCCGGAGGCCTGCCGCTGAGGAGCCAACGAAGAGGCAGGTGCCTCGAAGGCTTGCGGCGAGGTAGCAGGCGCCAAGGAGGCCGACAGTGAAGAAGCAGGTGTCTAGGAGGCTCTCGGCCAGGCGGTCGGCTTAGCAGAGCAGAGTACTCTCGGAGCAGGTGGTCAGGAGGTCGACCATGAAGCCAGAGGAATCCACGAAGCGAGATCTTTGGAGGTCTGTGGCGAGTAGCAGGCGCCTCGGAGGTCTGCGGCGAGGATGTAGGCGCCTTGGAGGTCTGCGGCGTGATCTGGTAAACCCCCAGAGCGAGATCCTCAGAGACTTGAACCTGGCGTCCAGCTTGGACCCAGGCAGAGACCTAGAAGACTTGGTCCTGGCGTCCGACATGGACCCAGGCTGGAAACTAGAAGACTTGGCCCTGCCATCCGGCGTGGACCCAGGCTGGAACCTAGAAGACTTGGCCCTGCCATCCGGCGTGGACCCAGGCTGGAACCTAGAAGACTTGGACTTGGCGTTCGGCTTGAACCCAGGCATAGTGTTGTCAGGTGTGGAGTCTGGCAAAAAGTCAGGCCTGGAGTCAAAAAAAGTCAGTCGCCAAAAAGTCAGGCCTGGAGTCAAAAAAAAGTCAGGCCTGGAGTCAAAAAAAAGTCAGTCACCACAAAGTCAGGCTGTGGTGTGTCTGGCGCCACAAAGTCAGGCTGTGGTGTGGCTGGCGCCACAAAGTCAGGCTGTGGTGTGTCTGGCGCAACAGGCAAAAAGTCAGTCGCATACTCTGGCATCACTGAGTCAGGCAGTGAATCAGGCGTAGAGTCAGGTGGTCCTAAGTCAGGCATAAGCCCTAAGGACACCCCCTAGAGGAAAACTAGGAGGTGCTCAGGACCTAGTCGTGGAGGTAGCTCGTCTCCAGGCCCCTCCGGAACCTGGTCAGTCGTGTCTGGAACATAGTCAAGCAGTGGTGTGTCAGGCCCTGAGTCAGGCAATGGTGTGCCAGGCAAAGCGTCAGGTGCCAAAGGCCCAAAGTCAGTCGTGGAGTCAGGTGCCAAAACGCCAGTTAGCGGGTCCGGCGCCTCAAAGTCAGGCTTAGGTGTGTCTTGCGCCACATAGTCAGTCATAAGGTCAGTCGTGCCAGGAGCACAGTCAGTCATGTCTGGCAAAAAGTCTGTCGGTTCAGGAGCACAGGCGATCTGTTATTGGACCCTTTAGGAAACTCAGCAACATGAGACGGAGGCTCCGTAGATCCGGCGGCAGCCGGCTGAGGCTCTGTGAATCCGGCGGCAGCCGGCTGAGGCTCAGCGGACCCGGCGGCAGCCGGCTGAGGCTCAGCGGACCCGGCGGCAGCCGGCTGAGGCTCAGCGGACCCGGCGGCAGCCGGCTGAGGCTCAGCGGACCCGGCGGCAGCCGGCTGAGGCTCAGTAGGCTTGGCTGCACGCTGTGAGTCCAGAGGCTTGGCTGCATGCTGTGAGTCCAGAGGCTTGGCTGCATGCTGTGAGTCCAGAGGCTTGGCTGCATGCTGTGAGTCCAGAGGCTTGGCTGCCCTTATGGCCACAAGAAGAGGGTCCAAAGGACCTCCAGCAGAAAGTGAGGCTGGAACGCCGAGTAATCCCTCAGCAAGAAATTCTGTCTGTAAAACTGAGTGCACAAAGTCTAAATCCTGGGGATTGTCCATTAAATGCAGCACAAACTTACAGCAACGTGATTTCATTAAATTTCCCTTTAAAGTCTCTAGACCAGCTTGCGTACATGCAGGAGCTGGAGACCGCACCGACGACTGAAGACCAGCAGAGGGCGCTGGATAACCGCCCATGAACCTCAGGGAAGATAGCCACAAGGAGGCCATAGTGGATGGACCCTCCATAGATAAATTGGAGGCGCCCACCCAAACCTTCTCAGTGGTGACTGCCCTCCGACGATGACGTCGTCCTGGGCAGGAGGAGAATCCAGCTGGAAACCCTGCCGTGGCTGGTGGCAATGGGGACGGCTTGGTACGAGCCACTGAAGGCGTGGGTGGCCCAGCAGGTGCCGCTGCTGACGTGGATGGCTCAGCAGGAACCGCTGCTGACGTGGATGGCTCCGGTAAAGCGGCTGTGGGCAGGTTGGGCTCGGCCGGAGCTGCTGCAGCTGGGGTGGAGCGCTTGCGGCGAGGGCGTCGTCGTCTGGAGGAGGAGTAAGCTGGAGAGGTATGGTTCCGATCCGGCATAATATCCAAGGCAGCCCAGTCAGAAACACAAAAACACTCCTCCATCTCCTCCAGCAACAGGGGCGAAGGTAAAATCTCAACCCCCTCTCCATACAAAGCCCAAAGCGTCTCCTCTTGCTGCTTAATCCATTTCTTAAGTTCTTTAGCTCTGTCTGCTTGGTCCTTTTGGCTGGTTCCTACTGTCACGATGTGGTTTTGGATCGGACCAAAGTGCAGACAAGAGCTCGGCAGGATCATCTTTATAATTCTTTAGTTTATTCCAAGAAGTCAAAAACGTAACAAAACACACTGCAGGAATGAACCAGAGTCCAAATACAATAACTCACAAAAATCACTGCAGGTACTCCAAGGCAAGGCGAAGCATAAGGTTTCCAAGGCAAAGCAAAACAAAGCATAATCATTGTATGGAACGAGGAGTGACGAACACAAGTACCAGCAACGAACAAAGACAACAACCCAACTAATATACTGGGGGGAGACAAAGACAGGTAATCAAGGGAACTGAGAACAGGTGTGACAAGGAGGCAGGGAGGCAGAGGGAACAGGTGAAACAAATGCAAAGGCTGAGGAAGAGAGAAACGACTAATAAACAATAAACAGAAGACATAGACCAAGCAAGATAATAAATCAGAGGAAGAAATAAAGAACTAGAATAACTATGAACTAAAGTAAATAGAGAAACTAGAGGGAAACATAGAACAATACACACAACCTAAGAATAAACAAAGAACCCATAAGAAGAACCTCATTGACAAAATAGACAAACCAAACATAAACAATAACCAAAGCTGGACTAAGAATAAGTCCTTAACCATAACTAAACACAGAGCTACTAAATAAGAATCCAAGGAAGAATAATAATAATAATCATATTAAAAATAATAATACTACGAAAATAAATAATAACATAACGAGAAATAGGACAGTAACCACAAAAGGAACTAGAAGCGAGGGGAGAGAAAGCAAACACTAGGAGGCAGTAAAAGGAGCAAGATAACTAAACAAACATGAAACAAAAACCCACATAGAAACATCTAAGCAAAAGGTAAACAAACACAAAGCCACAATCAAAGTCCAAAAATGTCACATTATGACAAAGAGAGCACATAGAGTTTGTCACAGTAAAAGCTCAGTCAATTGCCATGTCTAGGAGAGAGAAAGGGTTAAACACTGAAAGACAGGGCCATGTGGATCATCGGTAGAGGGTGAGCATTAAGTTGTTGCCAGCAGAAGCTTGTACGATGCCTCTCTCCAGAAAGGTGTCACAGGTAGACCCAGAGTCAGGCCAGGTGTGGCTTCTAGGAAGAGAAAAGAGAGACAACAAAGTTAAAAGCTGAAATAACAGCAAATAATGCAAAAACCGACTACTACTTAAAGTTAAAGTTGTTACAGCAGAAGTTCTCGTTTACTAAACCTTTTGGATAAATCTACAGTCAAAAAATCAAAAACAAATCCAGATGCCCAATATAGAGATACAAAAAAATAGAATATCATAATTAAAAAACATATATCTCAAGCCTTTATTTCTTTTTGACAATTATGGCTAACATATAATAAAAACCTAAAATCCATGTTCTCAGAAAATTTCAGAATTTCATGAAAAAGCAAAATATTGGAAATTCATGGTGTCACACCCTAATCAGCTAATTAAATCAAACATCTGAAAAGGTTTCCTAAAGCATTAAATGGTCTCTCAGTCTGGGTCAGCAGGCTAAACAATCATGGAGAAAACTGCTGACTTGACAGATGTCCAGAAGACAGCGTCGCAGGCCTCCTGATCACCAGCATCCTGACCAGCAGCGCCCATGGTATGGACATGATGACTTTTGATTAGTTCCCCAGTTGAACTTTTGTTCCTGCCCTGGTATTTTTCGTTCTCTTTTGATTAGTGTTGTATTGTTTCTTAAGTTTCTGTCCTCATGTTTGTTTTTCTCCCTCAGTAGCTAGTCTCGTTTAGTGTAATCAGTCACCTTCCCTCAATTCCCCTGCAACCCATTTCCACACCTGTTTCTTCTGATTACCTGTCACCCATTTTCTTTGGTCCTCACTCCTCTCTCTCTCAGTATATATGTTTGGTTATTTTCATTGTTCCTCGCTCGGTCCTCCTGTTCTTCCATGCTGATCCCTGTTCCTTGTCATTTTTGGAAACTCGTGTAAGTTGATCTTTTTGTTATTAAAGCCTCAAGATTCTCATATCCACTATGCTGCTGCCAAGTGTTTTTCTGCACTCCGGTTCCATTCAACCTCACATTATGACAATTGATGCAATCCATGCAAAAGAAACCCCAACCAAGTATTAAGTGCCTTGAAATGATATAAATTTTTAGAAGCCTGACATTTCTGTTTAAAATGTCAATATCCTTTTTTATTGATCTTTTGTAATATATAAACATATTTAATATTTTGGAAGCAGGTTAAAACAATGCAATGTTCCTCTTTAATGAAATCCAGATTCTGTTTGAGCACACTAGCTCACAAAATCTTCATCGTTCATGCTCAATTAGTCGTGAGTGGCATCAGTCATTATTTTAGCTATGCTTACTGATACTATGGTCTGAGAGAAAGTCTAACTTAGCTTGTCTTTGCTGTATATGCTAGCAAGAAACAATAAAATTGGGGTGCAAAAACTATGTTGAAGCTATTACATTGTGAGGGTGTTTGCCTTTGTTGGGGTCATCCATTCTGGGGGAATAGACCGGCTGGGCTCCGCATTTCGACAATGCGCAGCTCAACAGACGTGACAGCTCTGACGCCACCCAGCATTATAAAACCCGCAGAAAATAAACGTTCGTTGCCATTTCCAGGGTGTCTTACAGGACGATGCAATGGAGGCGCATATCTGGAGAGACAAAAGCTCGCAGGCAAACTTTTCCTCCACATGGCCATTCCGGGAAGAGCTTGAAAGCTGAAAATTGGTCTGATACAAGAACGTCAGAACTAACTGGGTATGAATACAACCTGTCTGGATATAAATTGGACCCATAGACAAAATAAATTACACTTGCTGTGAATTGATGCAGGTTTAAATAAACTAAACTGAAATAAAATTGATAACAACCCGAACTAAAATGAACTACTAAGATTTGTGTTTACCACAGTTGTGGTTTTTGTTGTGACCAAGAGCCCAACATTTTTTTTCTTGCACTATATTTAGCCTTTAATCATACCTTTTAAACAAACTGCACTAATCAAATGTTCAGTTAAACTAATAAAATCAAAGTTAATTGTTAGAAAGTTACATAATTTAAAGTTGTGCTGATCAGTTTACACATATGGTTCCAGCAAAAACAAGGAAGCAGACTGCAAAAAGTTATGAACTGGGTAATTATTCTTCAGTCTTGGTCCTGCCCACTTTCTTATTCTTTTTTCCTTTAAGTGATTTGGTCTGGGCTTTGTTCTAAGGTTTTAGAACAGATGGAGTGACTGTGATAGAGACAAACCATAATAAAGCTAAACATATTATGCAATAAAATATAAAAATAAAAGTAGTACTAATCATAAAAGAAAAAGAGTATACTGTATAGGTACAAGATGAAAGAGCAGCCATTAGCTAAAAGTAACCTGTTAGAATCCCCAATTGGCTCTCTCTGATGCTGTGAATAGACCACATTTAAATCCAGTCTTTCATCGGAAAACCTCAGTAGCAAAGTATGTGGTTCCCTTGTCCTTTCACTGAGTGGGTGCTAATATTGTCTTAACTTAAACTTTCTGCATGAGTGCATGGGTAATCATAAGCTAAAGAAAACCAAAGACAGATTCTCTAATAAATCAACACAGGAAGATGCTATGAATGGTCACTTAGTGCACACAACAACAAAAACTTTTGTTTTCACGTCTACATTATCACTTTAAGATCAAAGAAACATTTGTATCTACACGTAAGACCTTTAACACAGATCCACATCACTGTTCTGCTTGTGAATGCAGCTGTCAAGTGCAGCCTCTCCAGCTCCCTGTCCTCACTTGGCTGCCTCACTGCACCGACTCGCCGCTCTCTGGCCCATCCCTTCTCATTACTGCTATGTAGTTTTGCAATAGTTGTGGGCGGCTGATAAAGTTGTATTGTTTAATGAGAAGTTTATTTTTTATTTTTTTTGCAGTTTTTTCATAGCGTTAGGTTGGTTTGTTTACCAGATCTTAGCCTGTGGGAGGCTGGCATCTGTTTCTCCCAGCATCATAACCTAAGAGTGTCAACTTGTTAAAAAAATAAAAACAATGGGTTGGACATATTTAATATTAGTCTTTTTTTTTCTTTTTAACAAATGTGGTGTGAATACAATGTAACTGTATAAGGAGGTGCAGTAAAAAAGCAAGAATGAGCTGGATTGAGATTAAAGCAAAAAAGTGTCAGAAATATAAAGGTGATCTGAGAACAGGGTTATAACTATACTCAACACAAAAAGTTTTGTAATTATGAATATATTATTTCATATTAATATTTTATTAAATAATATTTCGGTCTGTTAAGGGTTGTTCTGTGAATACCAGCCCAATAAGGTGGTGGCATTAGGACAAAACTGAAAGGGATGAGCCAAGCTCTGACATTGTTGAACAGCAAAACTCTGCACACACATGGAATGAATTTACACAATTTCTTAAAATACAAGAATTTATTAACAAAAATAAGTCAACTCAAGTCAAACACATTTCAATCAACAAACTCTTTACTATGCCAAAAAAATACAACTAAACTACCAAGCAGAATTAAAGAATAAAGAAGACTAATGGGCTATGTACAACATAAACAAGTTGATCAAAGATGGTTGAAAACCATGACTGAAAGAGTGATGCAACATTACCATGCAATTTTATTTATGTTTGAGAACCAAGGATTATTTTGAAGAATCTGGAAATTAAGTTAAGTAAGTCTTGGAACTAACCTAGGCAATAATTGGCATACCTTTAGACAACCATTTACAATGCAAGATCAGATAAAATATTATTTTAATAAAATAATACTTTAAAGAATTATTTGCTGAATAAAACCAACCTTCTGGATGACCAATTCTCAACGGTGTTTAATTAGCTGCCTTTATTTATTAAAATAATATTTAAAGAAATATTATTAAGGAAATAGTACATTAATATTTAAGGAAATATTATTTTGAATGAGAACCAAATCTTTGACAAAATGGGCTGAATTGTGTTAGTTATCAAGTTTAGCAAAATAGTGTTTAGGGAAATATTATTTTACTAGATTGAAAACTAGCAACCTTTTTGGGTAAATTATCTTTAGTAGGCAAGCACGTGTTCTTAGCTGTTAGCGGTTAAAGCAAACAAAAGAAGCTTATGGTTATCATCAGAATCAAACACATACCTTTAAAATACCATTAATAACAGGGTTAAAATGCATAAGCGTGGACGGCGTGTTATGGGCGATCTTCTGTGTTTAAAATCACCCTTTAAATAAAGTTTGTCTTAACTTAAAAAACAAAACACAAGCACAGAACACACAAACTGAGCACATGTGCTGGGGGGGGGGATCAGTTTTCCCGGTCCTTCCTTCAGACCGGGAAAACTGATCCACTCGGCGTCGCAGAGACAGGGTCTCTGGTGGGAACTCTCTGCAACACAGTTTGCTTCTGTAGACCTCAGAGAGAAAAGTCAAGTCACGCTTGTACTTTAATTACCCCCGTTCATGAATGAATACCAGATACACAAACAGCAATTAATTCCTACTTAATTTAGTACATATGATCGTATGACACTCTTGGATCCAGTTTGAAGAGTTATGTCTGTTTGCCAGCAAAGAGACATTAGCGCGCTGTGTCCCTCCATCCAGTTCCTCTGGGGACCTGCGTGGAAGAGGTCAGTTTGTTGCAAAAGCTGGGGGTTTTTTCGGACAGTGACGTCCTGGGAAGTCTGCTGTTATTCCATTTCTGGCTGTGCAGGATGTAGGTTAATTCGATTTATTTTGAAAGTTCCAGAAAAGCTTGCACTGGCCCATCATGTTGTACCCATGGCTGGGGTCCCAGCAAAAGTAAAGAAATTTGTGTTTGGCTGATTATTATACAATAAATGTATATCATTGGAAAGTCTGATTATTTCTCACTAAATGTGAAACATTTTTGAGAAAAATGCATTTGTGAATTCGGCAGCAAAGTTGTGTATGTGGGTGGTGCCCATGAAAAACTTTAAAATAAATTGCAGAACCTTTAAAGTAGGGTTAGGTTGTAAAACAACATACCAAGCTATGAAGACCTTAACATAACACTGTTTAATCCATCATCAGTAAGTATACAGCACAACTGCAAACCAACCAAGACATGGCTGTCCACCTAAACTGACAGGCCTGATACATAAAGCATTAATCAAAGAAGGAGTCAAGAGGCCCATTGTAACTCTGGGGGAGCCGCAGAGATCCACAATTAGGCTGGGAGAATCTGGCGACAAGTTAACAATTATTTGTGAATTCCACAAATATCCACTTCATGGGGAAGTTGCAAGAATAAAGACTTTGTTCAAATAAATCCACAAACATTTGCCATAAGCCTTGGAAGGGACAGAGCAAATATCTGGAAGAAGGTGATATGATCAGATGAAACCAAAATGTAATGTTTATGCCACATGTAAAACAAGTATCGTGAAAAACTAACACTGGACAATACCCTGAGCACACAATCTCAAAGTGAAATCTGGCAGTGGTAGCTTCATTTGTGAAGATGGCTTTTCTTCCACAGGGCCAGAGGAGCTGGTTAGAGCTGATTAGAAGATAGAGCTAAACGCAGGGATGTCGAGGAAGAAAATCTGTCAGAGGTAGAAAAATAAATGCAACTAGAACGGACGTTCAACTTTATATGTTGTATTTTTAGACAATAGATATACCCAGTTATTATGGCAGCAGATGGGATGTTAGGTTTGATATGCGTCAGAGTCCATACAAAATAAAAAGAAATTAACCAAAAAATTATGACAGAATTCTTCCATTTTCTGTCAAACATGTAAAGTCGTGGCTCTGTTTTGTTTTTGACAGCTTGCAGGTAAGTTTGGTTAATTTATGGACAGTTGATTGATTGTAAAAAAAGATATATCCTGGCACTATGAATACAATTATTTTCTCAAGGACTGTCAGACACTGCTAGTGTGCTGACAGACTATTGATTTATCATTATCTATTTTTTTCTCCTGTCTGGCTCCCTGATCACAAACACTGACCTTACCCTGGTGTCTCATTTTAGTTCAAAATTTTTATAGTTCATTTTTATAGTTCATTGTTGAAGCTTTCTAAATGTTAATATATCAACAAGAAGTTATAATTTTAATTAAAGAGATCGAGGATACAGAAAATTCCATACAAAATCTTTACTGCTTAGGTGTATCCTGTTATTAAAGACTTATTAGTTTCCGCCCTTTTTTAAATAGTCAAGGAAGTTGATCAGTATTGAGATTATAAAATGTACTTGTATCATCATTATTTACCAAG
Source organism: Crenichthys baileyi (assembly GCA_036173005.1). Lineage (NCBI taxonomy): Eukaryota > Metazoa > Chordata > Actinopteri > Cyprinodontiformes > Goodeidae > Crenichthys > Crenichthys baileyi. Next base: position 1,559,920 of record JAHHUM010002597.1, on the reverse strand, counting down.
TGTTGTATTATATGCAGCTGAGATCAAGTTAACAACCGATGAAAACTTTTTATGCAACTTTATTAAAACTGTTAACATTTATAGACCATTCCAGATTAAGTATCCTTTACACGCCATCTGAAGGTTAGTAGATAATCTGTTATTTAATCTGAATTTTTATTTTATTACTATCAATGATGCATCAGAAACCCATCTTAGACTTTAGATGTATGTCTTTATTTTTCTGTTAGAAACCACAAACACTGATCTCTGCTGTTTTCTGCTCGTCTGTCCTGTCAGTGAATCCTGTAACATCTTTTTTACCAGTGCAGCTGAGTCTGTCCTCTTGAATTTGGTTTTAAGTAATTGAATCTGAATGTACCCGTTTGATTGAATTGCTGACTGATTTGAATTCAGTTTGGTTCTGATTGGTATGTTTTGATGTGTAAATACACCACAGTGTTATATTTTATGTTCAAGCTATTCCGCTCTGGGATATAGATTCATCTTTGCAGCAGTCTTGCTGTTGTCCCAAATTAAGAAGTGAACCATCTTCAAGACTTTGAAAACTCAAACTTAAACCCAAAGTTACCTTAGTAAGCAATAAATCCAACTTTGGATTTCATGCTTGTGTTCGTCTAGCTGATGGTTTCAGCAGTGTAAAAGTTGCTGCCAGTCTGTCTGTTTCTTCCTTTTCATCTCCTCCTTCCTCTCGGGTGATGAATGGTTGTTCTGTGTCTTAGTGTAAGCACAATCCCTGAAAACTCTGACCCAGATATTTTAATTGCTTATTCTCACTTATGGTGAGTCTGTATGATAAATAGCAGTTGTTTTTCATGCCGAATAGACTATTTTTGAGTCCTGAAAATCCCAGCAGGCAGCTTAGTGTATGTGTTTTTATATGTGTTGCAGCAGGAAACCTTCTTCTCTGTTAAGAATATGCTATTTACTTCTTGATTTGCGCTTGGAGTCCTCCCTAATGAACAGTTAAAATAGGAATGTCCCAATTCCCTGAAAAGCCAACGGAATGATCTAGAGGTGAAGTAGCAGAATATCATCATTTCTGTTGACAAAACTGTGGGTGGACAAAAAGTAGTGGTAATACTGCCTCTATCAGATCCCTTTGACCAATTTTCAGAAAAGAACTGCCAGCAGATAAGCTGAGGAAGCAGAATATTTAGAAACAAACTGCATGAGAAGCTGAAGTCAGTGTTAAAACAGCATCACAAACAGCTTTACAGCATTCACACAATTACCTAGAAAACAGACAGCTGGAAAATTCAGGACATTACCATTGTAATTCTGATAGCATTTTTTTTAAATCAACTTAACCAGAACACAGTTTATTTCACAACACTTTCAAGAAATGCCAGGAAAGTTGAACGTTTAAAATTAATCCAGGGATGGAGTAGGTGAAAAATAGACATATCTGGGCCTTCTCTGCAAATGTGAAGTCATTGCTGCAGTTTGTCATGGTTGTTACAGAGTAAAGCTGAAATGTGACACTCTAGATCTATTGGTCTAGAAACACAAGACATCAGCACAGGCCAAAAAGTCACAGGGTGAGACATGGGGCATCGAGCCCCCCTAAACCAGTCACAACGCCATCTCCTGCCGCATAGGACCAAGGTAGGGAGGGCACATTATCATCCCACCTGATGAGCTTGCCCCTCAGAGGTCAAGATGTCAGGCCAGCCCAACACATCCCAGGAAGCCATTGGCCACCCGAGGGAAGCCCACCACTCCAGGATGTTGTCTGGTTACCCCCTAAGGCTGAACCAGCAGCCCGTGAGAACTTTGGACAGCTAAACAAAGCAAGCACACTGCCAGTAGCCAGACCCAGAGACACATTGGGACCCCAGGCACCACATAGGTCCTGAAGGTGCACCCAGCCTCCAAACCCCCACTGTCTAAGCGGGCATAATTTAAATCTCTTAACCACCCTCCCAACCCTATTCTGCTCCACACATGCCCTCACTCCCCCAGCCCACCAAGCTCCCCACCATGGCCTCCAGCCCACACACCGGGCCAGGGATGCTGGAAAGGCACCCCCCACCCGGCCTGTGCAGTTAAGTTGAACTTGATGGCATGGCTAGACCTGGGCATTTGGCAACTGTGGTGAATGTATTTCATTTGGAGAATGACTGATTTTAAATTCTTCTGAGACCTCTTTTATCCCTTCTTAAACACTTACAATCTTCTCTCTGAAAGCGCCAGACAGCTCTTCTGACCACAGGATCGATTCACTCTCACTTCAGCAGTAAGAAACAAACCAAACTAAATGTCTGAGGCTAAAACAGGGTGAATCTTCTTCTAAATGCTAAGTGTAATAATCATGTGCACCTGGTGATACACACCTATGTTTAATTTAGCCATTCTTTCATAAGGATTTTTAGGTGTAGCCACAAGTTGGAGGCTCAGCTTCTTTTGCAGATGATTTGGTCCCACTGGCTTAATAGAATGGGCATCTTCATCAGACAGTGAAGCATTTTACAGCAATGTGGGATGAGGGACCTCAAGGTGTTAAGCTAGAAAATGATCAACTGCCACCTTCAATTCAGTACTGGGGATTTCAAGTATCTTGGCGTCTTATTCTTGTTTGACTGGGGCCACATGGACAGTGATGAGGACTCGATACCAGTTTGTTGGAGTGAGGGGAGAACTGAGTCAAAGTGCAACCCTTACGTTTGATCATGAGTTGTCGGTAGCTCAGTGTGGAATCATTGCATTTCCACTTTAAAGGAGATGTTCATTTGGTTTTGACATCTGGTAAAGATGTCCTTGTGGACACATTCTTCTTCTGAAGCTGTTTTGGACTCCTAACCCGTCAGCTGGTTGGAAGCTGTTGAATTGCGTGACTGGCTCGGGAAGGCCTCAGAATCCAGTATGATTGGAAGCAGGAGGTGTTAGGATATTACTCTCCTTTGGTTCATAAAAGAAATATAAAAACGGAAAGAATGTTCAATGTTAACCTTTTGGTATAGAGGATGGATGGATTTATCGATGGATGGATGATATATTGCCATGATATTGGTCTCTCATTTTTTGTAGGATTTGCAGAAAATAGTGTTAAATAGCTAATAAAAAATTTAACTTTTAGAAAATTAATTAGCCTAATCATCTATAAATCAGAGTAAATTAAAAAATTAAAATTTAATTTGATTCTGTCTATTGTGTGATTTGCACATTAATATAAAAAATATTGGGAGCAAAATAAACTTTGCAAGTGTATAATTAAAGACTTAATAACATTCTGTTCAACTTTCTTAAAGAAGCATTCAGAAAAATCCATATAGTTCCGTTAGATTCAGTAAACCTCTCATAATGTACGCTTTAAACTCTTTAGTGATAAATGCCTATAAATTCAGGGCTTCTGTGGGTCATTCTGAGCAGATGGAGCTGCCTAAAGGTTTCTCTTCTGAGCTCAGTTTGCAGCCAAATAACATGCAGTCCTGAGAATGACAACATGAGAAAACCTCACCACCCCCTGTGATGTGACACATGGGTGCTGGCTGTATTGTCTACTTTGATAAACCTCAAGCCTTAGAGGTGAGCAAAAGCAAACACACAGTGAAGACAAATTTAAATGCATCACATAGTTTCAGTAATTTATATCTTGAACCTGTGAAAAGTCGGCACCACTGCTCTGTCTCCAGGGAAGGGCTTGAAGTTCAAAAACATTTCTTCCAACGGCACAGCTACTTTATTCCATTTGATTCAAGTCAACTTTTGGAGTTAACAAACTTGGTTAATTTGGGAACACCTGTGGTTTTGCCTGGAACACCAAGTGCAGTGTGAATTATACAAGTCCGATGTCTCTGCTAGAAACTAAGCTAAACACAAACTAAACTGTTAGAAATACCAAAACTGAAAAGCAACTGCCAACTCAATTTAAGGGACTATAAAAAATCCATTCCTTTTAACAGGAAAATAAATGTGTTCAAATATCCTGTACAGTTTCTTGCAAATATATTCAAATCCCTTGAGTGTTTTCACAGTTTGACATGTTACATCCAAACACCTCAATGTATTTCATTGGGATTGTATTTCAATGGAAGAAAATAATAAAAATGTTACAAATAATAACTGAAAAGCATCAAAATATATTTAGAATAAAATACAATGCATTCAATTCTTTGCAGAAGTGACCTAATCAGAGTATCCACCAGAGTGTCATTTACTCTCAGTATAGACACTGCTGCTCAGTGGAGGCCTGCAAGGTTTGTTAGAGAACATTGGTGCACTGACAGCATCATGCAAACCACGAAACACAGCAGACAGGTAGGGATAGTTATGGGGAAGTTTAAAGCAGGGTTAAGTTATAAAACAATATCCCAAGCTTTGAACATCTCACAATGCATTTTTTAGTTAATCATCTGAAAATGATAAGTGTGGTACAACTTGCATATCAAGACATGGTCATCAACCTAAACTTTGACCTTAATCAGATAAGCAGCCAAGAAGTCCATTGTAAGGAGGTGCAATTATCCACACCTTAGATAGGAGATATAAAAACCGGACAACTATTATTTGCACACTTCACAATTCTGGAATTTTATAAAAGAATGGCAGGAAGAAAGCCATTGTTGAAAGAAAGCCTTAAGAAGCCCTATTTAAAATTCTCCATAGGCCATGTAGGGGTCAGAGCAAACGTAGAAGAAGGTGCTCTGGTCAGATGATAACAAAATTAACTTTTTAGCCCACATGCAAAACACCATGTGTGGAAAAATAATTATCGCTGGACATCACCCTGAACACACCAGCCCCACTGTGAATCTTGGTGGTGGAACCATCATGCTGAGGCAATACTTGAATGGAGCTCAGTACAGTGAAATCCTGGAAGAAAATCTCTTATAGGCAGTAACAGACTTTTTTTTTTTTCCACTGCACCTTTTAGGAACAGAGGAAGTGAAACTTCTGAACCTGAGCAGAGATATTAAATTCATGGACTGTTTGCATTGGGGACTCGTAGTGCACTTGTCCAAAAATTCCAGATCTGATCAGATACTGTTTATAATTTCAAATGTTTAGAACTAGGACAAGTTTTACTTGATTTTTATCACTCAGCAGTGTTTAAATGTATTCAAGAGTTGTGCTGATATTTTATCAAAACTTTGATGCTGCTTTTAAGGTAATGCTCTTAAAGTGTACATAGCTCTTCCTAATGTCATTTAACAGTGACTTAACAGGAGAGAAGAAATATTTACACTGTGCCTCTGGGGGTAAACTTTTGATACTTCACTTCAGAAAGATCATCTTTATTTTCCCTCGAGGAGAGCGCTGGGTGACTGCTGAATGTGTGTGTGGGTGTTTGTGTGGGTGTGTGTGTGCACGTATGAGCAGCAGAGACGAAGTTCAGCTGTATCACACATCCCTGTTTGTAAGGACCCATATTGGTGCTGCAGGCCTATGCGCCTCCCCTCACTTTAAGGTTGACTCTGTAAGGCTTCGCTTTATATGTAATGGGTGAAGGCTTATTCCCCTCAAAACTGACATAATCAACCCAAATGCGCCCCCACACACCTAGAAATAATACCTAGAATGTTTTCAGTCCAAATAGGAATAGGTATACGCAGGCTTTTTACATGAAAGGTCACAGATCCTTATCAAAACAAGAGTATTATTCTTTTATAGCTTATTACTATAGCATATTGGGGCAGTGGCTGCATTGAAATCCTAAATTATTTCTTTTGAATTTCTTTAAAGTTTCATTTTCTACATGGTGGAAGTTCTGGAAAGATAACAAGACCAAACAATACCAAACAATGCATCATTCCAATGCTTAAATTGTAAATTCTTAACACAATTAAAACAGAAAGTCAGCAACAAAAAAATAGCAAAAACTTGGAAAAATAACTAAAATCCACAGATCACAGCAGTGGGATCAACTTCTATTTAAATTAGGGCTAGACAAATTTTACTTAATTCCTGAATTTCCTTTATTTATTTTGTCTTTTATGTTGCAATATGTTAAAAGTCAACCCTTCGAAAGAGAAACTGTTTTTATGTAGAGTCAGAGCATTTATCATATTATTCCATCATGGCTGCCCCCACACACCTAGAAATAATACCTAGAATGTTTTCAGTCCAAATAGGAATAGGTATACGCAGGCTTTTTACATGAAAGGTCACAGATCCTTATCAAAACAAGAGTATTATTCTTTTATAGCTTATTACTATAGCATATTGGGGCAGTGGCTGCATTGAAATCCTAAATTATTTCTTTTGAATTTCTTTAAAGTTTCATTTTCTACATGGTGGAAGTTCTGGAAAGATAACAAACCTTTCCTTCCTTTCCTTCTTTCTTAGTCAGTTTTCCCATCAAAGACTCCACCAGAAATTAGGAAATGTTTTAATATAAATGGTAAACTTCCATATTGTCTGATCAAGTTCCCCCGAGGACAAACACCTCATACTGATAAATGCACATTAGTTCTTGCATACAAACACAAACAGCTGATGGACAGTCACACCCAGTTTTTTTGTGCAGAGAAACACATGACGCTGCAAATCTGTGTTCCTAAGTACACCAAAGTAGAGAGGTTGCAAATCTCCCACAAAGCATGGGGCAAAGCCTCTTTCATGTAAGGTCAGTAAACACAGTCTGAAGTGGAGGGAATTATGGTTATCTGTCAAAAGCAGATCCTTTGATGGAGGGCTCTGAGTGCTCTTTGGATCTGAAGGAGAGTTTTAAGCAGGAATGCAGATGAGAGCAGCTTAAGATGGAATGGTGTCTGCTGATTGGTTGGATTTGAGCAAAGTGGAGCTGCCGCCATTCGACCTGAGTCACAGTGTGCATCAGAGTAACCCTGACTCACATCTTTAGCTTTTAATGTGCACTTTGAGCATTTTCCTCTTAACTCGTCTGTGTTTTAATACAAGCAGGGGTCACTTAGTGGGCTAAATGCTTTGCGTAAGTCATCTGGGCTGCATTCTTAATATTTTCTCTTATGTATTATTGAATATTTTACAAGCATGTTATCATAAACCCAATTTATCTTTTGAACTTTAAGTGGAAAACAGATATTAAGGACAAATATTATCTCTACAGATCTATAGGTACCCAGAGAAATGCAATTATAAATTTCAAGAATCGAGCAGCAACTTCTTTTATATTTGCATAAGGACATGATTATAATACATATCACATTTAAAGCTTGAAATTTTTTAAGAAAGTTTTAGAACTTGTTGCTGTTTTCATCCACTGTAACACTAGTCTCTGTCAGTTTTATCAGAACCAGATCATCAAAATGTATTTTTATCGGAATGATGCATTGTTTGGTATTGTTTGGTCTTATTATCTTTCCAGAACTTCCACCATGTAGAAAATGAAACTTTAAAGAAATTCAAAAGAAATAATTTAGGATTTCAATGCAGCCACTGCCCCAATATGCTATAGTAATAAGCTATAAAAGAATAATACTCTTGTTTTGATAAGGATCTGTGACCTTTCATGTAAAAAGCCTGCATATACCTATTCCTATTTGGACTGAAAACATTCTAGGTATTATTTCTAGGTGTGTGGGGGCAGCCATGATGGAATAATATGATAAATAAAGAAACTACAGATTGATCTGATGCGGAGATACAATAAGTGATGAGTCAGTGGTTGCTATGGTGGTTCCCAATTTTTATCCTCCTTAGAAAAGGTGGGAAAATTCTTCTCTAAGCCTAGCAAATAGATATAAAAGCAGAAACCTAAGCCCATAAACAAAGGATCAGTTTGTGAAAACTATGATACTGAAAACATTCTTGAACTATGAGTGACAGAAGCTTTGGCTGTCTACAACTGTAATTATTTATTTATGCAGTGCTTTGTAGGGGAAATATTACAGGTTAAAGAGACCCTTCCATCCCAACTTTAAAAGGGAAATGAATAGCTGAAATATAATGAGAGTGAATTAAAGTCAGCTGTAAGTCCAATCAATCAATAAAAACATGTTTTATTATTATTTTGAAGGCTCCAAATCTAGAGTTCTCATGGTAAAATAAAAACAAAATTGCCTAAAACATAAACCGGATTGTGTATAAACCAATAAGGACATTAAAAGACAGATTTAATCAGACACAACCCATTGTTCTATGACATGCTTAAACTTTAAATGGTGTGGCTACTGTAAAGCGTGGGTGGAATTTGCCATGCTTGCCAAATCTGTCAACATGGACAAGCCTAGAGGAAAGGTTTATAGTCTGACTGGATAAAGACTGAGCTGTTGAGCCACAGTGACAAGAGCAATGTTTATAGGAGTCAAATCTAAAAAAAAGCACTCTATCATCGGTAATGCATGGTGTTGGTAGCATCATACTGTTTCACTGCTAGTGGTCTTTGTGTGTTTCAAAAGTGGATGCAGTACTGAGGGAGGTCTTCCCACAATGCTTCAACTTCAACTTAGTGAGGTACTCCAAAAGGACACTCGTCCCAAACATACATCCAAACTGGTTTATGGCTTCTGGAAAGGAAACTGATCACTTTCAATGAACTCTATCAAGTTTATTAAAAGAGTTGTCAAACAACCAATATGCCATGCTAAGTAAGAGGCATTTGATAATTGAGTGTGTGTGTATGCATTTGAGGCTATATTTTATTTATATATATATATATATATATATATATATATGAATCTGTACACCCAGCACTTTTTTTTAGAAATCGTTACAGTTGTTTGTAAAATTATTCCACCCTCAAAGTGGAAGAATGGTCAGGAGTTCACCCAAATGGCACACAGAGTGTTAAAATCCTTTCCCAAACCTTTTCGGAAAATGTTATTTTCCGAAAGGTCACGGTTTAAAAGCAGAGCACACAGGAGAGGTCCCTATCACAATGAAAGAGACACTTTAGATTTTCTGAGTGCAGATCAGCTCATCTGAGCCTGTAATGAGTCAAAAGACATCTTTCTGTGCTTCTTTTTTTCAGGAGTCTTCTCCTTTGGCATGCACACACACACCGGCCTTGGCACAGAAAACAGTCACACGGAAGAAGCGCTGCCAAGAAACGCTGAGTTGGAGGCAACAGCCAGCAAACTGGAGAAAATCGAGGGCTGAGAGATGGAAGATGGAAACAATTCATCTGTGTGCTGTGCCAAATTGTACAGTAACATCAGGCAATCCGCTGCTTCATTTTAACCCTTTGGATAAGAACTGCATCAGGATTTATTTCACTCTGAGCTTTTTGTGTGTTTGAATTATTGTCTTACAGAGATTGACTTAAAGATAGAGAGCTGCAAGAAAGATAAGCTCCAGCTGCAGTGATCCTCGTGAGCAAAATAGGTTAATGCACTACAGTACAACAGAACTGGGATTAAAGAAAAAAAAAACACAACAAATATGAAAGATTAAAGCAGCAACATCTCTGTCATGCTGATGCTGAAATCCTACCAGCTTCAAAAGCAGCCTCACATTGTCAGCTATAAAAAGATTTACAGTCGTATGCAGTTTTGGAAAAATTTACATTCAGGGCACCGGCTTTATTGTAGCAGGTCCAGGCTGATATTCACCCCATCTATCATGAGATTAAAACTGAACGTCTCTTAGAATATTTTATGGACGTTCACTGTCTCGGTCACTAAGGGTAAATCTGATCTTACCCTTCTACTGGTAAGAGTGTGGCCTTTTGAAAAGGGCAAAATGCTCTGACTTTACATAAAAACATAGTTTCTCTTTCGAAGGGTTGACTTTTAACATATTGCAACATAAAAGACAAAATAAATAAAGGAAATTCAGGAATTAAGTAAAATTTGTCTAGCCTTAATTTAAATAGAAGTTGATCCCACTGCTGTGATCTGTGGATTTTAGTTATTTTTCCAAGTTTTTGCTATTTTTTTGTTGCTGACTTTCTGTTTTAATTGTGTTAAGAATTTACAATTTGAGCATTGGAATGATTCATTGTTTGGTATTGTTTGGTCTTGTATTTTTAATTAGTCCAATCTTCAGCTTGCCTGATTTATTTGAAATCCATGTTTGTCACTGTCATTTCAAGTACATTAAGAATATAAGTTATGTTTTTTATTGTCTTATTTGAAATAATAATAAAAGAAATCCCCACTCAGAAAAGAAGGAAACTGTTTCCAACACGCTTAGTGTGAATAAACACAGCTTTTTATTTTCACAGGTTTAACCATTTCTGCTTAATATATAAATAGCATATTTAATCTGATCTCAGGACCATAAAAATTATAAATTTGACAACATCAACATAAATCATTCATAATTGACATTTCCAATGTTTTTCAAATCGGATCATTAATTTTAAGTGCTCTTTTCTGGTATAATGAGTCTTTTTAGGTAGGCCACCATAAAACTAAATCTGGACCACCATATATGGGGCGATGATGTGTCATATGGGATAGCTGACAGCAATGTTCATTTTAGTGGGAATATGAGGGATGAACATATGAACCAAATGAAGGAGATAGTACATTTCTACAATTATTCTAGCTAGCTGTGTTGTTATGTGAATGCAATTCACCTCAGTTTTGACATACATATCTTTGTTAGGAAAACTGTGTCTGAGCTTGGTGTGTGTGGTGACATCTTGGACCCATTAATCCCAGTCACTTATGAAGGGAAACCAGCTGAATGTAATTACATTTTAGAGATGAGACAAAATGATCAAACCCAGAAGGAAATCAATCAGCCAGAAAATATTGGATTGTTTGGCAGCGTTCATCCAAAAACCTCAAACAGCCTAGTAAAAATGTTCTGTCTGAACAAACGTATGACTGATCCATTACCATGAGATCTGTAATGTAGGCCGGCGACCCTGTGCCACATACATCACCCGCTGTGCCGGGTTTGAGCCCAACTCAAAAACACAAATTCACTCCTCTCCATCTGCAAACTTCAAATTTACAAAAAACTGTCTACTGAGAGCTGGAAACAAATTGTGAATATGTTACTAATCTAAAAATACTTCTATGTTTAATTTGTGCTCTGACGTTGTTATGTGGAGAACATACTCTTTATTAGCATGATCTTTCTTTACTCTCACTATCAAAAGCATTACATATAAAGACAAAAATAAATCCACCATAAGTGCCTATTAAACATAGCATTCAGGCGTTTCAAACCTCACACTGACACACCACACACTCACACACATAAACCCACACCCACACACATTGGTATTTTACTATCTTTATGAGGCCTAACCCCAACCCTAACCAGTACCAGTGCATGCATAACCCTAACCTAAACTCAGTTCGCACACAGTTCTAACCCATAACTTAAGAACAGCATATAAAAAAGTGAGAACCAGAAAAATGTCATCACTTTGCTGGTAAAATACCTAAAATGGTTCTAACTCAGCAGCAAGTTCAAACACACACACACACCCACACACACACACACACACTCTTGTTTTGCTATATGTAGTGAGGACCATGTGTTGACTCCCATTGACTTCCATTCATTTTCAGTCATTTTCAACCCTTTCTATGCCCTAACCCTGACAATAACCCTAAACCTAACCATTACCAGTGCATGCCTAACCCTAACCTTAACCTAAACTCAATTCACACCTTAGTCCTAAACCTAACCGTTAGCAAAATAGGTCGTGAGGACCAGCAAAATGTCCTCACTTTGGTACCAACGGTCCTCAATTTGATGGTGAAATCGGGAAAATGGTTCTCACTGTGATGCCAAGACAGGAACACTATGTCTTTCTATCTTTACAAGGACTTTGCATTGACTTCCATTCAATTTCCATAAATTTTTATTGCCTAACCCTGATATTAAACGAAACCTAAACTTAACAAAACCAGCACATACCTACACCTGAACTAAATTCAATTCACACCATAGTCCTAAACATAACCCAAAAACAGCATTTCTTCAAATGGGACCCAGGCTTTGGGCCCCATAAGGAGCAGTGGGTCCTCACAACATAGTATATGTAGGAGAAATGGGTCTTACACTGTAACAAATGCTAGAACATGCACACTCACACAAACCTTTAAAAAACAAAACTTGATAAAACTGCCTGCATATTGGGTCCAAAACCTGTTCTGGTATTTGCGTTAGTGATGAGCTAATGCTGTTTTTAGCATTCATTTTACCAGGTTAAGAAAATTCATCCGAACGGCCTGAAGTCCATAAATTACATTCAACAACTCAATTTAGTTTGCACATATTGAAAAATTATCAAAACTGACAACTAAATGTGTGTAGTAAAAGTGTGTTTGTGATAAGTACAGGAAGTGACTTGACTTTTATGTGCAGTTCTGGTCGGAAGTTTACATACACTCATCCTTGCCATTAATGTCACAGTAATTTATGAGCTTTTGATGACGCACTTGAAAGAACCTTTTCCTCAGGGGGAATTTTTTGAGTTGTGTTCATTCTGTGTCAATCATCAGCCCCAAACACCTTCTGCTGCCTAGAGCAACATTTATCCTAACACAAGGATACTTAAATACACTTTTGACTAAATATATATGTGAAAATCTGATATTTAGAACCATGTTTGTGCTCTTTTCTTTATATGGCCTAGACATGAAGACTGAAAATAAATCTGACCATCAACATATACATCTACAGGATCTGTCTGCGAGATTTGCGCAGAGTACTATCTAATTTAAGTAAATATCTCCAACTTGCTGCTCTGCAATACCTGGAGGACTAACTGCAGAATTGCATCATCCTCATTGATTGTAACTATTTGTAAATTAGCGAGGGGCAAAACGAGCAGATGCCCAGTGAACTGAGGATGCAGTTGCCATAGGAACATGGGAATGCTGCAGGGCGACCAAGAAAGACAAGATAAACTGAGCTCCTTAGTCAGCCAGTCAATCCTGCGCCTGCCTGAGATTCTATGGTCAGGTTTACTCTTCGAAGGAAGAAACTTTCATTTTCCCTTTTCTTTTCTCACTCTCACTTCTCTCCAAGCTTCCCCACGTGTACCTGAGGTGGCCACAGTTGCCATGGAAACATAGCTTAGAGACTGAATGGAAAGTGGCGGGAGCTCAGAAGAGCAGAGCACTGTTTGCTTATTTAAAAAAAGAAGTTTGGAATGGATGAAATCCCTCTCTGGCTGGATTCAGACCCTCATTTACTTTGAGCTACAAAAGACAAAAAAAAAATAAAAACATCACACAACGTTTCAACCAAGAAGTACTCCATGAGGGATTAGAGCTCTTCTTTGCCGTCTGCCTGCTACTGAAGAGGGTAAAAAAAGTATTTCTAAAGATTTATTGAGGATCTGTCCTCCATTACATTAGTTCCTTAACCTAGAAGGAAGAAAGGTTATATCATTTTCCTCATAACAAGATTCTTTGTTAACTGTTTTAAGGGTGAACAAAGTGGAAATCCATCCTTACTGAACGTTTGGGCATGTTGTGTACTTTCAACAAATAGGGTTCAACAGTTTTCCTAAAAAAAATGTTATTATGAAAAATAGAATAACAAAAATTGTGTTTGACCTGCAAATACAAGAGAGAGTTTGGATATTTAGAAGAGGATTTTGGTCTGAAAATAATGTTGGAAGGCTATTTAGCCATTTTGTTGACCCCTCATAAAAACAAGGTGCCTAAAATTTAATAAAGCTCACTTTTTATAGTTTTTACAGCCTTTATACATTTTACATGTCTTTATATTAGGAGGTCACGGAAGAGATAGCCACAGCAGAGAGAGCTACTTCTCTAAGAACTTTGAGGCGTTCAAAGGCAGCCCTAGAATATAATCTTTCAATTCAGTCTACATTAAGGCCTCCTTCTAGTGATAAACCTCCCTGAAGAAGTGTTTGGAAGGACCTACAGTTGTCCAAGCACATCAGCTAACCCCTGGAGGCTTGTCTTTGAGCTAATTCCCAGTATCTTAGCTCCCCACTTATGTCTCTTATGACTAGAAGGAGGCCTTAATGTAGATCCAAGACAGAATGGACAGGAAGCTGACGAGGTGGTAAGGCATTATCCATCACTTCCTGTTTTTACTGTTGCACTCGATGGATTGTTTGGTGTATGAAGGCTCTTTCGTTTTGATCTGTTTTCTATTTGCTGTTACATCTCTGACCTATTCTAACACATAAGCACATTAAAACACACATTTTCTGTTGCTCCACTTAATGTTTGGGGACCCTCCGTGTGTCATACGTTTTTTCTTGCAGTGGTAAGTTGTTGCTAGCTTAGCGTTAGCTTTAGCTCCATCATGACTACCCATTCAGAATCAGCTTTATTGCCAAATTTCCAGTACACTTTTCTCTCAATAATAAAGCTTATCTTTTTAAATGTACATATATGCACATTTACTATTGTCCGAGCTACCGCACCCTGTTGGCGATCAGACGTCTCGGAGCTCCTCTGGTCCTTGGTCCCCAGAAGCAATCACACACTCTATCTAAAGACTCTTAAATGAACGACTCTCAAACAGTTTCTAACTTTTAGCTCCTTTAAATTCAGGCAGAGGAATAATTACAGAGATCAGCGCTGAGGCTCCCGTCTCGGACCGTCGCTGTCTGTAAAAGGATGACAAGAGCCTCGAAAGAAGGTCACATGTCATTTTCTATCTGGCACTCCAATGCAATGGATGTGCCCTCCCTCAGTGATTATCAGTAGACTATGTGTTACCATTGTGGTGTCTATCTGGTAGGTTGTGTAGTAGCGGGTGTCCATCCTTAATCTAAGTGTGCTGTGGCTTTCTAATCAAACCAGATACCGGCTGCTCCACCATCAAACCCAGTGCCCCAGCCTCAGGTCGTTCATGACAAACTTTGGGCCATTTATCCTTGTACTGTATGTCGATGAGCATTCTTATCCTATTCTAACAAAAGGGAAACATTAGAACTTATGCTTTATATCATTATGGTATAAATGGGGAAAACAGCTATGAGTAATATTAATAAAGGTTATTCCTAACACTATAGAATATAATACGAGATCAGAGTATGCATGGTAATGCTCTGGAACTCTGACTGTCAAGTGTTATGGTAAATGGCCTGTACTTGTATAACGCTTTATTAAGTCCCCTCAGACCCCAAAGCCCTTCAGACTACATTCAGTCATCCACCCATTCATATACATATTCACACACTGACAGTCCTAAGCTACATTTTAGCCACATCTGCCCTGGTCCACACTGACAGAAGTGAGGCTGCCATACACAGGTGCAAGCGAGCCCTCTGACCAACATCAGTAGGCAAGGCGGGTGAAGTGTCTTGCCCAAGGACACAACAACTGAGACAGACATAGCGGGGGCTGGAACTGGCAACCCACCGTTTACAAGATGGACCCCTGCCAGCATCGCCAAAGAAGTGAAGGTAAAAGCCTAACAGTTTGTGTGCAGGGTGCGTGGAGTCTGCAGTAGAGGGTGACACGGGAGTGGATTTTCTCTCCTGTCCCATCCCGCTCCCACAGAAAAATGTCTTGTCCCATCCCAATCCCAGGCCAGCATAACAAAAGAAATCCTGTCCCATCCCACTCCTGGTAAATTGACTCCCACTCCCATCCCGCTCCTATTTAGAATAACTCCCACTCCTGTGCCACTCCCATTTTAGTTTTCTTCATTTAGTCTTTTGGCAATTTCTTTGTTTGAAGGACCAGTTAGGTCCCTGTTTTTAGCTGTAGTAAAGGCCAGTTAAAGTATAAAGAATAATAATGAAGAAATAATAAAATATCAAACAAGGAAACAGACCATGCCTATCTTCGCTGAATAAACAAAATGTACATAGATGGATTTTACTCATTTATTAAGTGATTGTTTCCTTTGAACAATGACATTACTTTTATGTTTGAAGTTGCTGAAACGAAAGAAAAATGCACCCAGCAAGAGAACTGTACTTGGTGAACAAAAGTGCAAAAAGGCATAACTTTGACAATTTAGAAACTGTACCTCAATGGTTCACAGCCCTGGTCCTCAGGGACCCCTTCCCTGCAAGTTTTAGATGTGTGTCTGCTCCAACACCTGATTCAAATTCTGACATGACCTCCTATACATGCATCAAGAATGGAGGGTCAAACTGGACAAAATTAATAAAATAAAGTCATCATTAAATAAATGTTGAGAATGTCCCATGAGTAAAATAAATGTAACATGAAAGAAATGTAACATTAAATGTGCCATTAAATTAAAGTTACCATTTATTTATTTAATACATCATTAGAAACAATAAATGTACCATTATATCATGAAATGGACTATTATGCAATTAATAAGTATAATTTTAAAGACGACATGACGTAATTAGTGGTACGCTTAATATTTAATGATGTATTAAAATAAATTGTACATTTAATGGTACATTCGATTTTTTTCTATTTCACAACGTATTTATTTAATATCTTCCCTTGATGAAGCCTTTCTACGGAGCCCGCGAGGGGACATGGGGGAATTTTCTTTTCTTTTGCGCAATACTTTTTGCGTTCTCATGCAACAGTCTTTGCGTTATCTCGCAATACTTTGTGGGATAGGTTCCAAACCAGATAACTGCAAAAATGGAACAAACACTACACCCGTTTTTGAGATTTATTGAGTTTTAAAGACAGTTATTATCCACAAGCTGTCAAACTACTGAACTCTGGACAATAATACTGCACGAAACCACATCTGTGACACTTTATTCGCTTATTGCTGCTACATAATGTGTACTTTTTTTTGGACACCATAAATGCTTTTGTTTTTATAGTGATTTGAACGGTTCTTCTGATCCTAAGCATTTAATCAAATTGTTGACTGCATGTGAACCTGCATATGACAAATAAACCATATCAATGCCATATCAGTGTTGTTTGTTTTGTGAGCAGTTTGTCATCTGTGCTGCTGTTCCAAAATGCACAGCTTTCTCAAGGTGATGGGATGGGAGACAGTGGGATGGGAGACAGCATCCCATCCCGCTGTCTCCCATCCCATCCCGCTGGATGGGATACTGTCTCCCATCCTGTGGGATTCCCGAAAAAATGTCAGCCTAGGCTGCAGGGATTTTAGCTGCCCTTTTCCTGACCCCAGACGGGGGTGAGGGGGGGTGTGTGTGTGTGTGTGTGTGTGTGTGTGTGGGGGGGGGGGTTGGTGTATTGCAAGAATTTGTATCACATCACAATGGGAGGAGGAGGAGTTGGGTTGAGGTGTGAACTGTTGCTCTTTATACCTGCAGTAGAAGCCATTCAACGGATTTGCCAGGCGAGGATTCTGTTCAGGGTTGGGGGAATGTCTCTCCATGTGAGAAGCTTTTAATTAGCTTCTCACCATAGCTTCTCTTTGCTACTTTGATCTCCTTGTTCAGTTTGTTTCTGGATTGCTTATACAGGGTCCGGTCCCCACTGCTGTGAGCCTCTTCCTGCACAGCTGCCGCATAGGAGAAGTGTACCAAGGTTTATTGTTATTGTATGTGCAGAAGGTCTTGGTCTGCACACACATGTCCTCACAGAAACTGATGTATGATGTCACTACTTCAGTAAGTTGGTTTAAATCAGTGGCTGAAGTTTCAAAAACTGTCTAATCTGTGCAGCCAAAGTAGGCCTGTACCATCTCCTTTGACTCATCAAACACAGGTTTGGAATGTTGTTTCTCTATCACTCTCTGAGTCTCCTCCCCTCTCCTGCTCTCTGTGTCTGATATTCAGTTACTCCTCCTTTAGTGATAATGGTAAGTGTGATAAATGTACCATTTTTGTACCTTTTGGAGGCGAGGGTGTCAGAATTGGAGGCCCTGCTTCTCGCTGTTGAAAAACCAGCTGATAGCCGAGGCTCCTTAGCCAGCGCGGATCCACTGAGGGAAGCTTCCCATAGCAGTCCTTCAGCAAAGCACAGCTGGGACCACAGGCCAGTTGGTGATGACACATAGAACGCATAGTCCTAGATCCCAGCCCACGGGTCAGCACCAACCCGTCTGCATTTCTAACAGATTTTCCCGGCTCAGCGACACACTGGCTGAGAAGCTGACTGTGGTAGTTGGCAGCTCCATAGTCAGAAAAGTGGCACTAGAGACACCAGCGACCGTAATTTCCTCTGGTCCCCTCCCTGATCTGACCAGTGATGACATCTTTAGCCACATGCTGTCATTCAACCACTGGCTGTCTAGGTGGTGTCCTGAAAACAATGTGGGCTACATTGATAATTGGTGAAAATTTTGGGGAAAATCTGGTCTGATCCAGAGAGACAGCATCCATCCCACTTTTGATAGAGCAGCTCTTATTTCTAGCAATCTAAACAAATGTATTAGTTATCCAAAACTCTGACAACCCAGGGTTCAGACCACGAAGCAGGGTCGTAGTTTAACACACCTCTTGGCAGCTTCTGTACTGTTATCCACCCATTACCCTATTAAGACTTGCCCACTGCCAAAAATTGAATAGATTAAAAAAACTAATCTAAAAGGAGGAAACCATGAAAATGTCATTGTTTTTTGTACCAATCTGACGCACATACAGAAATACACTCAGGAAATACACAGAAAGTTTGAGTTTTATTTTTACAGTAGTTAGATGGATTTGAGATCCTGGACCGAGAAATCACCAACTGTGCAGAAAAAGGGAAAGAAGGTGAGTGCAGAGCAAAATAACAGTTATTGTTAACCCAGCTGGTTACTATGCTTACAGAGGGTGGGAAACTGAACCGCCAGAGGAATAAGAGATGCGGATCTGGGAGCGCAACACTGGAGCTGTTCTGAGGAGGTAGGTCTCTCCAGGGTAAGTTGGAGTTAGGCACTTGAAGATGGTGGTGTGAAGCACAGAGTGGAGGTACTTGCATGGTTGTTCGTTGGAGGGTGGACAGGGTTCACTTATGACTTGATCCAGATGGTCGAAGAGCCAGGAAGCTGCCAGCTGTAACTTTGTCCAGAGGAGGTAACTGGAGACTTGAATCTTTGTCCGGAGATCAGGAGGCGATCTTTATCCAGAGGCCAGAGAACACTCTTTAAGCATAGTCTGGAAACAAACTTGAACTCAGTCAGGGCTGGAAACAACCTGGGAAGGAGGACACATTTGAATTAGTCTTGTACTTGAGAACCAGGAACGCAACAGACAACGCCTAAGTTTGGCGAGAGTTTGTTACCACTGATGGCTAATATTCAGGTGACGAAGTGCTGGCAGCTTCCAGTTTGAATACACCTCCAGGTAATCAGTCAACGCAGAACACCTGTCACCTCTGCAGCTTTGAGCTCCAGCACCATCCAGTGACCAAGCAGAGTAAATAGCAGGCAAACACAAACAAACAGAAAATTGTCAGACCCCGACAAAAAATCTCATAAAAATAAATACATCTCAGACTGAAAAGAAAAATAAAACAATCAAATGTGGCTTATTGAACATAAGATCTCTCTCTTCAATGAGTTTCTTAGTTAATGACTTGATTTGTGACAAATTGATTTAGACGATTATGTTACTTTAAATGAGTCAACTCCTAGTTAAATTAATTTAAATTTTCACATACCTTGAAATAATGGGTGATGAGAAAGAGTAGCAGCAGTCTGATTTATTGATTAGTCCCAGGCCAATCAATAGCTACAACTCTTTTGAATAGCTAATCCTTAGTTTTCCTCACCCAAATTTCTAAGCACTAAAACCACTTCTGTTTGTTATTTCGTACCATCCACCAGACCCTTATTCTCAATTTTTAGATCAGTTCTCAGACTTCTTATCTGATGTAGTGTTAAATACAGATAATGTCAGTATAGTGGGGGATTTTAACATTCATGTTGACACTGAACGTGAAAGTCTAAATACAGCCTTTAATGCTATCTTAGACTCAATTGGCTTTGCTCAAAACATTTGCAAACCTACCCACCATTGTCTTCATTCTCTGGACCTTGTGCTGACATATGGCATTGAGTATACAGAAATAACAATATTTTCTCATAATCCTGTCCTGTCTGACCATTTTTAATAACCTTTGAGTTTAATTTAACTTAGTTCTCCACACTTGAAAGAAACTTTCATGATAGTAGATCATTATCAGACAATGCTGTAACAACCTTTAAAAATTCAGTTCTATTTTTTACTTCCTTTTTATCACAGAACAATGCAGATGAGCACAATTATTTTGTTTCTTCGCCTTCACAAATTAATTCTCTTTTTCATAGTGTTACTTCATCACTGTGTGGTGCATTAGACAATGTGGTCCCCCTGAAAAAGAAGGTAATTATTCATAGACTGGCTCACTGGTAAAATTCAGAGCTGCTTACTGTAAAACACAATGTTAGAAAACTAGAGAGAAAATGGTGCTCTGCACCCCTAGAGGACTCCTACCTAATCTGGAAAAATAGTCTACTGTGGTATAAAAAGACACTTTGCCAAGCTAGAACAGCTTATTTCTCATCAATAATAGAAGACAATAAGATCATAGGTTTCTTTTTTAGTACAGTTGCTAAACTCATGCAGAGTCATAGCTCTGTTGAGCCATCCATTTGTCTCATCAGTAATGACTTCATAGTATTCTTTTTAAATAAAAATGATTTTATTAAAAATAAAAACATTGGCATACTCCCGAACATGATTACTTCATCCTCAGTACGTGAGTCAGCATTGGAAGTAACTGTAGACCAGAGTTATCAAAAATATTAGCTTCATCTAAACGTTCATCTTGTATGTTAGACCCAGTTTGAACCAAATTATTTAAGGAGGGGTTCCCTTTCATTACCAGCTCCATTTTAGATATGATTATTTAAAATGATCTATCCTTAGTAAAATGATATGTACCATAGGCTTTTAAGGTTGTTGTAATTAAACCTTTACTTAAGAAACCTTCACTTGATCAAGATAACTTACTATATTACATACCTATATCCAATCTTCCATTCTTATCTATAATTCTTGCTAATCAAGTGTGTGAGCATTAACGCATCAATGATCTGTTTGAAAAGTTTCAGTCAGGTTTCAGAGTTCATCATAGCACTGAAAAAGCTCTGGTGTAAGTCACCAACGATTTTCTCCTGACCTCAGAGAATAGACTTGTGTCGGTACTTGTTCTGTTAGATCTCAGTGCTGCATTCGATACAGTCGATCACAATATTCTCTTAGAAAGGCTGGAACATGCTTTAGGGATCAGGGGAACAGCACTAGGCTGGTTTAAATCTTATTTGTCTGACAGATTCCAGTTTGTTCATGTAAATGATAAATCATCTTCAAACTGCGGGGTTATTTGTGGAGTACCTCAGGGTTCTGTACTTGGCCAGTTCTCTTATACTATATCTATCTATCTATATATATATATATATATATATAATATATATATATATATATTATATAATATATATATATTACATTTATATGATGCAGTTGGCCCTATCTTTCAGTGTTTAGCCCTCTTCTGGACATAGCTTCTGGCTGAGCTTCTACTGTGAATAACATACTATGTGTTGAAAAATGGCTCACACTTCATCTGCTTAGCTGTCTTTCTCTCGTAGATGAAGCCTCCAAAGGAGCTACAACCATTAATGTTTTACTTTTCTTTCCCATAGAAAGTACTCTTGGATCAGTGCTGCTGTGTTTTTTTTTCTTCTGTGTCTCTGCTCTGTTCTCTCAAATCCCCAGTTGGTCGTGGCAGATGGGCACTTACACTGAGCCTGGTTCTGCTGGAGGTTTCTTCCTGTTGAAAGAGAGCTTACCTTTTCACTGTTGCCACATGCATGCTCAGTATGAGGGATTGCTGCAAAGTAAATGCAAGTGACTCTCCACTGGCGCTACATGCTCTTCCAGGAGGGTTGAATGCTGCAAGTCAATGACTCGATGCAATCTGCTCGGTTTCCTTAGACAGAAAACATTTTAACCAATTAGAATGATAAACTGAATCTGACTGCACTGTTTACTTGGGGTACATTCATACATTCCAACTGATAATTGGAATGTATGTACCCATTGAAATCTGAATGATTTGATTGAATTGACTTTGTAAAGTGCCTCAAGGCGACATGTGTTGTGAATTGGTGCTATATAAATAAAACTGAATTAAATTGAATTGAATTAAACTGAATAAAGGTAGTAAAAAGGTGTCAAAATATGTCACTTATATATAGCCAGACTTTGGAAGCAGTCTCCTGGAGAGGGGAAGGATAACTCATCATATCAACAGTTTTTGAATGACTAAAGATAACAGTCATTACATATTAATTCTCTTTAATGATGTTCCAAAGTTAAGGAGTTTAAAATACCATTAACTAAGGATTATGTGCTGAGACTCACAGATGTACCAATAAATGTCATTTGGTCTTCTGCAAGTGCTACATAACTATAAACTTATTTTGCATTTTATGTTTCAGAACATTGTTTCCAGAGTGAGGAAAACTCCAGAACGTTCTCTTTTCTTTTTTAAAATTTCATGTCCATTTCAATTTCACCTCTAAGATTAAAATAAGTATTTTTTTAATAGACTGGTAAATAAATCTACATCTTTGCTCCTACAAACAAAACAAATTCTTCATAACTTTTAGGTCTTTAATCAGCTTTAAGTGTTATGGAAGAAAGCGTTAAAATTTTTATTGACTCTTCATAAATAAATACTGTGTGGCTAAGAGTAAAATTACTTATCTGTATATTAGAAAGTTAGGTCTGTTTTTATTTTATTTTAGCTCACCAGTAGCTATTAAACATTAATTAATTATTGTTAGAAGTGACTTTTACTCCACGAACTGCTTAGTAAACTTTACATTGATTCTTCAAAAAGAAGTTAATAACTGTTAGAAAATACCATTTCTTCTTATTCAGGGGTTCAGTTTTTAACTCCCTGTAAAAAGTAGAGTTCATGCTTCAGATTCCATTTATAGCACTAAAAAGATATGAGGCTGATTTTTTGAAAACTGACTGGTTGAGTTATGAACACTAACATCTTGTAAAGTTGCTGATATCCTCTACACCTTTGTTAGTGATTTCTGACATAATGCAGCAGTTAAGCACTGATACAGACTATAATCTGAGCTGATTCTTACTTAATATTTCCTTTGCAACAGAGATGAGTTTTCCTGGCCTGTGAATGTCGTCAAGAGCAGCTTTCATCACAGTGTTTGAAGCTCAAAGAAGCTTTCTTTTTTATACTTTTGAAACACGCTGATCTTCAAGTCAATGTCATGTTTGAACTTTTTGTCTTTATATTTTCTAGTCTCAAAACTGGGTGAGGCTGTTAACACAGTTAATGTTTACAACATTTTATAAATTCAAGCAAAATGTGTCATGTTGTGGTCTGGACTAGGTGAAGGACCAAAGTGCAGACAGGATTGTGGAATGAGCATTATGATGATATTTTAATGATGATAAGATAACTTACAGAAAACAGCACAAAGGGAACAAGATGCTGAGCACCAGCAAAATAACATATAGTACAAAGGGACCAACGGAGCAACAGATAGGCAAAGGGAAGTAAAGGTTAGAAATGGGCATACTAACGGGAGGATTCTGGTGTGTCAATCAGGACACGATATGGAGCAGCTGAGGTAGACAGTAAGCAGGGAGACTGAGGGTGGGAGACTAATTAATGTGGAGGAGCTGAAATAAGACACAAATAAAAACTAACCCGAGAGAAATAAACTAGAATACACAGGGAACAAAACACAAGAGATAAGTAAGAAACTTAACCTAAAGGAGTGAGTCTTTACAGCAAAACCATATTGTACATAATAAACCACAAGTAAAATGATGAGAAAGAAACCCAAAATCTAAACATGAGTAGGTGTTTCCTCACTTTTTAATGGTATTTGATTTATTTATTTTTTTAATTAAAGTGTGTACTTATGATTTAAAACACTCTCATAAGTCTGTTTCAAGATTTCTACAGCAACATGGAGGCAGTGAAGCCTTAAAAAAAATGGTCAATGATAACTTTCTCCAGCATTGCCAGTGGGATCCCAAGATGCTCCCATGGCAGCTGGGAGATATAAGCCCTCCAGCAAATCTTTGTGGAAGTTTACCTAAAGCCGGCTTTGCTGATAAACTTCTGAGGCTGGCGGGGGTTGAAGGAGATCTGAGCCAACTGAACTGGCTACTCTAAACACAAACGAGCATTCCTCAGGTAGCAAATTAAATATAAACCAGAAAGAAAAAAGAATGGTGTTAATAAAGCTACTGCCCAAAAACTCAGCATAAATAAATTTCCTTCTATTAGTCTTATTTGGAGAATTTAATTGATGAGGGATTTGGCTATAATAACTGGCAGATGTTTTTTTTTTTTTTTTTTTTTATCAGAAAGGCAAACGGAAATAGGAGCTGTGACAGTTCCATATGTAGAAAACGTTGAAGGCTGAAACATAAGAATACCTTTGTCACGATCCTGAGGTGTTTGGATTGTTATTTTCTTTGTATATATATATCTTGACCATTTCGTTGCTGTTTATTTTGTTCTTTAGGTCTTGCTCTCTTATTTCTCTGTGCTCAATTTTCTGTTTTCCTTATTAGTTAATTCTCTTGTGTTTTAGACTTATTTCTGTTAGATTTTTGTTAGATACCTGTTTGTTTTGTGTTTCTACTCAGCTCTGCATATCTCGGTTATTATTATCCCTCCTTCCGCTGTTCGGGCTCTCTTTGGCTCAGCTGCAACTCATTTGGTTTACACCTTGCAATTCATAAAAACCCAACAGGTAATTTAACCTACTACTTTCCCCCAGTTCATAACTATTTTTCCCCTGTGATAAAGGTAACACAGCAACAAATTCTTCTCGAGTAGTAGTTTTTAAAAGTAAAAACTAAATAGTTATATTTACCCCAAATTGCGGCTATAATGTGTCATTAGAAGAACGTACACCCTCTTTGAATACTAGTTTTTCGCATCAGAACATCATAAAAAAACTTTTAAAAACTATCTTCAGTTTTTAGCAGATTCGAAAATTATTTTAATCATAATTTATTTAAAAAACACAAGGAAAAAAAGATAAATGAAAAAAAAACAATTAAGAAACAAGCAAAAAGCCAAAAAGTAAAAGCTGTGTGAAAAAACTGACTTCACTCTTTTTGTTTTAGGAAAGCGCCACAACCTCAGTAAAAACTGGATGTTTGGCAGTTTTCTGGTCCAAAGCATATAATGACACAAAGCCGAGTTGGAAAGACATAAGCAATGACCTTAGAGAAGCAATTGTTCTTGCTGTGAGAGGTAATAAGGCCATTTCCAAACTATTTCAAGTCTGTCATTCTACAGTGAGAAAGAAAACATGTTAGAAAGCTGCCAATCTTTCCAGGAGTGGATATAATACCAAATTCAACCCAAGGTCGGAGTCTGCAGTGTGCATCAAAATGATAAATAAACAAAAAGCTATATCTTTGACATTACAGCACTCAGGTAGCATGTCAAATGTTAAAGTCTGTTTAAAAAAAGAAAAAAAAACTGTAAAAATATGCCTTTTTGGAAGAGTTGTGGATGTAGGATTGTAAAGTTACATCTGAGCGACAAAAAAGTTTTATGAGAGTAAAGAAATGGAGATGTTTGGCCATAATGCCCTGCACCATGTGTGGAGAAAACAAACCCAACATACTAAGTGTCAAGCACAGTGGTGCAGGTGATAATTTGGGCTTGTTTTGCAGCCACAGAACCTGGCCTCCTTATAGTCACTGAGTCCACTGCAAACTCCGCTGTAGGCCTATTTCAAATTATTCTAGAGTAAAATGTGAGCCCATCGGTCTGTCAGCTGAAGCTTGGCCCAAACTGGATCATTAACAGGACAACTATTACACATAAATATGCAAAAGAAGGGCTGAAAAAGAAACTAATCAAGGTGTAACAGAATGAAATGCTGTAGCACAAAACTACAATATATTTCTCTTCAATCCCTTTGATCAACTGACATAGGGCTTCTCATTTTCAGCACACATATGCCACTATTACACTGGCTCTATTTAGACCGGCTCTGCTTGCGAGTGTTTTTATTACTGTTTTTTCTGTATCGGTACCTGCTATTTTTATCCTTGCTCCTGAGCAGGTACAATTGAGGCTGAGAAGGTACTACATGTGCTGGAGCGGGTCAAACCGAAATATAATTTTACTATTTTCAAATCATAAACCATGCCTGAAGACTGAAACAAAAAGCAAAAGGATACAATGTCAGCTTTCTGAACTACACGCAGGCAGCGTACACATAAAATCGGCTGCTTAGACAATATTTCCCACAAAACAATACCACCATGAAAAAGCATGTTTGGCTCAGAAATGTATCGATTTATTGAGGAGGGAGCAGGCAGAGAACAGCGGCCCAAAATCAGGCTGGGTACATAAGATCAAATGGAAGGATGACGCAGTGAATCCACGAAGCACGAATATCCCACGTTCAACCTAAAACAAACTTTACCGGAGTCAAAAGTTTGCGGTTTTGCGCTTTTAAGTCCTTGTTTTTGTTATTGCCATAGCTGAGACAGAAACGTCCTTATAAAGCCCAAAACTTCCTCAGACAAACTTTGGAGCATTACCAGTCCAGACAGCAGCGTCTCTTCTAGTGACTTCTTCTGTTCCCAGCTGGTTTGATGACATTACATGCAGACTGTTTTCAGGCAAATTTTCCTTAAATGAAATAAGTGAACTTGCTGTATTTTCAGACATCGATTTAAGTATTTATTTGTAAAACTAACTGTGTATTGTACAAACCTTCCACAGCTCCCCTTTACCCAGTTCTTACTGAGTCGCTATTATTTGTTCTTCCATGACAAACAGGAGAAACAAGGGAATTTTTTTTCTGTTCTTGATACGGAGTAAAAGCTGCATTTCAAAGAAGATGAAGAAGAAGAAGAATGTGATATCAGGATGGAGATTTATAAAGCCCCAGTCAGAACAAGGATATGTTTAGGTTTAGAGTCTTGCAGGAAGATGCTGTGGGGAGGGAGAGCTTGATGATAAATGGTGCTATGAGGAAGCTGCTGTGTGTAGTTTGAAGGAGGGGAGGAGGACTATTTGCTGAATTGCTAAGATGTTTTGTTAATAGCTGTGCGGAGTACGTTTCCCTTAGGGGGGCAGATTTTGGGGTTGAATGCATTTTATGTACATGGAAGGGCTTGCTGAATGTGACTGGTTACTGCAGTGCTGGTCCGCATTTACAAGACTAACAGCAGGAACATCAGTGCTTCAAGATGGATCGGATTTACAGTGCCAATGGTACAAACCCCTGCTTTGACGTTGGAGGAAATATAATGATAAAAGATATTAAAGGATTTTATGAGTCAAAAAAGTATAAATGTCAAGATTATATTGATGGTCCCAACTTATATTTGTCTCTCTTTTTAAGGGGTTTGGTATGTCTTACAAATATATGATACCTTCTCTTAGTAGTGGTTGTATGCTACTTGTTTATGGCTTTCAAGCCCCTTTAAACTTTAACTGATAACTACTCATAATTTGTTCTGAAACAGTAGATTTTTTGGTTTTCAACAAAATAACTGGTGACACACCTATGAGCACCCTGATATCTTATACAAGCCATTTTCTGTGAATAAGGCAACAGAATAGCACTTGGCTTCTCCTAAAATATTTCCCAAGGTTGAAGCATACAAAGAAAAGGATTATTCCCATTGCACATTTACTCTACATCACCCAGAGTCCTGGGTACTCTCATCCTCTTCTCTTCTCCTCACTTCAGTTTTTGTAGGATTTAGGTCTGTGGACTGAGATGGAAAATGTAGATTTTTCGTCTGGTGAGCCATTATTGTGTTTTTGGCCAAATGTTATGGATCATTAATCTCTTGAAAGACCCTGTGATTTTCAGTTTTGCACTATAACATGGCTGCCAGAAACGTTTGGAAAAGAAACAGGTCCACAGCACCATAGATCCTCCACAGCAGGCATTAAGTGCCATTCTATATATTCATATTGTATTCCACACCAAAACACACCTGGAATGTTTGTTGTTCAATAGCTCAATCTAAATATTCTTTTCAGGTGATCCCTGATATAAACGTTCTTTACACTTCATGATTAACCCAAACTTCCTGACACATAACAGGAGGGTTGGTGCACCTACCAATATTAAGCCTGTGATCCACATTTGGGAGAAACAAACCCATAGCTACTATAAACTGTGAGGGATATTATGGGGTTGTGTAATAAGTGCGATGTAGTTTTATGAAACAAAGGAAGCAGCAGCAAGAGTAAACAGGTGAGCAAAGAGCTAAGAAACTTCCTGATCTCTATTAGCAGAATAATCTTGCAGATAATATGTTGAGAATGGTGCAAAACAACTTGTTGTCTTTAAAGCACTGAAAGCATATGAACAGCATACATTAGGAACAAGAAACAACATACAGCCCTTTGGGGCTGTGGGACCTGTCTTAGGCATTGATCAGGTGAATGCTGACTTGTTATTCAATCCTCTTTGTTTCGGCAACCCCGGCTGCATGTTCTAAATGTACACATGGACAGTGGTCTCAGTAGATCAACTTGTAAAATGTGAAATAACAAAGTAATCCATAATGGGGAAATTGTGGTTGCATGTTTACTGCTAACTATAATCTGAAAGGGTGATTAGTCTCATTGAATCATGCAGTTTTAATTAAAGTCCCAGTAGAGTTAAGCAAACTTAGCATATTTGTGATGGGACAGGAAAAGCTTGTACTCAACATCACTACAAAACAACTTTTGGCATAGAA
The DNA here is from genome assembly GCA_036173005.1 of Crenichthys baileyi. Taxonomy (NCBI): domain Eukaryota; kingdom Metazoa; phylum Chordata; class Actinopteri; order Cyprinodontiformes; family Goodeidae; genus Crenichthys; species Crenichthys baileyi. The sequence continues at coordinate 1,531,476 of JAHHUM010002597.1, read as the reverse complement.
ATTGCATCTGATAACTGTTGTGGAGACTTAGTTTCAAATTCAGTCCATCTCCTGGGGCAATACAGTACTTTTTTGCACCTGAACCTTGTTTTTGTGTCTAATTTTCTCTAATATTTTGAACACAGGCTGTACATCTGCTGTCAGGCAGGAGGGCTGAAAAGAAAAGAAGATGATTTGAAAAGTTTTAGTTAATCGCCGCTAAGCTGTATTAGTTGGGATGAAAAGTTGCAAAACTCTTTAGGTGATTAGTGCGTTAATTGTTTTATAGGTGTGTTTGTCTGCAGTTAATCCTCTGTGTTTACAACAGAACATGAGTCCTAATTAGAGCCAACTAATCACACCACAACATACACCAATAACACACACACACACACACTGGTTCAATCAACCACAGACTACAGCAGAGATGGAAACAGGTAAAACAAACACAACAGTGAACTCATTAGAGACGCCTGAGTTCTGAGTTATTCTTCTTTGTTACAGTGAATAAAGAAAGCAAACACTTTCTTATAATGAAGTAATTTTCATTTGTTTGTAAAATCCTAACCAAGCTGCCTGAGGAAAGTTCACTCAGGAAGTTCTTTCACTCTTAATTTTCTGTACTCTTTGTTTACTCATAATTTGATTAATTTCATCTCCTCTTCGCAATTTGGTTGGAGCTTTTGTCACATTGCTGGCAATCAGCAGTGCCGGATTCATTTTAGGGGGGGGCGTGGGGGTGTTGCGTCGCACATACTCAATTTTGTCACACTATAATGTTGGTGCGTACTTAAGGGGCATTTTTAGGGTCTTGATATATTGGGGGCTTTAGCACAGAACCCTTCTTCCTCCTGTTCTCTCTTTAAAACTTGTCCTTTACAGTCTCTGTTTATGTATTTTGACCGCTATGTTTATTCCTCCTGCTACTTGCTTCCGTGGTCAAGTGAGCCGACAGTCAGAAATACGCGGTCACGCCAGCCGACGCTAGCTCTCTCTTAAAGATTAGCTTCGCGCATACAAGGTGCGTTTCGATAATGGAGCAGAAAGGATCCGATCCTGGCAACGGTTGACAAAATAAGAGGAAAAAAGGAAAGTAACCTTCTGAACATTTATATTAATGACATTTTTACAACTTTCACATGCATGTTTTATGTAAAAAAAACAAAATATTTAATAATTTCACTGAGGTTGTTTGGTAAAGTAATACCTACTAATGCTTACCAGTATAGGCATTTGTGTCGCTTTCAGGAATGTATTTCTCCAAACTCATGAGAGGTGACAACACAATCTCTTGAGATTATACACTATATCATATATCATCTATACTATAACCAGAATAAATATTTCATAATGTTACTGTAAAGTTTTGGAGACATAACGGGTCAAAGTACCTTAAAATGCTCATCCAGTATCCAACATCTGACACAGTGGTGGTCAGTGGATTACTGGAGGTCCAGGAGGACTGAACACGCTCTTCTCCATGTATGACCCGTTATTTCTCCAAAACTTTATACTCCAACCCCTTTATTTCGGCGCCACTGCCAGCAATCATCAAGCATGTTCCAGGTAAGTTCTGAACAACAGGTTCCCTCTGCTATTTTTACTGAGCTGGGAGGTTCAGCAGGCACTTTACCTGAGTATAATGTAATCAGGATGAAGATTGGCCCCTTTCAAACTGAAATATGTCTCCTAAATAGAAGGATGAATTTTCAACGTTACAACCCCAGTTCCAATGATGCTGGGATGTTTTGTAAAATGTAATTAAAAACAGAATACAATGATTTGCAAATTCTGTTCAACCTATATGCAATTGAATTCACTACAAAGACAAGATATTGAATGTTCAAATTGATAAACTACTTCTTTTTTTGCAAAAATTCACTAATTTCAAATTTGGTGTAACTTGTTCCAAAAAAGCTGGGACACGGGCATTTTGACCACTGTGTTACATCACCTTTCCTTTTAACAACACTCAATAAGCGTTTGGGAACTGAGGACACTAATTGTTGGAGCTTTGTAGGTGAAATTTGTTCTCATTCTTGCTTGATGTATAACTTCAGTTGCTCAACAGTCCAGGGTCTCTGTTGTCTTATTTAGCTCTTCATAATGCGCCACATATTTTTTATGGGAGACAGGTCTGGACTGCAGGCAGGCCAGTCTAGTACCTGCATTCTATTACTACAAAGCCACGCTGTTTAATCACATGCAGAATGTGGCTTGGCATTGTCTTGCTCAAAAAAGCAGGGACGTCCCTGCAAAAGACGTTCCTTGGATTGCAGCATATGTTGCTCCAGAACCTGTACATACCTTTCAGCATTAATGGTGCCTTCACAAATATGCAAGTTCCCCATGCCTTGGGCACTAACACACCCCCATCACAGATGCTGCCTTTTCAACTTTGAGCTTATAACGATCCGGATAGTCCTTTCCTCTTTGGCCCGGAGCACATGACATCCATTGTATGTTGAGAAACATTGTTCTTAAACTGTTGGGCTATTTACTCATGCATTGGTTCAGCAAGTAGCAAACCTTGCCCCGTCCTTGCTTGTTAGTCTTTCAGGGATTATTCTTTTATACCCAATCATGACACTCACCTTAACCTGTTTCCACTTAACTTGTTCACCTGTTGAATGTTCCAAACAGGTGTTTTTTGAAAGTACCCCTATTTTGCCACTATTTTGTTGCCCTTGTTCCAGCTTTATTGGAACGTGTTGCGAGCATCAAATTAAAATGAGTGAATATTTGCCTAAAAAACCTAAAATGTTTATCCGCTCTATACCCTCTACAGGGTACTCGAGGGCTCATGGGAGTTTGCCCAACCGGTTCACATGTGTTTTGTGGACCTAGAGAAGGCATTCGACTGTGTCCCTCGTGATGCCTTGTGGGGTTGCTGCTCAGGTATTATGGAATCGGTGGCCCTTATGTAGGGACCCTTCGGTCCCTGTACGGCTATAGGCAGGAGTTTGGTCCGCATTGCCGGCATAAGTGGACCTGTTCCCGGCATGTTGGACTCCGGCAGAGGCTGCCCTTTATTGTCACGGGGGGGTTCCTGTTCATAACTTTTATGGACAGGATTTCTAGACGCAGCCAAGGACGGAGGGGGTCTGGTTTGGGGACAGTGATTTCGTCTTTACTTTTTGAGATGACATGGTCCGCTGGCCCCGTTCTTAGCCAAGCGACTCTATCAGTCATGTGCTGGGGCGGTTCGCAGCCGAGTGTGAAGCGGCTGGGAGAAGATCAGCTCCTCCAAGTCAGAGTGCTCATGGTACTGAACCGGAAAAGGTGCTTTCCTCTTTCAGGTGGCGGGGAGTTTCCTGCCTTAAGTGGAGGAGTGCAATTATCGTCGGGGTCTTGTTCACGAGGTGAGGGAAGAATGGAGCGGGAATCAACAGACGGATCGGTGCAGTCTGCCTCAGTAATGGGGGCGCTTTGCCGGTCCGTTTGGTGAAGAGAGGGCTGAGCTGAAACGCGAGCTCTCAATTTACCGGTCCGGGTATCTACGTTTCCTACCCTCACCTATGGCCCATGAACTTTAGGGGTGTCCTTTACCGAAAGCAACGAGATCGCCGGATACAAGACGGCTGAAATGAGCTGTCTCCGTAGGTGGCCCGGGCACTCCCTTAGAGATAGGGGTGAGAGCCCGGGTCGCCATTCGTGAAGGGCTCGCGTAGAGCCGCTTGCTCCTCCACCTCGAGAGGAGCCAGTTGAGTGGCTCGGGCATCTTACGGATGCCTCCCTGGACGCATTCTCGGGAGGTGGTTCCAGGCACGGTCCCAACCGGAGGGACGGCCCGCGCAGGGGACAGCCCAGGATAATGCTGGAGGGGACTATGTCGTTCTTCTCTCCTCGGCTGGTCCTGGAACGCCTTGGGCTCCCCCACGATGAGCTGGAGGATGTGTCTTGGTGGAGAGGTACGGTCTCGTGGGTGTCTCTGCTGAGTCTGCTGCCCCCGTCAGCGAGACCCTGGGTTCCAGGGTATTAACGAGATGAGACTAGCGAGTACAGAAAGTACGAGTTTATCCGTTTGAACATTAAATATCCGATCTTTGTTGTGTATTCAATTGCACTTAGGTTGAACAAGATTTGCAAGTGTCTTGTTCACAAGGGATGTTAAGTTGAAGCACTAGGTATACATACTGGTAAAGAATTCAGATTCTTCATCTACATCAGAATATGCAGTAATAATTTTAGTTTAGCCGACCTTCCTCATACATATTTATGTATGTTTGGATATGTTTGCTTTGTGGATTCATGACTTATTAGGTTTGAAATTAAGTTTTTTTCTTTAGAAAATAGAAACGGATTCCCTGTGATGAGATGTGAAATCTCAGCAAGTATATAGATGCAAATTATAGCCAAATCTGGAGTGTTCTTTTCAGATTTAGTTTTGAAGTTAAAATTATTTTTAATAAGACATGTTTGGTCTTTTAATGTAAAGATTCAGCTGTTTAACAATGATCCAACTCAATTGTCTTTATTGGGTTGATAATCTGAAACTGTCAGTTACAAGTACCTTTTGTGATTTATTGCCCCTAGCATGGTCATGACACTGAGGTGTTTGGATTTTGATTTTCTTTGTGTTCTGCCCATTTTCTTAATGTTTACTTTGTTCTTTAGGTCTTGCATTCTTAAGTTTATTTCCCTACTGTTGTTATGTGCTTTCCTTAGGCTGTTCTTAGTTTGTTCTTTTGTGTTTGCTTCCTTCTAGTGTTCTTGGTTATTTTCTGTTTCCTTGGGTTTTCTTGTGTTTCTGTTTCTGCTGTGCCCTGATTAAATGGAGTAATGATGAAAATTCAATCTGGGAGACTCATCCACTCCTTCAGCTTCATCCAATGGCTTCTCCGTGAGTCTCCGCGCCAACCAATCAGCATCAAGTCTGCAGTAATTCTCAGCCAATGATCCTTCAAGGCTCCACATTTCAAGTCTCCCATTCATGGATATCCCAGCTGTCAGCCGAGCTTTGACCCTCCTCCACCCCATCGCCTCCATCGGATTCTCAGTTCCATTACCATCAGGCCTCCTCTCCATCACCAGTACCAGATCCGGGGGAAGACAATTCTAATTCTAAACCTGACATCCTAAAAAACAAGTTTTCAGGAAAATCAGAAAGATAATCATCCGCACCGGATTCTGTGCGAGTGTGGAAAGATTTTAAAAGGTCTGTAGGACGTTGCCTCATAAACACAATGCAGAAAATAGATCTGATGCTTTCAGTTAATAATTCCAAGTGTCTATTGACCCTGAGATAAGCACTTTGTTTGGGTGCATTAGCTGAAAAATGACAGCATGAAATATGACTGCTCTTGAATCTGTTTTAATTAAAGATATGATCCTGGTCTCTGTGAAAAGCAGCTCGTTGACCTGAGAATAAATGCTTATTCTTAATCTTTGGGGGAATAAGAGTATCATTAGAGAATTTCTGTGTGTGAAAGCCAAGTGATAGGAGAACATCCCAAAGAGACAATCAACATTAGGGCATTTAAAGTAGACACCTTCAGGCTGACTGACCCACCATCTCGTACCTCATTAAAACAGGTACATTAGTCTTCTTGTCAAATTTTTATTTTGCCTTGAACAAAATAATCAGATAGCTTAATCTCAACATAAATTTTGTACATTTTTGTTAACCATTTCATAGTTTCAAATGATTTTATCCTTTTAATAATGCTTGGAATTGATCGGTTTATCGACTCCTTTTTCCCCTTCTGATTAGTTTGAACTTACAAGCATGCTCTTAGAGGACCTTTTGAACCCTCACTTTATTCATGGCAGTGTTCTTGCACAGAGTTGAGAGGAAGCCCACTTGGGTGAATGGAAGGATTTATCTAGAAAATAACTTTAAACCAGTCTTCTGCTGCCCATCCCTGTATGTTCAGTCTGTCCTTGATGTTTTTCCTTAGACAGAAGTGGCTTCTTCACTGCTCTTCATGCAGATGCAACAATGTTTGGCAGCTCTGCACTGATGGCAACATTAGAGATAGAACTATCTTGCCAATGTTGAGGGAACTAAAGCCTTGTTTGCCACAGCTGAACCTATTTGAAAGAAGCCATTCTTCAAAGAGCAAGAAGTCCTTTGTATAATTTGCAGGGGACATCTCCACTGTGAAACATGGTGGTAGTAGCATCATGATGTTTGGATGCTTTCCTTTAGTAAGGCCAGGGAAGATGGTCAAAGCTGATAGGAAGATGGATTGAGGTTTAGATTTTTCTAAGAGGAATAGTCATATTTCAACACTGTTGATCTTTTCAGCTTTAATTGCAACAAAAGGTGGTTGTGCAAAGTATTGATTAAAGGAGGCTGAATACAAACGAATGGAACAGACATTTGTTTGAAAACCATATTTTTTTTTTCAACTTTACTGTGATGCACTAGTTTGTGTAGCTCTCTCACATAAAACCCCAAAACATTACATTGTAGTTTGTTACTATAATAAGACAGAATGTTGTCTTATTCAAGGGGAATGAATACTTATGGACGGAAGGGAATCGCTAGCATTATGAATGAATAATTTCTCAGTTTTATTGGTAGTTATCTGTTTTGTCATCACATGTTTTGAATGTTTGAAAATGTATATCTCAAGAATGAGACAGGATGTTGCAATGAGCAAAATAATTAGAAATATAAAACACCTCTACAGCCTTAAATTTAAAATCTGTTGGTACTTTTTCCTTTCGTATTCTTTTTGGTAAAGTTATGTTCTAATATCAGAGATGAATGGTGGGCAGATGTTAGGATGTTTAATCCCCTCATCATACAAAAAGAAGATTTTAATAATTTGTAAATAAATAATACAGTTAAACCCTCACATAAGATATTTTCGGACAATGCCACTGGAGAAGCTCAGCATTTTTATCAGATACTTGAAGAGCAGGAAGAGAAGAGCGAGTCAAACTAAACAGTACAACTAGACCCCAGAAGCTGCAGACGGCTCAGCGGTGCGTCGAGGAGACGCGACAAAGAAATCGTAATTTTTCTGCCTTTTTTCACTGCCTCCCAACATGAAGCTGCATGTGTCCTTGAGTTGTCCCCCCTCCTCATGTATGCTCTTATTCAGTGGGGGGTCTGGCAACTTAGCACTGAAGCTGTCAACACAGCTACCACCCACCCACTTCACTGCGCCGCCTTACTTCCTTGGGGGAGATTGCCCTCTTATGCTTTCTGTCAGGACTGCAGGAAAAAAATGGATGGATGGAATAAAACCTCAACAGCACTCAATCAAACCAATGATGCCTCTCCCTTTACATGTCAAAACAGCTTGAGTTGACTCCTCCTTCTTCGCAATCTTGAATCTGGTAGTTGGAAACCCTCTTCTGTATATGGTAAAGTCCATGCTTTTGTTCATTTAATCCAAAAATAATTCAATATGAATTCTCTCTCTTTTCATTGTGGAGGATCTGTGGATCATATTTCCAAAATTGAGCTTGTTCTTGAGGTCTTCGCACATTATTTTTGTCATTATTATTATCATTATTAAAGTCCTAGACTTTAACTAAGCCCTAGCAACACCTTGATTATTTTCTTTCTTACTCATTCTTTTGTATATCTGCTGCTGTGTTTGGGTTCATCATACTGCTGATAACCCAGTCTTAGGCAAGCTTCAGCTTTCAGACAGGTGGTCTCACATTTGACTGAATAACACTTTGGCAAATAATTGACTCAGTGATTTTGTAAGAACTCAGGTCATATGGCTGCAAAACAAACCTCTCCACCTCCTTGCTGGCCAAACATTCACCCCCCCCACTAAAATAAAGCTCTTGTTTTACCAGATGTTTTTCCCATAATCACCAGAGCATTTAGTCTGTTATGTTTGCTATGCAACTGATAATCATAGGGTGAGATTTCGTCTTTTGCAGTTTGCATGTTCCGGGCTAGGGATTATGTTTCATGATCAACCTAATCAGTATCTTTATGTGTCATATGCAGATAAGAAAATTAGGCAAAAGTTGCAGTGACGTTATTGTTATTAGATCTTTATTTTAGCATCTAGGAGAATTTTTTGGGATCTTAAACCTAATTTGATCTGGTTTGTGACTCTTCTGAGTTAAATCTGGTGTTTAGTTAGATTCTCAGAAATGTCTGTAGTTGTATCTGTGGGTGTTTATTTTTCCAGGTGAAAATGCCCCAAAATAGCTCGGGGCTTAAAGGGTTTAACGGACAGAACACCTACATGCTCACACAGCTGCACGCCAGGCTGGAGCAACTCAGAGTACTTTCAGTCAAGCATTAAGGAGAGATCAATTCAAATCCCTGCAGGTCGTGGGTGGCCTCTTCTACCACCTGAGCCACATTTTCAGGGTTGATGTTCCACTTCAGCCTGTAGCGGAACCACATCCTGAAAATCATGACACAAAGATGGGGCACTAATCGCTCTGAAATAACACAGATCATCACCATTATTCTAACAGAAACAGTTTGGTTAAGGAAAAACATGCTAAATAACATTTTATATAATATATAAATAACATCAGCTTCTGTAACTTTTACACAATAATTTGGTTTTTCACATGAAATATTGTGTTCAATATAGAGGACTAAGCAGTGGATATATGTTACACAGATTTTGGTCACACGTCTTTTTATTTGTGGGGGCATGGTAATAATATGTTTGCATTTCTCTTCACTTTAAACTTTACTAACAACCGGGTCTTTTCCTAACCATCAAAACCACAAGAGTTCTGGCTACACAGCCGTTGCAAGAGCCTGCTCCAGGCAAGAAGTGACTCCAGCTGTGGGTTAACAAGAGAGACCACTAGAGGAATGAAGCTGCAATCTTTATACACTCTGCCTTTTGAAAACCATTTGCACACTGAGAAGTGGAAATCTAATAATACTAATAACTTAAAAAAAACTTCCATCAGCGAGTACTGGAGTCTGGTTTAAAAGGACTTCAATCTTTCGAAGGTAACTGAAGAAAAATAATCTGGAGGCATCAGATCTGATAAGAGCTGCTGCTTGAAAATAATTTCAATTCTCCTTTTGTGATTAGAAGACACTGGGCCTTACTTTTAGATAGAGTTGAAATTATTGTATCCAGCAATTCTTTAAAGGACCAATGTTCTATGTGACACTTAATGTCTTAGTGATCAAGACCCAGGTCCGATTATAATTCTAGAACTTATACTTACTGTCTAATTTAATTAACTTCATCAGCGTAATTTAATCCTGTACAGACAGATTGAGTAGGTCATACAATGCCAATTAGGACAAAGTTGTCTCAGGAAACCAGCAGATCGAAGAGAAGATATAATCTGAATCCTAGTAGCCACTTGGTTTGTGGCTGAAGTCATTCTCCTGCAAGTGACCACAGCTATCAGAGAATCCTGCTTTTACTAAAAGGCGTTTATGATCTGCAACAATACTCAGGTAGGTGGTAATTGTCAAAAGGATGTGATTCCACAGATCTGGGCAACTTCTTCCATTGCTTTAGGGTCCAGTACTGATGATCATGTGCACATTGTTGTTGAACTTGCATCGGCATGAGTGGTCCATGGCTATGCAGCCCTGTATGCAACACACTGCAAAGCACTGTGTATTCTGACACCTTTCTCAGAACAGGCATTACTTTTTACAGCATTTCGAGGTCCAGTAGCTTGTCTGTTGAATCAAACAAGTCCGATTGATCAGATGTAACTCCTCAGGTGCATCAATGAGCCATTATATTGTCAAAGGTTCACCACTGTTCCTTCCTTGGATCACTTATGTTAGACCACTGGAGATGGGAGATGGACCATGATCCTGCCATTTTGACGATGCTCTGACCCAGTCGAAGGGTATTCTCTCTCTCTCTCTATATATATATATATATATATATTATATATATATATAAATACAGTATATAGATAGATAGATGGATGGATGGATGGATGGATGGATGGCTGGCTGGATGGATGGATGGATGGATGGATGGATGGATGGATGGATGGATGGATGGATGGATGGATGGATAGATAGATAGATAGATAGATAGATAGATAGATAGATAGATAGATAGATAGATAGATAGATAGATAGATAGATAGATAGATAGATAGATAGATAGATAGATAGATAGATAGATATACTACCTAGCTGTGAAGTGTTTATTGTATTAATCAGAGAACAGTTTTTTTTATTGATAATACCTTTTACATGCATTTGTATTGATGATACACAGGGCAAATGTCATAACCAAAGGCTATGTCATATGCAGAAGGAGTCCTACAGTGGAAATCAGCACTTTTATTTAACCAGATACCTTTTTATGAGGTGAAAAAGAGATTTGGCATAGTTTTGGCTAAATTGTGCCAAAATCCCAGGTCCGCTTGGCACATTGCCTACAAAACAATTATAGTTAAGTTGTTGATGGATACAACCTCAGGCATCTCCTAGGATTTTAAAAGGATTTTCATTGTGTTTTGCAAAGTTCATTTAGAAAATATTTTTGGCGAGGCTCAAAAATGTTGTTGTTTTTTCTTTGTTTAATTACAAATAAATTAGACATAATAACAGTTGCAATAGTGGGTTGACTAAAAATGTTTTTTTAGGTCTTACCTTTACACAGGTACTGAAGGTTTGTATTTAGACTTTATAGCTGTTGAGCTATTCTTGTTTTATCATAGTTATGTAATTTCAGGCGGAAGTTGCTTCTAAAACCCTTAGGGTTTAACAGGTCAAGTAGGCTATGTTCTTCCAGCTCCCACTCAGTTGGTTGTGATGGACCTGGAGGTTCAACCCCTCAGTGTCCATTTCCCTCAGTTTTAGAGCGATCCATGCTGCTGGTTGTTGGATGCAGGCACAGCAGCTGGGATGATACGATCCCTATTTTTTCATCTCAGACTCCTCAGGGAGAAGGATCTAATATCCTGTACTGTACATGTTCGTCTCACCACAACCACAGCACTGTGATAGCTTTTTTTTAACATCTCTGCATTTAAAACAAACAGAGTGACAACAACTCCTTTATGTCGCCCCCTCCCCCCTTTTTTTAAGTTTCTTTTTTTTCCCTGCTTTATTGATGTTGGCTTTTCGAGAGCACAGCAGTAGCACTAAAAGAGCATCGTTGCTCCCTTCCCTTTGCATCGACACAAAGGAGGCTTTCAATTTTTAATGCACCGAGCTGCAAGAGAAGATGCCGTGAACAAGAGAGGAGTGATAATGATGAACAGCTTTAAACTGATGAGAGGTTGTATTTCGCCCAAATGTACTCTCAGCTTTCAGCTGAAAAGAAAAACCAGGATGCATTGTGTTGTTGGAATATTGCGTCTCACATTTTCTATGAATATTTGCATTTTCTGGCTCATCATGAAGCCAGGCTGTTCTTGCTCTTTAGATATGGCTCTAATTTTAGCTCACCAGCTTCTGTAACTCGTTGCTATCTTTCTATTTGCAATTGTTTTATCAGTCTTTTTAAAGAAAAAAAGTAAAAAGCCTTTTATTAAAAGTGTTCTTTCCAAATTCTGCTGCATTAATTATTTGCATTAATCTGGTTTCCTGACATTTTATACATGTTTCTGTATTTATATAATGCAAATCCTGGATTTTTGCAGTATCCATAAGGGTTCTTGTCTAGATGCCTGGTCAGATTCCAGTCATCCAGACATTGACCACTATGAGTACTGTGGTTGAGTTTTATTGCCTCCCAGCCAGAGGTTGAGCTAAACCTTTTCGTTGTCCATCATTTTGACTGACATGGTAAAAAATGTGCAGTCATAATCTATTTTTACCCGTCATTTTGATCCACCAGATGAATAGTTTTAACATTTTCTCCTCGGTGACAACAAACACTGACTGTGGTCCCAGTAACTACATATAAACAATTAAATCAAACGATTGCGCTTAAAATATGAACAGATCACCTGCTGTGACCTGAACGCATAGTCTCACAACTTCCTCCTGGTCCGCATGGACCTGAACTGTACAGCTGCTTGTGCATAAATCGAATGTCTCAAGTGGGATTGCTGCAGAGGGTATTGTCATGAGGTTTTGGACTTTTGCCTCGGACAAAGTACTTCTCGTAGCTGTTTCAATGTTGTTCTGGTCAGTCATCATGGCTTGGGCTTGAGACCAGTAGGTTTTCAAGCAGTGATGATTTAAGATCAGAATGGTTTTCTGAGATGCAAACAAAGAAAAAAAGCACTGTGTTTATTTTCTTTAGAAAGTCAAAATGCTCATGTAATGTCTATGTGTAGCAGTATGGAATGTTTATTTCTATAAATATTGTATGGTAGTAATATAGCTTTACGTCTACCTAAATGAGGTGGGCTGGGTACAAAATGAACTACTGTGCTCCTTCTCCCGTTATGCTTTCCTTGGCGCTCCCACCACATATCCCACTTCCAGGATGGAGGTTGTCAGTTTACAGAGCAACAGATTGTATGCCACTTTGGGCTTTTTGCATGCTGCGTTACTTTCACTGGGTTGAACGCCAGTGGCTGTTCCTTTCTCCCTCCTTAATGCCTCCGTGTGTGTTTGTGTTTGTGTGTGTGCGTGAACCTGCGTATACCAGCAGTGACCGGATGATGAAGCTCCATATGTACCACGCAACATATAACCAGCTGATTTTGGACCGCTGCTGTTTTGTCTCCTGACGTGCTGCCTGACTCAAGATGCCTACTAAATCTCTGCAGACCTGTGTTCTTCTCTATGAGTTGTCATGGTTATAATGTTTGTGAGTGCTGCCGTCATAGGTGTCTGGCTGCCTTTTGATTGTGAAATGGTTAGTTAGCCACATAGCAGATCCAGGCATAGTTTACCTTTTATAGAGTGCCTTACAGTGGGTTACATTCTCAGTTTTGAGTCCTTTTAGAAGATTTTTGGTGATATTTCTTCAATTATTGTTCTTGATTTTGCAGTTTGCTGGCCATTTCATTTTCTTATTTGAGATTTTTTGTATGTTTTAAAACTATGTTGGGGCTGATGTTGTTGTTGGGTTGCCATATTGAAACGTGCCCATTAAGTGTATCTTACTTTTGATATAATTGCTATATTTTGCTTTTTAATAGCTGAGGCCCGGTGGTGGAGCTGGTGGGTCCGTGCGGTGGACTTTTGTGTGCTCAGCTTTCTGGGATTTGAGTTTCTTCACCAAGTGTCTGGGGTCTTTAAGGTTTTTCTGTTTTTCTTTGTTTTGGTGGATGCCTTCCATTCCCACTGTGTCTTTTTCAAGCGGTAAACTCAGCTCCTGATTAGGTATACTTCCCCTTCCAATCCTTCCAATATGAATGTCTTCTTTTTAATATTTTTAATCAATGTTAAAAACTGGAACAGCGTCTCCAGTGTTATAATGAACCTGTGGGCCTTATGAATGGAGGAATATTCCCTGGTTGAAATTCCCAGGGTTGCCTTGTTGAGCGCATGATTCTGAGTGTGAGATCTAAACTGTAGCAGTAATACCTCTCTGCTCACAAGTGTCGCCACAAACATATTAAAAACAAATGAGAGTTTTTTTTATCCACAAAATAAAAACAAGTAGCAGTGGTGATGTGGTTTTACCTGTCCTGGCGATCTGATCTCTCCAAAGCAGACCTCCATCCATCAGATAAGAAGAAAGAAAACCTGCTTCCTTTCTGTTTCAACAAAGAGCAGCCAATAGCAGCCTCAGTCATTGTGGGCTTTCATTCTAAAAACCGGCTTTTTCTGCCGTGTGAATCTTAAGAAATCTGCTTGTCCCTGCTCGCTTTGTGTGCATGTCACGCTTTGTGGCAGGTACCAACCCTGGACTGTCGCTTCCTGTCAGCGGACAAGATGAGGACAAAAGGCAGCGGCGCTGCCAGACAAGAAGATGTAGTAGAGTAGAAGTGTTGACCCTGCAGCTTTAGTTCAACTCATTTACTGAAATGACGAGTAACAGTTCTCAACTTGACCTCTGCAGTAGAAAATTACGAAATAAGGCTGTCACATGTTCCCAAATGACACAACTGGAAAAGTGTTTCACACTAAATGCACAGTCTAAACTGGAAGGAAAGAAGGAATATAGATAGAATGCTTACAGAACCAGACATGAAGGAAACAACTCAGATTCCATTTTTGATGGGTACTCTTTGATGGATCTTGTGCTTTAAGTACTACATTCAAAATCAGGGGGAATGCATGCATTTTGTAACAAAGATACAACAAAAAAGGATGACAGGGAATCCATCCATCCATCCATCCACCCATCCATCCATCCATCAGTTCTGTTCATTCAAGGTGGTTGCGGAAATCAGTCCAGGAGGGAGGACTAGATATCAGCTGCACTCTCTAATGCATCTTTTCCACTGGCTCTATTTAGCCGGGCTCCACTCCACTCTCCACTCTTTGTGAGCATTTCCATTTCAACAGTTTTTTTCTGTACCGGTACCTACTTTTTTCGGGCTGAGTAGGAACTACATGTGACGTGAACAGACTGCTCTTCACTGATTGGCCATGGGACCAGGAGAAATGAGAAGAGCCAGAGCGGGTCAAGCCAAAATATAATTTTACTATTTACAAAACATAAACCATGACTGAAGGTTGAAAGAAGAGATAAATCTGCTGAATCCAATCCAGACATTTGACCACTTCACAGACCATAGACTGCTGGAGATAGGCACCAGCTCCCCCATGACCCACTAAGGAATAAGCGGTAGAAATTGACTGACTGACTGACTGACATTTGACCACTTCACAGTGGTCAAATGTCTGCAGTTTTGTGATTTAAAGTTAAAAACATCCTCATGAAGCCAAAAAATTTAACTTTAGTCAAACTTTGGAGTTTTACCAGTCCTGACAGCGGCATCAAGTTGTGGCTGGGATGTGGTCTAGATTAATATCTCAGTGGATCATTCTATACATGAACAAAACATATATAAGACATTCTTGCATATACAATAATACAAACAATAGTTTTTATTTGTTTATTATTTTTATCGTTTCACGCAGATTATTTTAATGTGACAATCACATGATAATGTTAATATCGGCACAGCTTACAACACTGATGGCTGGAGGCGGGGCTTCCAGCTATAGCTCCACCAAAGTAGATGCCATTTGATGTATAGGAGAAGCAGCTTTAATCCAAACTTCCCTGATTGGTGGACCTTTGCTCCATGTCTACCTGTTCCCTATACAGAATTTCCGCTGTTTGCATCTAGGATTTTGATCTTTAACTCATGATTCATGTCTCATGATCATATGTAAGGATTGGAAAATAGATGAACCAGTAAATCCAGTAAACTCAACACAATAAACCAGAGCAATGCAAACAGTACAGACAAAGCACTGATCCATTGATCTATCTCCATCCTGCCATCACTCAATAACAAGACCCAAAGATAACCAAACTTTTTTTCTGATTGAGAATCTTAAAGGAGTTTGTTAATTACCCATAATAAGTTTTAACGAAACAGCATCAAATGATGCAGCTTTAAAAGCACTTTTAACCGTCTGACTTCTTCACTAATGGCCTGAAGAAGCAAACTGAACCAGATCATGGGCCAAATCCAAAGCTAGGAGCCTGGACTTCTCAAAAAACTGTTGACAGAAGAAAACAGATTATTATCCAATTATCCCCGGGAAGTATTAAAAGAGACTTGTTTCAATACATTTGCTTATTAAACATTTTAGAGCTCAAAGTTAATGCATAAGAAATCATCCACAATTGTATCTAAAATCAGTGGAGACACTTGTTGGGCAGTGACAGTAAAAACCCACAGAGCTGAAACCCTGCAGGGATTTCTAATACCTCATCCTCAGTCAGCAGCATGATTATTTAACATCTCACTTATCAAAATAGTAGATGCAGAGAGTGTCAAAGGAGACTAAATAAAAACCACTCGTGCAAACACCGAAGAAAGAAAATCCAGTTTACCAGGGGATAAAACAGTCAAACAGACCGATATCTGGTCAGATGGCTTTTAGATGGAGATTTAACAGACTGAGTGAAGTTTTATCTCATCTTCTGTCTGTCAAAATTTACTGGGAAAAAATGGAGGATCTAAGCTCGGACAGAAACCACGCATCAAGCCAAAATGGTTTTTAATTCAAAAAGAGAGAACCTCTAAAAAAGCATTGGATATTAAGTTTACATTACACCTATTAACACTGTTCTGTACGCATTCAAATAACAAATGTATCCGTAATAATCCCACTCACTTTATTGAGTGCATTTTATCTGTTACTTGTTTAGAGTAAGAAGCCCTGAAAATAATCAGTTTTGCATCGGAGATGCTGATGACGAAACTTGCATTAATGTAATAAAAAGAAGCATTTTAATTCTAGGCGGTAGATTACCAGACTTGTCTTAGTCATCCACAGTTTTTGGCTCGCCTGGTAAAGACGTACTATAAACCTTAAAATAAATTACCATATAGCAGCAGGATAAAATTACACTGAAAATGTTTAAGAACAATCCAACTTTTACTCAAAGTGTACTTAATCTGTGAGGAAAAATGATTCATGTCACAATTCTTGTAAAATAAACATAACAGAAGCAGTTTTAAAAATGTACACTTTACTTTTATCAAAGGGTATTAGAGTGTTTTTATTAGTAATCAATGGGTTTTTGGATCCCTGAAGTATACCTATGATGTAAGACAAAAGCCATTAATAATATGGGAAAGACATGAAAACATGCCATCAAAGTAGGGCAGATTTGTGTTGGTCTACTTTAGTTAATGAAAAGGCTACAAGAAAATTTCTCCTCGGCTTAACTTGCCCATACACACATAACAATACTTAAAAAGGTTTAATTAGTTTGAAGTGTGACAAGAGGGCTGGGCAAGGATCCAAGTTTATCTCACGGCACAGTGAGCAGGATGGTAAGTGAGCATGGCAGTTAAAATCCTTTTTTGGTCCTACCATCACAAATGTTTAGAGATATAGTTTGTTAAACAAAGCTAGGACTGAGGGCTTTGGTGAGATGAGATGGAGATTGAACCTTTTGGCAACAAATAATACAGCTGGGTTTGAATTTGCACCACACAAAGCATGACAATGAGAAAAAGCACAGTGGATGATGTATGATTGTGTGAGCATCTTTCAAAGGTCCTGCTCTTATAGAAGTGCATGGCATCATGAACTCTTTAAAATATTAATACATTTTAAAATAAAGCTGGTGTTTTCATTCGGTGTTTTATAGCAATACTTACCTAAAACATACTTATAACCTTTCTGATCTTAAATCATAATAACTAGCTGTAACTAAATCAACACAGAAATGCTTAACTAGATTGATCATCAGCTCTCCTCCATGAACACGTGTCCCTAGACCTAAATCCACAAGAACAATTGTGAGGTGAAATAAAAAAAGTAAACAAAGGGACTCAAGATGATCTAGATTGGTCAAAAAGCATTGATGAAAGACTTGGCTCTATAGGTGCTCCAACCTTATCAAATGTTTTAAGACAATAATAATCGCTCACTTATTCTCCAAAGGGAGTTGTACAAAGTTTTAGCGTTTCTTCCCTGCTAAATAGGTGTACTCAGTAAGGTTGATTTTTCTAAATTTCTCAGTGTACTGCAATGGAAGATGTGTATTTTAGGCCCTTTACACAAATTAATTGATAGCATTGATTAATTTGCATGTATACCTTTTTCTGCCATCTTCTCTCCTTGATTCATGATTGTCATTGGCTGCCTCACATGGATGTTCACTACAAAGGAACAGAAGAAGCTTTGCAACCTTGATGATGAAATGCCTATATAGTAAGTGTTAATGCATCTGGAAACAATAATTTCTGTGGTTGGGAAAGAGAGTGTATTTGTGAGTGAGTGTTTATGAATATCTCATTAAAGATACAATGCAGGAGTCTGTGTGCAAAACTCTTTGCGCCTCAACATAATTGTATAGTAAAAAAAAGTTGCTCATTGAATTTGTTCCTGCTTTGAGTTTTCCTTATAGTATACTTTGTTGTCTTCGGAAAATAGACTTTAAAGACTGTCAGACAGCAAATATATTTTGTTCCTCTGATAACCTAAGAAGTTTGGAAACTTCTGGAGCTGTAAGGAATAGGAAAAAGTCCTTTAAAAGGACTCCTGCAGGAATACTTCCATACAGTGAAACAATAAAGCAGTGCAGCAGCTGAGTGCCAGTGTGGTTTAGAGCCTGCACGAGTGCTGGTGTGGTTCATGCTTTAGATTGGCTCCCATGATCAAATCCGATTGTGTCACAGTGTGCCTTCACTCCTCTGGCTTCCCTCTCCTCCTTGGTCCCTCCAGGCCCAAATGGGTCACTGAAGAGAGGCTCAAAGCTCGAGCAAAACCAACATATTTGAAAGCATTTCCTCTGAAACCAGAGAGTGCAGGTGCATTGGGGGATAGTTGAGGGAAAATAGAAAGACTTATACCAGCTTTTTTTTTCACGGCTGCAATCCTTCATATTTCCGTTAGCCGGGCCCGTCGGGAGTGTTGCCGTTGGCGTTGGACAGAGCTGCCAGCACAACAAAGGATGAGTCTTTACTTTTGATCTGTCCTGGCCTCTCTCTCCTGAGGGTTAAGATGGCCATCGATCGGCTTACTGATAAACACAAAGAGATGCTGGTGGAGGCTCTCACAAAGCAGTCCAGCTCTGCCTGTCAATTATGCCGGCCTCTGTTGGAGCTGTTCTGGATGTAGTTCTGCTCTCCAGCACATCACACACCATGCTTTACATCAGTGATCCTGCACAAATATGGTCACAAGACGGGTCGGGGCAGCATTCACAGTTACTTATTCCTTCTAGCTTTAAATTTTCTGCATAAAAGCTCACAGAGCGGTTCAGAACTTTCCACCCACTCCTCTCAAGGGAATCACTTCTCCCACGTCCTCTAGACCCACCAGCACTCCCAAACCATCTCCTCCTTCATCTCTAAATATGGCTAATTTTAGGGCAGATTACATGCATGCAAGAGTACCTCCTGGCTGGACGACTCGGCGATTGGAGGGCTCCCTGGTGGATTCGCCAATTAGCCCCTGCCCCTACCCGGGCTCGGAGAAGTGGAGCAAGGCCCACAAAGGAGAGAGCTCCATGATGTCCCCAGAGTTTCTTTTAGTGGCTGACCGCCAAAGAAGGGTCGAGGAGAGGAGTGGAAGGAGAGAGGGACATCGGGGGAGGATAATAGATGACCTCTGTCTGTTTTGCCGCGAAGGATTTCAAATCAATTACAAGCTTTCGTCACCATGCGGAAAAGACGGAAAGCAGGAAAAAAAGAAAATGCTGGAAAAAGTTGTAGTTTGGATCTGTTCTGCAAGAGACTGCCTAAATTAAAGAAACATTTTTCTCTGCTATCACGTTTTCGGCACAAATATGTTTCACATGCTGCTACATAATATAATTACATGATATAATTTGCACACATTAAACATTTGTGGAATGTTTTCCAACATGTGTTTAGATGTTACTGAACACTTTCCATATGTGCAACACAAATGCTTACGTTACTAAATGACATAATTTCCAGATGTGAAACACATGTTTTGAAATGTAACTACTGTAATTTCCACTTAGGAATAACTTTACGATATTAAACCGTATAGTTTCCATATATAAATGTTCACATGTAAGAAAAGGTTATACTTTGTTTTATTTTGTGGCACTAGTGGCTGTTATTTCGTAAGTTGACCAACATGAAATGGGTTGGAGAGAGCAAGGGAAAGACATGCAGCACAGGTCAACGGTCTGGGACTCAAACCCGTGATGGCCCCCTTCTGCTGGGGGGGTGATGTGCCCTGGCTTCTTGGGTCTCTGGGTTCATGGCTGGATCTGCTAGAGCATAGATGGCTGCTGACAGGGCCTGTGGGCTCGTTGCTGCAGCTCCATGGGGCCTCTGCACTGTTGCTGTTGGGTGATTCCCCTGTGGCTCTCCTCTAGGGGGGGTTGCAGTAGTCACTGCGGTGGTCCTCTCGTGGTTCCCGTACTCTGGGGGCCCTTTGGCTCAGATCTCCTCCGTGTCTGTCTCGGGTTTTAGGGGGCAGGTCTATGGCTCCTCACACTAATGAAATATTCTTATGGAGAAACCTTAAACACACAAGCGCACTTACACCTACACCCACAGTTGCTTGGATTCAGGTGTGAACAGATACACAGATAGATATTGAGCTGTGGTTGCCACTAAATACATCTTGTATTCATTAGTACCGTGCACCTTTCGGTAACATCGCTGTTGTTATATATGTGTTTCCCCATGTGTTGAAGCAGTCTTCTAGGCTGTAATCTTGTATTCTCTATATCCTTCTTTCGCTCCTCTATTCTTTTGTCCTCTCTTCCTTTTACCTTTTTGCCCCACCTCTTTTTCTTGTTTTTTTTCGCTTTCGTTTCCATTTCCATGTCCATTGCAATTGAAAAAATTCCCAAAGCGGTTTCTAATAAAGTTTTTGTATTTATATTAAGCAGAGCATTATAGCGTTAGCTGTAATGCTCCACTTGTGAAAGTAAATCTCTTGGACTTCTTGGCAAGCAGACAACAATTCTGAATGCTACTCTACTGTGTTGGTTGCATTGAGGACTGTAGCCTCTGTACATGGGTCACGCGCTTTCTCCCTGGGGCACCGCTGCGCCCCACAACAGGATATACTTTTGTTTTCATATCATACTACATTATCCAAGTTACACATTCAAATCCTCTGTCCACTTATTATTGCAAGATACATTTTTTAAATGTGAAACCCGTGGGAAACTGTTTCACATGTTCACACAACAGAATTTCCACATCGATGCACATACAGAAACCTTCACACCCTATTTTTTTTCCATGTTAAAACCTGTTTTTCAATTTTGATATGTTAAATTTCACAAGTGCCATTTTGTCATGTGCAATTCCCTAAAATAGTAGCCTGAACTCTAGAGTGATGCAATGTCTTTTATGCTCTAGTGACACCTTGAAATACCCCTTAAAGGGCTTGAAATTGTGTTGAGAAAAGTCTGGGTTCCATGAAGAGCATAATACAGCTTGCTGAATCAGAGACAGAGGTAATGTCCAAATCACCAAACATAAAAAAACAATGGCAGTCAAGCACCAACTGGAAAAAAATTGTGACGATATATGCAAACAGAACCTTGAAATGGGCACACAAATTCAGGGAGAAAAATGCTAAAGAGATTGTAATTCCTACGATTTGCCAATAAAAAACACACAATTTTCATGTCCACAAGCAATGACTGATAATGTTGCCCACAGAGAAGTAAAAAACAACAAACCTGAAGAGCAGTGAGAGCAAGTAAAGAATGCTCTAATTCACCTCCAGCTATGAGTTTGCTGAAAACACATTTCTTAAAGCTCTTTCAGAAAACACATCAGTAAAACACAGACATCTGTTGAATAAATAAGAGCACACAGAGGTAGGAGTCTGACATAGAGATAGGAAATGAAAGTAGAAATGAAAGCAGCAAAGCACTGAGGTAAAGTTCAGCCCCAAAATTCGTTATGATGAAAACAATGGAGTGGAATAAAAAGGGAAAAAGTTGGAAACCACAGATTAGCTTCAGAGGGAACAGCTGGTGGGGACAGATACTGCTGTTTCAGACCTCTCAACACCCCCAGTGGGTAAACAAACCAGCCGTCTGCTTGATTTATGGAGCGCGTCACTGACCGGATGGCCATTATTCCAACTGAAAGAGGCAGCGGAGAGCCTCGTCGTCATCGCCGAGACGTGTCCATGGTGCAACTTTTCACAGGTGCGACAGACTCTTTGTCAGTTTGGCATCTCTGAAACGTTTTGCGATTCAGCAGCTGACAGTCGGCCTGAAAGCGGCTGCCCGGACACGCTGTAAATCATCATCGCCGAGCACAGTGGAGCTGCTTGGCACCTGGAGACATGTCTTTGTGTGTCCTCAGTGGAGACTTTGTGGAGTGATTAATCATTACACTTCTCAATATTAGGAGGTAATTTATGGCTTCAATTCTCAGCCTTTATCATTATGAGCTGCCGAGTGGGAGAAGGGGAGGAAATACAACTTGGTGGTTGAGACTGGGAAAAACAACTGGTGCTCATTGTAACGCTTGAGCTGAACTTTAACTCTGTCCTTTTATGCGTTACACATCCATGAAGGTGTGGAAGGTCCATTCTGGCTTTTATAGACCACAAAGATCACTAATGGCTTCTGCGTGAGATACAAGAGGAGCGCAGTGTGCAACAGACATATGTTTTGCTTAAAATGATGATGAAAACACAAAGGCCAAAAAGAATGATGTTTTATGTTCAGTTTGCACTGAAAAAGATCCTTAAAAACATCAGTAATCAAAGAAAAGGTCATCTCAGAGGGACTGGTCTTTCTTCATGTTTTAAGAAAAAGGCACTTAAACAAAGAAGATGCAGTCCTCACACTGTTTTTATTGTATTTACGCCCTTTAGGTATTATTTTAAAATGCTACAGTAATGTCTCATACCATGTGTATGCTGATGATATTCAGATATACTGTTCGTTTCGATCCTCTGAGTTATATAAATTGACTGAACTCAGTTACTGCCTGACTGACATCAAAATATGGCTAAATGACAACTACCTGCAGTTAAATGCAAACAAGACTGAGACTCTTATAGTTGCTCCTGATGATAAAATCACTGAAATCAGGAAGCATCTTGCGTTCTTAAACCCTTCGGTAAAAAACTGACTCCGAAATTTGGGTGTTGTATTTGACAGTTCTTTGTCTTTGGACAATCATTGTAAACTGTTAGTTCGTAACTGTTTTTACCATTTAAGGAATATTTCAAAGCTGCCTTCTATTTTACCACAAAAGGAACTAGAAATGATTGTCCATGCGTTTATTTCTTCTCGTTTAGACTACTGTAACAGCCTTTTAGCGGGTCTAAGTAAATCCTTCATGGCTCGCCTTCAGCCTTTGCAAAACGCTGCAGACAGGCTTTTAACTAAGACCCACAGGACAGGTCACATATCTTCTGTTCTGGCCTCTCTGCATTGGCTCCCTGTGCACTTTAGGACTCATTTTAAAATTGTGGTTTTAAAGGCACTTTTAAGGCACTTCATGGTGAGGCTCCCAAATATATAGTGGACCTTTTGAAGCCTCTCTGTCCTCCTAGGACTCTGAGATCTTCTAATCAGATGCTGCTGACTGTACCCAGAAGTTATTTTAAAACAGACAGAGCATTTCAGGTGGTGGCACCGAGGCTCTGGAATGCTCTCCCTCTAACACTGCGCTGCTCCGACTCCACTGACTCTTTTAAAATAAGTCATAAGACATATTTATTCAAACAGGCTCTTAGCTGCTTGAATACTGATTTCTTATTGTTTTTATTATTTTTATGTTCCTTTTTTTGTAAAGCACTTTGTGACTTTCCATGTCTGTGAAAGGTGCTATATAAATAAAGTTTTCTTACTTACTTACTTAAATCACTTTTTACAGATTTTTTATTTTTATTTTCCTTGTTTAAGAACCAGCCGGACTTTCAAATCAGGCAGGATGTGAGCCTTGTTTGTCCATCAGATTTTCTGTCAGAAGCTACAGGTGCATTTCTCTAAGCCTGAATATTATCAAAAAGTTTATTTATTTCAGTTCAAAAATGAATAATTTCCAATCACACAGTGACTGATATATAATATTTATTTCTGTTAAATACAATGATCATGGCTGGCAGAAACCTAATAAAAACCTTATATTTAGTTTATCGGGAATTAACATCGCATAAGACCAATTAAAAACGTTTTCCATGCAGAATTGCTGGGCTACTAAATATTATGTCCATGTACTGTAAAGTATATTCACTCAATACCGAGTCAGGGCCCCTGATGCACTAATGCTAAGAGGCATGGAGGGGAATCAGCCTGTTGCTCTACTGAGGTGTTAAAGATGCTCAGGTTGTTTTGAAGGCTTCCTTCAGCTTGTCTGCATTGTTCTTGTTTTAGTCTTGACAATACAGCACAGGTTCTCTGTAGAGTTTAGGTCAGTCAACTGTTAACTATATTCTGGGCTCTGATGTTTCCTGGTAAATGGCTGTACTGATTTTGGACTTGGTAATACACAGTGGACCAACACCAGCAGATGACATGGCTCCCCAAATCATTGACTATTGAGACTGCACATTAGTTCTCTTGCAGGTCGAGTTCTGTGGCTCTCCACTTTTCCTCAAAACTCTGGGACCTTGGTTTCCAAATTAAATGTAGAATCTCAACTCCATTTTCTCTTTAGCCCAGCTGAGACTTTTCTGACATTGTCTCTGGTTCAGGAGATTAATGCGAGGAATGAGATGGTGGTAACCCATGTCCTTGATACATCTGTTTGGTGGCTCTTGAAGCTCTGACATCAGCCACAGTAAATCTTTGCAAGTTTCTCAATTTTCTCCTCAGGATTTCTGGCTGCAAAGGCCCCTTGGTCAGTTGATGCTCCATCATTAGGTCTCACCTGTAGATCATGTTTTTTTTTTCCTGTCTGGAAGGTTTATGGAAGGTTTATGCAGCTGTATATACAAATATCTACGAAATGAGTAAAATATCCAGATACTATCTTCAAAAAGTGCAGAGTTTTTTGTTTTTTTTTCCAACAATGGACTCTTTTGGAACCATGGAATGGTGCTCATGCACTTGGGGAATAGTTTAGCCCGAACACACTGCAGAGGAAGAACGATAAGGCACAAGACACTATCTCATCTTTTCAATTAATTTCAGAGTTTTTATGAGTACAAGCAATAACCGTTAGCCTTACTCAGCCATCTATTCAGTTGTTTGCTTTGTTCCTTTCATCAGTGCCGGTTGAGAGGGAACAGTCAAAGTACAGTTAGGAAGACATAAAACAAAAAGTCTTCATTGTCTTTAAAAGTCTTCAAATGTGTTTTCAAATAAATAATGAGGACCTTTACATCTATGCAGGTGGATACTGTTAAGTAGGTGACCTTGATGCACTGGCTTTTATTTAGGGATGTCAAAGGAGCAGGGCTTAATACAAATGTATACTACAGTTTCAGCTTTCTTTGTAACACATTTTACTCAGCACTGTAACTTCTTGAAGAATTGTTATGTTTTTTCCATTGTTGAAACTCACAGTTCTAATGTTGTGGCCTTGTTTCATGTGAGTTAGCCAGCTGCAATAGCTCATTAAAGTCTGCAGGAACTGTCTCACAACTAAAGAGTCTTTGGCAAAATAAAGCTTGTTCAGGTATTTGTTTTAGAAATACAAATTACAGGATCATTCTACTAATTTTCGGTGTTAAAATGCAACTTTAACTGCATATATGTTTTACAATTTTTCAGGTGTTAATTAATTGGTTTGCATGATGCTTGCGATTTTTTTCTACAATGTACTGACTTAAACGACCTCACAGTTATTTCAAATTAGTTTTGCCAGTGGTTGTGTTGGTGTTTTTGACCCCTGCAGCTCTTAAAAGCTTCAGACATTAATGAAAAATGATACAGAACTGCTGTGAATCGCAGCGACAGTGTACTGTAAAACCCAATGATTATCTGATTTATCTCCATGACCTCTCCATTTCAGCCACAAACAATGTTCTGATAGAGAGATTCGAAGCTCCTCATCCCGCTGTGTGGAGAAGAAAAGATGGAGTCCATTGAGCTCTCATTCATCACTTTTAAATCAGTATTGATCAGCTGGCAGGACAGCGGCGGAGAGATTTACACTAGCCTTTTACGACGAAGATGGGGGCGTCTGACCCATGCAGTGGCTAAAAGCCTCTCACCTCACAGGCAGCTCTATCATCTCCAGCAACCAGACATGATGGCCAATGAGATATGCTGACGTATCGCTGGATCTCAGACCTCTTCTGACCTGTGGTGGAAAAAGCTTCTGACTGGACAGGAAAAACAGCACCTTTCACATCAAACATGTTCTCTGTTAAGAGTGGACAACAAAAGTAATAAAAACACTTTAATACACAAGGATTTATGGGCACTACTGTATTTTTTAATCAGCTGAGTGCATCATCAGCGAGACTCTTAATGGGGCTCTAACAGTCACTTTGAACCTGGTTTGGATCTAAGGTTCTGCTGCTCCTGTCACATTTGATCACAGTGATGGATGTCAGCAATGTGAAAGGTTGAGAATCAATGAAAAGATACACATCATGATGTTGAGACTGAAGACAAATCTGGAGAACAAAAGACTGGAGTTTTCAGCCTTTGAGATGATAAGATTTCAAGCATGTTTTCTAACAAGGTGTTTTTAATAAATGATACAGCACATTTTGCGGATGTATGCGGATGATTGTTTGACGTGAAAGCAGCTTATTATTACCATTTATTACTCACTCACTAAACAGTCAGACAACTAAAACTAACCAGAAAAAAATGTTGAGGCAGATCCAAAACCTCCAAGTCCAGGTACAGTTTGCTGAAATGGAACAGAGGTAACTTTTGTCTGATCTGATAATGTAGTTCAGCACAGCAGTCCTGTTTTCCATTTAAACTTCACCCCAACAACAATTGTCAGTTAGGTCATTACCAACAGGTGGAGGAAGTGGCTGACTAATCAGAGGCTAACAAACCAAGAGAACAAAAACATACAATCAAACCACGAACATAAATACAATCCACACATTCACAGATTTAATACAGCTAATGGACACCATATGGAGTGTTAAAACATAACCATCTGCTGAGGAAACTAGAAAAAAACTCCCATTGAATGGAACTTTGTAGAAGAGAGCTAAAAAGAAAAGCAATGGTGTTTCCAAAAGGCTTCCTGCCGAAGTGTCACAGCAGTGTTTCCTTAGCTCCATCAACCATTGGTGAAGCGACATTTCTGTTTACTGCTTGTATCAATAAAGGCTGGCAGCAATAATCCTCTATTAGGAACAGCTTTGTTTTCAAACTATACTGCTGTGTTCATTACATATCCATAAACTTAGATTAATAAAACTATAAAAAGGAATGATTCATCTGAATCGGGTTTTTTATTTGATATTTATGCTGCAATAAATGAATACCAAAGATTTTTTTGCCGGTCAAAGAAATATGTTCTCATTTGATATTTTTTCTGGTGTTATTCAACATCAAAAACCATCTAAAGGCCACAATCTCAAAAGGTATGCGTGGAATTATAAGAAAAGCTTTGGTTAAAGCTGAGACTCTCAAGCTGGCAACAATTACACACATCTGAAGAACCTTTGAAAGGTTTATTGACAATAATATACAAATGGGTGATTTTTCTAGATTTACAGCGTCGGGTCCAGGCTGGTAGGGTCCAAGTTCTTACTTTAAGGAGAGACAGTGGAGCTCCAGGGGTATCTCAAAGGGAAATTAAATGTTTTTGTAGCTCATATTTTGCAAGAGGAGCCCACAGAATGGAGCCAGCCTTCCTTATTAGCTAAAAGTCTCCACAACAAATTTATAGACGATATGCAGCATCTTGCACATCAAAGGGCCTAAGCTTCCTCAAGAAGTACAGTCTGCTCTGTCCCTTCATGTAGACGGCTTCACAGTAGCATTCCCACTCTAGTCTGTTGTCCAGGTGAACACCGAGGTATTTATACTCCTCCACCACCTTCACTTCTTCTCCCGTGATAGAAATAGTGTTTGACCTATTCTTGTTTCTCTTAAAATCTACAATCATCTCCTTTATTTGATTCACGATGATGGGATGATTGTTTCCACACCATGCCACAAACTGGTTCACCAGCTCCCTTTACTCCGCTTCTGGTCCATCCCTGATACACCCAGCTACTGCAGAGTCATCCGAGTATTTCTGCAGATGACAGAAGTCTGTCTTGTACTGGAAGTCTGAGGTGTACAAAGAGAGACCAGTTAATCTAACAGGAAGCCAGATTGCCCAGAGAGAAGCTATGCATGCATGGACACAGCTTACAAACTCCATGCAGAAAGTTACTAGTGACCAGAACCTAGCACCTTCTTGCTGCTAGGCAGCAGTACTAACAACTTGACTGCTTGCACAAACCATAAATCATGACTACATCAGTCCCTTGACATACAAAGTGTCTTGCACTCATAAAAGTAAGCTGATGTGACAACCTTGCTTTGCAAATAAGGGGCGTAGCAGAGGCAAGCTAACTTCTACCCTCCTTGCCAATCGGTCATTTCACAATTCACATGTAGCTGGAAAAACGGCGCCTGAATCCTGCTTTAAATTGCTTTGTGAAAAGAAGCTAAATCATGTTTAGTTGTTTAGTTACACCCAAGCACAGACAAGACAGAAGTAGCTTCCAGTGGGTGATGATATAATTTTATTTAAGAAAATGAATTATAGAAACTAACTGACTAACTTGTGACTTATCAGAGGGATGTAGTGCAGCAGGGTAAGAAGTAGATTAAGGAAAACTGAGGGAAGGTGAACACAGAATGAACACAGAGGGGACTTAACCAGAACATCAGATCTACTAACTAAAGGAAAATGACTGACACTGAAATATGTCTGAACCAATAAACAAAGAGCAGAATACAAGAAAGAACTAGAAAACTCAACGTGAAGAAAATTAATACAAAACACCCTATGTGACGATAACAGACAACACAAAATAATCCAAATATTAAAACAAGTGAACACCAAAAACACAAAAACCATGGATCCTGCTTATGGGATGAGGCATAACAAGGATACAGCTCAGGATAATGAAAGCTACTCAAACTATATCAAAAAGGAATGGTTTAAGCCTAGTCTTAAAAGTAGACAGGATACCTGCCTCCCAAACAAAATATGGGAGGTTGTTCTACAGTAGAAGAGCCAGATACCTAATAGATCTGCCTCCCTTTCTCCTTTTAGAAACCCTAGGGGCCACCAATAATTCTCCAGTCAGAAAGCAGGGTGCTCTGTTGAGAACAGAAGCAACAATCAGATTGCTGATATATAATGGAGCTTGATTATTAAGAGTTCCAACTTTTAGCAGGATCATTTTTTATTCTATCCTGCATTTAAAAGGGTGGCAATGATGAGAAGCTAAAATTTAAGATAAATGATATCTCCCTTTAACTTTCAACAGAACTGTCGGTGCAGAACTTTAAAAACTGAAAACCTTTCAAAGACATTTTTGCATGGACTTTTTTCTACAACATTCTGGAACAGGATGTTTTGCGTTTTGAGCAATATTGGGGGAGAAAATAACAATAAGGTTCCTTACATTATTAAGAAGTATGTTTTTAGATAATTTGCTCCAAAGACAACAAGCTCTGTCTTGTCTGAATTTAAAAGCACAAACCCAAAAGTTATCCAGGGTTTTAAGTCACGTGCCTGTAGACATACAAGACATGCCTGTAGTATACCTAACTGATTTGATTCATTACCATCAACATACAATTGGACATTTATCACATGCTGTCTGATCATTTTAAATGGAAGCATACTGAGTAAACAGAACTACCCTAAGCAAGTCCATTTTCTGAAGCCATTGGTTTCACCAAATGTAAGCAATTAGAAGGAGAAGAACAGCAGACCCGATTGTAAAAGGTTGACTGGGAACAAGATCAAGCTACTGGAATTGTATTTGAGTCATTCTCTTGAAGGTCTTTTTTATTTCACATGCCTACTTGTCAGACCAACCATGGGCATTTGTGTTAAAGCAAAACTGAAAACGTAAAATACATGTATAAAAAAACAGCAGCTATGTACAATATTGTTAATTGCAGACAACAGTCGTAAAGCGATCACTTGGTTTTAGTTAATTATTTTGGAGAGATCAAATGAGCAGATTTACAGCATTGGCTTTATTATAAATGATACCACCCGTGGAGCTGTGGGTGGCTGCCTACCTGCCTCCTCTGCCACTCCTGTCATTCACTGAAACGGTTTACTGGTTTCTAAAAGTAGAATGGGAGAAAGATCTTTTAGCTATCAGGCTCCTCTAGTGTTGAACCAGCTCCCAGATTTAGTCTATGAGGCCGACACCCTGTCTACTTTTAAGGTTGGGCTTATGTGGACCTAAATGCAGAGAAAGGAAGACTAATTAACACATAAGAAACTGAACAAAGACTTGAAAAGATCTACAAACCAACAGGGGAAAGGCCTGAAACTAACTAACTAACCAAAATGCATAAATGAAAAAACACAAGAAATAATAAATAGTTCAAAAATGTGTACATTTATTCATGAATTATCTTTTAACACAAAGGTCTGTAATGTTTGTTACAGTTAAGCCATGTTTACTTTTACTTTACTTTTCTGACATATAATTACAACATGTAGTAAGAAACTAAACACAAAGCAATTAACTTATATGGCGAAACTCTAATGGTAGTAATAACAATAGTAGTAATAAAAGTTAAATCGGGACACTGTTTTTGGTACCGGTTTCTTATAAAAAGCTTAAAAAAGCTTAGAACACGTGCTTGCCCGCTAAGAAATTTACCCCCGAAAGGTTGTTAGTTTCAAATTTGTAAATTTTATAAAAAATAAAAACCCCTTTAAACCTTATTTCTCAGAAAGATTTGCCTTTTCCAAAATATTTCCCTTAAATATTATTTTTTAAAAAATAAAGGCAGCTAATGAGACACCCTTTAGAATTGTCATCCAGAAGGGTTTGGTTTATTTAGAAAATCATTTTTTAACATTTTATCAAAAAAATATTTATCGATACTAATGTAAATATTTTCTAAAGTTTGCTGATATTTTCCAAATTGTTCCAAAATAAATTAATTTTACTTCCAGATTCTTTAGAAAAATCCTTGGTTTCCCCCAAACATAAAATTGCAGGGAAGTTTCATACTATTGCTTCGTTATTCTTTTAATTTTGCTTGGATTTTTGTTGGATTTTTTTAGATAGAAAGGTTGCGATGAAATGTTTGACTTTTAGTTGACTTTTTTTTGTTTTAAATTTTTGTATTTAAGAAATTTAATTTCCCTTCATGTGTGCCCGAGTTTTCTGTTCAATAATGTCGAGCTTGGTTCAAACCTCTCTATTTTTTTCCCAATACCATGTCTTTACGGGCTGGTATTTACAGGATAACCCCTTTTAAAAGACCTAAAATATATTGATAAAAATTTAAAAATTAAAAATTAAATATTAATAAAATTTCAGATTCATAGTCACAACAGATGAAGACAAAGGAAAAGACAGATAAGTTAATGCCAGACAGAAGAACAGAGTGAGGAAGAGGTCAGAGGTTATAAGGATGAAGAGGAATTGGTTGAGTGAGGGGTAGAACTCAGATAAGGCTGTTACTTGCATACAGTTAAGTAAGCCCAATCAACCGGATCCAAACTTCATTGTAAAAGATTTCTTATCCAAATATAATCTGAGCTTTTATTGCGGGGGCACCAAAAAACCCTCTGGGGAAATAAATATAACACAGAACCCAGAAAGGGGAGTATCATTTTATTTTTCATAAAACTGAAAACCCCCCCCCAAACCCTGGAGTCAGGGAGGGGCTTTGAAAAACCCCCTGCACCGACAGAAAAACAGTTTACCCATTTTGGACTTTAAAAATGTTTTTTACAGGTTTGTAAAGTTAGCAAGCAGCCTGTCAGAACCTCCAAGTTCTGAAGAGGAAAGTGGGCGGACTGGGTCGCAGCTTTTTGCTAGTGTAAAGTGCTTTGTCTTCTCTTACAGTTTGTAATTTCTTTTTTGCAGCTGCGGGGACAGTAAGAGTTTGGCAACGAGAACAACACAAATCTGGCAGACAGAGAGACAGCAAAGAGTGTGACTCATGGTGAATGAGTTTGTGTGAAGAAGGTTTGGAGAAAATGCATGTTTTCTGTCATGAACAAGATTCATGGAAACATGGTGACAAGTGCAGGAAAAATGTTTACAGAAATTTCTGTCACAAAAACAAGACCGACACTGACTTGAGTCTTTGTAAAACTCTTTAAAATTCCATTAATAATCTTTTCTTAAAGCAAATCTACTATGAGTTCCTTGCAACATTCTTTCTTTTAGTTAAATAAAATTTGTACACATTCATTTAGGTCAAAATATATATATTTTTAAATTAAGCTGAGATCTAGAGTTTTGTTGACCCATTGCAGAACCTTGAGTATTTTCTTTTTTAGCCATTTTTTTGTAGATTTGGAATACATTCCTTAATATAAACATTCTGCAGGAATTATTGTAATGATCTGGGTTAAAAGGGGTGCACAGCAGAGCTAGCTGTGCACAGCTTTAGGCTAGCCAGCACAGAACAACCTCACCAATGTTTTTTTTTCTGGACAATGTCTATTTCTTAGAAAATATATAACTTAATGTGCACATGCATAAAATGTAAAAAAGAGACTTTTGTTTGGCAGAAACCTTGTCCCATAGAACTGATCTAGTAATCCAGCTGGGTGAGGAATCGGGCTAATAGGTGCAGGACCATTTGTTCGCTACTATACCTCCCAGTGCCATCTGCTACTATATACCCCAGGATGGTCTGCTACCACAACTCCCAGCAGGCACCTTTGCAGTTTAGGAATGGGGGCATTGCAGCCACTGATGTCACAGTGGGCTATAAAGGGAAAAAGGGGGACGCCCCCCCCTTTTGCTTTTTTTTCCCGGGAAATCGAGGACGCGGTGACCACGCAATGGAGGCGCATCATTTGGAGAAAAAAAAACCACAGGGGGTTTTTCCTTTAATTTTTCCCACGGGCCCCAAACTCATGAGAAAATTTTTTCGGGGTTAAGAAAGCCCAGTAGTTTTTAATCTCCCATCGAAAGCGTGGGGATTTAACACGTAACCCAAAAAAACCCCCACGGGGGTTTTTCCCAAAAGGAGATGAAATTTTTTCCTCTTTGTTTTGTTCCAGCCGACTGCTGACGGGCCCGTCATTTTTTTCCCTTTTTCCCAAAAGGGGGGAAGGCGGGCCATCTTTGAGTTTGTTTTTGGAATTTTAACAAACCCCCCCCCCCTCTCACCTCTGCTCCAGAGAAGACGACACCAAGTAATCCCGTTTTTTTTTATTTCTATTAGAAATAGCTTGGGCAGGATAGAGTAGGATTTTAGGGCGATTTTGAATGACCCCTTTTGGGGCCAATGTGTTCTAAGTTGATGGCATATCAATGTGGGGCTTATTGACACTTTGATTGCTGTTGGACTCTGAAAGCCGCTGCGCTTTTAAAACTGTGCGTGTTTTAAAGGGGGTTTTTAACACCCCCGAGCGCAGACTCAGGTGAAACTTAAAATTTGGGTGCTAGAACCTCATGGTGAATACCCACTATTCCATTGTCTTTCACTCTTTGTGTTTTTCCCCCTGGTTGCCGCCTAAATTTTTTGACCCCTTTGTGTTTTTCTGAGCTCCCCAACTTTTGGGGGTTTTAGGCTGCAGCCTGGTGGAGGCCCCCTCCCCCAAAACTTACCCAGTACCATATTTTCTCTTTTTTTGGGCCCTAACTGCTGATTTGACTTTATACACATCAATGCTGTTTTATCTTGTTTAGGTTTGTATTTTACCCCTTTTTGTAGAATTTTTTCATGGATTAGGTGAAGATTATTGAATCAGAATAGCGAGGTGTATCAGGGCTTTTGATTTAATAACTATTCACATAGATGAAGAGAAAGCGTTTGTGTTTATTTTGAGCGAGAGTGATTTGTCTGTCAAAATAAGGTCAAAGTTCCCCCACCTTTGGTGAAGTGGTTGATTAAACAGTGACATCTAGTAATACTTATCAATTATTACTGAGAATTTAATAATTGTGATTAGCAAGGCCTTTGAGCCATAATTACAACACCAGAGGAAATCTCTGATTTCAATTCGTAAGTAATGATTTTTTTGGTTAAGAAATTAATTTTTTTCAAATTATGATTTTAAATTATAATTCTTGATAAATATTAATTAATCAATACTCATAATTCTTACATAGGCTAGCAAGCTAATTTATTTTTATTAGAAGAACATTTGAGCTACCCAGTTTAGATTTAAATGTTTTTGAATGTGTGATCCATTTTTACATCCCCATTTGCATAAGATCAGAAAACTTTCACCAACCATTTTTGTAACACATGTAGTTTGTAAAGAGTCTATGTTTTTGTTTGACAGCTTTTTCCATACACATTAGTCTGGACAATGTTGAGATTCTTTCTTTAGAAAGAGCTGCTGGGACCATGTTTTGCAGTGATGTAATGCAGGTTAAAGAGTTTGTTCAGAAAGAGAAACTCTTTTTTTATACCTGAAACTGCAGTTGTTGATGCCCATTTTTGGCTCAAAAATACCACTCAAAAATATAACCAATGCTACTCAAACTAACGCAGAGCCACTTCACGGCATCTCCACCATCTGTAGTATCACAGAACAGCGTTGCAGTAGTGACCACTGTATTAGAGCAGAGCTGACAGCATAGTGAAGGCTCTGGGGCGCTGGCAGGCTGACTGACGGCTCTCTGATGGATGTGACAATATTGCTGAACCCTGGGAGCTTGTTAGAGCACAAACTTGCTGTGTGTTTGTGTCTGAGAGATTCTGGTTAACCATCTTTTTTTTCTCTCTCTCTCTTCGTGGTGTGTTGTTTGCTCCACAAAATGTGAGTGTCCTTCTTTAGCAGGAAGCAGCAGCTCAGTTCTGTTTGTCTGTCGCCCACATTCGACTGCCTCGTTGTGTTCAGCAGGTTTTCTGCTCGCTAATCAGGTACAGAAGCCTCCTGCAGGGAAAATAAGAGCTGAGTCTGCCCCGAGAAAACAATTCAGCCATCATCCCACCATTACAGGCCATGGCCATGGTCCTAATTTATCTCCCAGTATGCCACTTTTTCCTCCCTTCTCCTGAAGGAGAATTTCGAGCAGAGTGAGCTCTGGCTCTTAATACTCCTCCATGCCTCTGACACAACAAACAAATGAGGACAGCAAATCTTTACTGCCAAGTAGATTTACTTTTATCTGTGGTATCACCTCGCTCCCCGACCACTCACAAGATTAGAAGGAACAAGCTGCAATATTGGATCTGTTTTGTCAGCTCTGATGGCGCTCTCCAGCTGCTTTTTACTCACAATAAATCTGTGAAGCCTTTTTCTGCTTGCTTAAATCCCCAGTACACTGCTGCTGCTGCTCCTCTCTGAGAGGGTAAAAGTCATGAGCTGGAAATAAAGGATGAGGTTGAGATTTTCTGCTTTGTTAAATGCTTCATATGACTGATTGAGGTGAATTTGGTGCTACTCCTTCTTCTAAAGGTAGAAAATCAAATGCAATACAAAGCAGAGGCAGTTTTTGTTATATGGGCAACATGGGCAGTTGCCCAGGGCGATGTTAGCTCATGGGCACAAAGCACCAAAAGTGTTTTTTTAGAGAGAGCAGAAAATGTAGCGCTAATAGGGAAACACGAGGACAAGATGTTTTGTTCCCATGGTGTGCTGAATTATTACCCATGTTGTTTGTTTTCAATGCTTTTACGGTGCCTGAGGTCAGCAAAAATGTCAGGACACAGCAGAGTGACAGACCTCGCAAGGACAATTTTCTTTATTATTAAGGTAATTGTTGGGGTCATCCATTTTGGTCACACCTTTTGACATTCGCAGCTCAACAGACGTCGCAGCTCTGACGTCACTAAGAGTGTAAAACCCACAGGAGATGAAGTTTCGTTGCCATTTCCTGCGTGTCTCACAGGACAGCGCAACGGAGGCGCATATCTGGAGAGACAAAAGCTTGCAGGCGAACTATTGCTCTACAAGGCAATGCCCGGAAGAGCTTGAAAGCTGGAAATCTGTCTGATACAAGAAGGTCAGAAGATTTATTCTCCAATCGAAGACTACGCCAACAACCGGCGCAGGTGAAAACCCACAGAGGTTTTATTTCCATGGAGATGAGTTTCCTCCTTGTTTATTCAGTCGACTAACAGTTCTTCATAATCTTCCCCTCCTGGACAGATGAGACGTTTACCGTTGTTTTTTCTTGATTTGATCACGGACGTGTGGTCCCCCCCCCTCACTTTTCTTCAGACCTGATCCATCCTCAACCGGTGGAGAGAAGAAATCAACGTCAAAGTAATTTCGTTCTTTTTTATATTAAACCGGATAGGTGCATTTAGAGGTCTGGGCAGGATGAGGCATAGTGAAGGTGATTTAGAATCACCAGTAGTTAATCTAAGGTATCAACTTGTTGCATGCTATACTGATTGACTTGTGTTATGCTGAGCTGTGTTTTGATTTGCTGTGAAAGCACTGCTGAATTGTGCGTGGTTAATGTTTTGTCCGGGTGATCCCAAATCAGCAAGGAGTTAGAAGTTGGACTTAAAAGCAACTGTGGTCTGGGCCTCGCCTGACCATTCTTTTGTTCTAGTTTTATTACTGGAGTTTTTTCCACTGAGTTCCCGCCTCAGAGTTTATGACTCTTCAAGATTTGGGGCGTTCAGCTGGTTGTGGCGTAAGGGGCGTGGCCCCACCGTTTTATCAGCTGATCGCTGCAATCGAGACATCAACACCCCAGGAGGACTTCTCTTTCCATTTAACCCAAATTACACATTTTGTCCATAAAACTGCTGGTTTGATCTTCATAGACACTAAATGCGCATATATTTTTCTTTTATTATTATTGTTAGGTAGTCATTTTTATTCCCTTTGTGTAGAATGGTGCTTGTTAGTTAGGTGAAGGTTTTGAACCAGAATAATGTTATATCAGGATTATATGGCTTCAATAAATCTTCATATATATAATTAAGAGAAGCGTTTGTGTTTATTTCGTGCAAGAGTGATTTATCTGTCAAAACAAGGTCGAAGATCCTCCACCTTTGGTGAAGTGGTTGAATAAACAGTGACAGTCTGTGGTTTTGGTTAATAATTTGTAATTATTAAAGAGCTTTGAGCCCATAATCACAACACCAGAGGACATCTCTGATTTCTATTCGTAAGTAATGATTTTTGGTTAAGAAATTCGTTTTTTTTTTTTCCAAATTATGATTTTAAATTTTGATTCTTGATAAATATTAATTAATCAATAATCATAATCCTTACATAATGGTCATGCCCAAGGGAGAGACAATGCTTAGCAGACATCACAAATCACTAATGATATAGAAAAATAATTTTTGGTCTGAATTAAAGATAAACAGTTAGAGTTGGCGGCAAAACGATTTCTAAGATGACAATCTACAAGAAGGCTACGGAGAACCTACATCTTCAGGAAAACCAGTCAGGCAAATCAGCAGACCACAAAAAGGCAAGCAGAGGCTGCTTTGAGAAATGCAAGAAAAAATAACCGACATCCATAGCTAGTTCTGACAAGAAGGTTAAAGTGGACTTGGAAAATTAATCCGTCGACTGTTTTTCTTTGATGAATCGATAAATAATCAGATAGCAAAAGGGGCCTAGTAGGAGATTCTTTAAAGAATTTGAACCAGGTAAAATTAAAGCTTTGTCACTTGAGGAGTTCTGGATAGAGCATATTTACCGGCAAAGAAACTTCTCCATGTTACATGCAAAATGTATTTATTCTTGGTACAATTTTGGCCTACTGCTCTAAGTGGCTCTTTCAGCAAATTGTGTGTTTTAGAGTCTGTAAAATATTTAAATTATTGATTAATCACGATTAATCTGATTAATTGTTTCAGCCCTAGTTCAGGACACCATGCCTTGCTTCTGGCAATGTTATTATATATGAATTATGTATTTACTATACTGACAATGACAGCGATTGTGTGTTTAGGGGTGGAATGTGTGGTGGGATTGTAATGATTTGAATTCCCTGTTTTGTAAATGGAGAAAATTGTTTCTAAATACTTTTAAAATACAAATTTCCAGTTTAAATGAATTAAATATGTTTTTTATAGGTTTCACTTTACTTAAACAACAGAACAACTAATTACACCATTTTGTTTTCAAAACAGCAGGAATGAACTGGAATCACACAAAATCCACACAGAATAACCTGTAACCTTCACAAACATTCAACCTTTTTTAGAGTTGAGAGATCTAACCACCTTCACCCCACTGTGATACTCTATTCTCCTTACATGAAAAGCCTCTAATGATCGTGATCCCTCATATTATTAAACACATCATGTTACGTTGCTACAGGCTTAGCCCGGTGGAGGACAAACTGACCAGCTTTTCACCCTCTGTTGTATTCATTCTAATCATACTCCATTTTTATTTTGCAAATAATGCTGCCATTAATTCAGTTTTTCTTTTCCAAGCTCTTTGGGTGTCTTTATTTCTTGTCCTTCCAGCTCCAAGTTAGCCAAAGCAGAGGGATGCTGATTGCCAACCCGTGCATGATCAAGACAAGACACTGAATTAAAGTGTAGACCTAATTCTAACTTATTGACGTCAGTAGCAGCAAAACTCTATTGTTTTATCTGTTACATGTATTCACACAGTAAACGAGATTCTGTCCGCTCTCCGATTTTATTAATCATCTTAAACCGCAGTTATCAGTGGAACTTGCTGGTGTTGATTCTGACAGCATATGGTACTCATTCGCTCACTGGCTCATTTTATTAGGTACACCTGCTGAACTGCTTTTAAACGCAATTGAAAGGCACTGTATGTATTTAGGGGATTTAAGTGACTTTTATGTGGCATGTTGCCAGACAGGCTGGTTA
Source organism: Crenichthys baileyi (assembly GCA_036173005.1). NCBI lineage: Eukaryota > Metazoa > Chordata > Actinopteri > Cyprinodontiformes > Goodeidae > Crenichthys > Crenichthys baileyi. The sequence continues at coordinate 1,493,239 of JAHHUM010002597.1, read as the reverse complement.
GTGTTTTGAAAACTGCTAAACTACTAGGATTTTCAAGAAAAAAACAATGTTTGAGTTATAGATAATGGTTAAAAAGATGGAAAATATACAGAAAGCAATAGTTGTCGAAAATTGTTTTAGATTTGGTAAACTAGTCTGAGATGATAGAAAGGCAACAGCAACTCAAATAGCCAGTCCTTACAACCAAGGTTCGCGGAACTCTATCTCTGAATCTTAATGCACAACACTTTAATCCTTGAAACAGATGAGCTACAGTAGCAGAAGACTGCACAGGGTGTTACTTGTGTCAGCTAAAAACAGAAACTGAAGCTAAGTCACAGTCTCACAACTTGGACAAAAGCAGATTAAAAAAATCTTTCCTGGTCCGATGAGTCTCAATTTCAGCTGCAACATTCACATCACAGTGTCGGAATTAGGTGTTAAGAATATAAGAGCATGGAAAGAGCATTGATATGTAACTAACAAATCTCTAGCAACTGCAGGATGCTCTCATGACCCCTGTGGACCAAAATTTTTGAGAAATGTTTTCTACTACTCGATTAATCGATGCTACAATGAAGTAAAGCAGTTCTAAAATGATAAGAAGGTCGAATCTATTACTAGGGAGGTGTACCAAATAAAGTTTATGACAGCTGAAGGTCCCTGGATTTGGTTTAGATTCCTAAAATAGTTTCATTGCTGTTTCGAGGCAGAATGTGCAGTTCTAATTCTCAGTTGTGCATCTGCATGCACAGGAAGGAGAACAATTTTTGAAAAAAAGGGCAGCAAAGAAACATTTTCTTTTCAAGAAGAGCATCAGGGACTGTCTGGTATTCTGCAGGACAGACATGTATGGACGAAGACGGGACAAGTAATTTTCTCTGATAAACCCTCCTGATTATTTGGAGAACAGCACTGTGTCAAAGAACAAAACTGATTATATGGCTTAAAGGTTAAAAAAAAAAGACCAAAACTTTTTTTTGGTGGCCTATTTAAGCAAACTTAATTTGGTAAAGTCATAAATGATCATAACATTTTTTTGGCCTTATGCTTATGCCAAGCAGTGCATAAAAATGGTAAATGTGCATATTTGGGTGAAAACCCAATGATTATTTTATGTTATTTTACATTTAAACTTTTGCTACGAAATATCTAACAATGAAACAGCAACGGGGAAACCAAATGCAGAAATAGGAAACAGGCAGACTTTTCATGAGAATGAGAGGTAAATGTTCTGCAAAAACTAGATCTAACGCTAAACAAAACTGAAAGGAAACCATGTTGAAGACATAAAAAAGAACAATGAACAAGAACCAAAGCAGGTAAGCAAATAAGGTAACAAGCAGCTGATGTGCAGGAGACAACCGAAGAACCAGAATTACAACCACAGATCAGGACAAAATATAGCTGCTGGTTCTATTTTCAAAATCCATGCAGTGCAAATAAGCAGTGAATGTTTCTATAATCCAAACATGAAGATAAATGTTCAGTTTTTCATGATCTACATGCTACTAAAGGTGGCTTGGCCCCTACTGTGTAGAAGGAGAAGGCAAAGGGGCTTACTATGTTTGTCCCCTGCCTGGAAATGAAGCCATTTCAAAGGTTCATAATCTGTTTATGTTCCCATTGTCCCATTTTTGTCCGTTGGATCGATCCAAAGCTGCTTTTTCTGGGGCCTTATCATGGAAACCAGAGGGGGAGACCCAATCTAATTCTGTGCTCCAGCTATATTCCACAAAGCAATATCACCACGCTGCGATCATATCACATCCAAAGAGGAAGAACAATATTTCTCCATCACTCCTCTGTCCTTTCTCTGCTCCAGTCCTCCACTAATGCCGGCATGTTCTGTCTCTCCCAAGGCTTCCCTCTCTTATTGGACGGAATAAAAGGACTTCAGTCAAGTGTTGACGATCGGCTTCACCGCGAGGCCCGCGGCTCGTCTGAAAGCGTCCTGTGGGGGGGAGAGTTCCTCCACACCATCTGTCATATAATTTGATTAATTAGCCGTTGGTACCACTGTTGCCCCCCACAGTGGGACCGAGGGTCGGCACTCGTCCATCTCCTCATCCCTCCGTCTGTCACATGCAATTTCTTGGAAGCTGCTGATCAGATTTTGATGAAACTTCAACAAATATATCTGTCTCTTCTCTGACAGGACAAATATTTAATATTTTCAAGTTAATTTAATTATCCTATGTCTGGAATGATTGTGTTTGGGCCTCCAAGACATTGAATTAATGTTCTTATTCCAGTAAGAACATTGATGCATACAGATAGTGGCACAGATGAGGCCTCCATGTCATGCCATCCAACATGTAAACAGTCATAAAGAATACCTGTCTCCTGATGGCACTGTTTTTTTAATGCTTTGTCCACATGGCCTGTCTTGGGCCACCAGAACCTCTGTAATATGTATTGTGGCCTTCATGTGATTATTAGCCCTGGATCCAGGCACTGTGACATATATCCACCCAAAAAGCACAGTACAACCACATAGCTCTATGCAAATCCAAAATGCAACCAATACCAAGATCAAATGCTGCTCATGCTTCATGTTTTTCCTCTCTGTTTGCTGAAACAAATCACTTACATTCCCATCACTGGTCGACCAAAGTACGTGCTAAACTGTTTTGTCCATGAGTGTAAATCAGTAATGAGAACCAAACTTCTCAGACTAAGTGAAGTCTGAATTTAACTGCAGATATTCAGGACTCAAGGGCTGCAGCAATTCAGTATTTTAATGAGTGAATACTCTTTTGATTTGACCATCAAGTCATCTGATACAGTAGTTAGCAAAGGTATTCACACCCCATGAATTTTTTAACAAATTGTTATGTCAAAACCAAAAACACCAGTGTATTTTATTGGGGTTGTCTGTGATAACATGGCAATATGGGGGTCAACTATTAGTTATGCACTCTGCAAAACTGGCATTGAGGAGGCAGAGGTAAGAAAAAAGCCATTGTTGAAAGAAAGCCCTAAGATGTCCGTTTAACAATTGTAGAGGGAATTGCAAACATGTGGAATACGGTGTACTGGTCAGATGAGACCAAAATATAACTTTTTGGCCAACATGCAAAACACTACCTGAGGCAGAAAACTACTTTAACTCTGAAAACAACGTCTATATGATGAAACATTGAGGTGGCGACATTATGCCGTGGGGATGCTTTTCTTTAGTAGGGATGGTGAAGCTGGTCACAGTTAATGGGTCTCTCCATCCAATCTGAAAGACTTTGAGCTATTTTACAAGGAAAAATGTGGAAGGGATCTAAAATGTACCAACCTGGTAGGACCATACTTCTAGAGAGTTGCAAATCCACAACACACTTTTTTCAAATTTTCTTTTAAAAAATGAGAAAACTATTAATTATTTTCCTGGGCACTTGCTGACGAGCCCCAACCCCAGGCCTGGCTCCATAGTGGTGCCCTGGTTCCGCTGTACAGGGTGACATCATGTACCTCGTTTTAATGGTCTTCATGAAAGCTTCTGAACTACTCTTTGTCTGACCCACCACCCAAAGCCTGTGTGCCATGGGAAACCCTGCCAGGGGCATTTAAGCCCTGGACAACATAGCTAAATAGTTGGACTACATTGGTTTGCCTGTCGTTTCCCAGCTCAGTCGTCTTGTTTTAGGGTTTACTCCATTGTTGTGGAGTACCCGGCCTTCTTGGCGTCCCTGGCAAGGGTGTTGGATGGTGCCCCTCTCGGGCTCTCCCTCATTCCAGTTATGGATTGTCCATAACGAACACCATGTTAAAGCATAAGGGTGTTCGTCAGTTCACTTGGCACCAGGACACTATAGGCCGGACGTTGAATTTGTGGTCATGTCTTCTGACCTTCGGCCGCATGTCTTGGAAACTAAGGGGATGAGAGGGGCTGAGCTGTCCACCAATCACCACCTGGTGGTGAGTTGGATTCGACAAAAGGGGAGGAAGCCACACAGACTTGGCAGACCCATGCGTGTAGTGAGGGTCTGCTTCTAAGGTCTGGCGGAGCCCTCAGTCAGAGATGTATTTAACTCTCACCTGCAGGAGAGCTTTTCCCAGATCTCGGGGGAGGTAAGGGACATAGAGTCACAGTGGACCATGAACGCTACCTCTATTACTGACATGGCCACTCATAGCCGTGGCCGTAATTTCTGTGGTGAATGTCGCAGTGGCAATCCCCAAACATGGTGGTGTACACCAGCAGTCGGGGATGCAATCGAGGTGAAGAAGGAGTTCTATCAGGCCTGGCTGGCTTCTGGGACTCCTGAGGCAGCCGAAGGTATTGTGAGGCCAAGTGTGCTACGGCCCAAGTGGTAGCTGTGGCAAAACTCAAGCCTGGGAGGAGTTCAGTAAGGCCATGGAGAAGAACTATTGGCTGGCCTTGAAGTGATTCTGGCAAACAGTCAGGCACCTGAGGAGAGGGAAACAGTGCTTCACCAACACTGTTTGCAGTGGAGGTGGACAGCTGCTGACCTTGAAACAGGACATTATCAGATGGTGGAAGAAGTACTTCGAGGGTCTTCTCAATTCTGTCATCACACCTTCTCTGGTGGAAGCAGTTACTAAGGACTTGGAGTTTGACTCGTTCATCACCCAGGCCGAAGTCACTGAAGTGGTTAAACACCTCCACGGTGGCAAGGCTGCAGGGGTTGATGAGATCCGTCCTAAGTACCTGAAGTCACTGGATGTTCTGGGGCTGTTGTGGCAGACTCACCTCTTTAAAATCACTTGGCAGTCAGGGACAGCCCCCCTGGACTGTCAGACCCAGGTGATGGTCCCCTTTAATAAGGAGAGGAACCAGCTCAACACCCTCTACAGGGTGCTCAATAGTTCATAGGAGTTTGCAAAACAATCCACATGTGCTTTGTGGATCTGGAGAAGGTATTCGGTCATGTCCCTTGTGGTTCCCTGTGGGGGCCCTCTAGGAGAACGAAGTCCAGGTCCATTAAATAAGGGTGATCTGGTCTCTATACAAGTGAAGCAGGAGTTTGGTTCGCTTTGCCAGCGCTAAGCCGGACCTGTTTCCAGTGTATGTTAGACTCCGGCAGGGCTGCCCTTTGTCAACGGTCCTGTTCATAACTTTCTTGGACAGGATTTCTAGGTGTAGCCAAGGGCCTGATGGGGTCTTGTTTGGTTACCAGTGGATTTTGTCTCTCCCGTTCGCAGATGAGGTGGTTTTTGATATCCACCTCTAATCATGATCTACATCAAGCACTGGGGTGAGTGCGCCCAGTGCGAAGCCGTGGAGATGAAAATCAGCTTCTCCAAGTTCAAAGCCATGATTCTTGACAGGAAAAGGAACGCTTGGAGGGGAGCTCCTGCCTCAAGTGAAAGAGTTTAAGTATCTCTCAGTCTTGTTCACAAGTGAGGGGAGAATGGAGCTAGAGATTGACAGGTGGATCCGTGCTGTCGCTGCAGTAATGTGGACACTGCAGTGGTTCAGTGTGGTGAAGAGAGAGCTGAGCCAAAAGGCAAAGCTCTAGATTTACTGGTCGGTCTACTTTCCAACCCTCACCTATGGTCATTAACCTTGGGTTATGACAAAAAAACAAGATCCCAAATAGAAGCGGCTGGGCATCTGTTCCGGATGTCCCTTAGATGTCATGTCCTACCCAGGAAGGGGTCCGGGGGATGGCCCAGGACACTCTGGAGGGACTATATCTCTCAGCCAACCTGAGAATGCATTAGGCTTTCCCTAGAGGAGCTAAAGGAGGTGTCTGGGGAAAAGGAAGTCTGGGCATCTCTGATGAGACTGCTGAGATGCTGCCCATGCGACCCGGCCCTGGATAAGTGGAAGAAGATGAGAATGAGTGCAAAATCCTTTAGAGAATTAAGGGATTTTTTTATTTATTTTTTTGTCAAATGGGTTTAATAAAAATAATCTGTAATATTTAGCAGGTTATTTCAGTAAAATGGTATTTACAAATGTACTTACTTTTCTTGTTTAAAACAAATAGGTGAGATAGAGATCTTAAATATAACCCAAAAAAGTGATTTCAACCTTCTCCTCCTACACAGTAGGGCCAAAGCCACCTTTAGGGACATGTAAGCAGTTCTTAAAAAAATGAACATAAGAGACAGAGAAACTTTATTTTTTCAATATAAAATTTAAACCATTAAATAATGTTGATAGTATCCCTCAGATCCTGCAGCCATTGAGACACAAATTAAAAATATATTATGCAGCAGCTTCAGTGATCCTGGTAATTAAACCTACCCAATCTTCTTTGCAATGCATCACGTGACTCTGGATTCCAGATGGAGAATCTCCGGTTGCCACATTTCAATTCAAAAGTCAAATTTTCCATGTAATGTGGAAATTAGTAGAATAATTCACGGATATTAAACATTTTCCCACCGGTGCAACTATTTGGCTGTAGTTTGATCCATTAAGTATTGATTAAGAGCAAGCTTCAGCTTTTTACAGCCTTTTTTAAATTTAGGAATGGAAGAGCTGAAGCAGATTCAGTCAAACAACTAAATCTTTAATTTCTTAAAGAAATTACATATTTTTTTTATTTTTTCTAATGTTATTATTTGCCCCATCTGTATCATAGACAACTTTTCTGATTCATTGGTATTTTCCAGTCCCTCTTGATCCATTCACCTGTCATCTACCATTCATTGGTGGTTGAGGCTAAGCAGATATCCAACCTCCCTCCAATCTGGATGAGGGACTCTTAAATCTTCTTAAACCAGTAGTAAGCTTATGTCTGATTGAAATCTCCCTAGTAAGGCCTCTAAAGGAATCCTTACTAGAAAACCTCAACTGGTTCCTTTCTAATCAATTTACTGACTGGATGCAATCTGCTGGGTTTCCTTAGACATAAAAACTTTTTATCCAATTTGAATAAATAACTGAATCTGACTGCCTTGTTCAATAAATAGGATTTATTGGAATGTATGTACCTGACTGTTGTGAAGTGCCTTGAGACGTGTTGTGAATTGGCGCTATATAAATAAACTGAATTGAATTGAATTAATCAGATAAGCAGTGACTCCTTTTGACAGTTCATTTCACCGCTTGAACTTGGGGTCTTTTGGATATTACCCAGAGATAAATAGTTAGAGGTTGGAACATTGGTGGACCAGTAAATTCAGTTATTCACCCGTCAACATACAGACACTGAACCCCAAACTGGTAGGAGTCCACCTAATTCTGAACCATGAATTGTAAACCATGACCTCAGATTTGGCTTCAGGCCACTAGAGTGAACTCTGAAAGTCATCACTAGAGGAAGCCAACAGTCACATCAAATAAGCTTATGATGTTCTCAGCCACACATCCAACCACCTTAATGAGTCCTTGAATAAGCCAGATTGATGAATATTCAACACATATCAAAGATAATTTTGAAACCACTTTGCTGTCGTCTAAGGGCTAGAGTTTTGCCCATTTACGGATTAATCTTGCTAATTTGCTAAATTTGTTACCAATTCATATCTATTGTTTGTTCTATATTCAAATAAACAATGTCAGTCAGTCATTTTCTACTGCTTATTCCATAGTGGGTCGCGGGGAAGCTGGTGCCTATCTCCAGCAGTTTATGGGCGAGAGGCGAGGTACACCCTGAACAGGTCACCAGTCCATCGCAGGGCAACACACAAACAACCATTCACACACTCATTCATACACCATTCATAGATATTTGACATAAGAAAACAGATCTTTTTTTTCTGATTGTAAATAAATTCAGGTCGCAAGGGGCAATTTACAATTTAAGGATTTTAGGAAAATTATACATTCCATTCTACTACCTAGTCTGAATTATCTTCTTACAGAAAATAATCCTGAGACTTATGACGGCCACATAGTAGGTAGGAGGTTCAACTGCTTGTTAAAAAAAAACAGCGAATCAGATCACATCACAGCAACTCGATGCACTAATGCAATGCATTAGTTAACTAAATGTAGTACCAAACACTTGATGAAGTTGGAATTGAACATCAGAACAGTGACGTGAGATGGGGTTCATGACTGGTGAGGCACATACTCCTCTGGGGTCCGATGTACAAATATATGAACCCAAAATAGAGGCTTATGTTTCAATTTTGACCTTAAATGAAACATATAGATATTTTAAAAGCTTTTAATTATGCTATAATCAATTCCATACTGTACAACACCACAGCAAGAAAAAAATGTTTTATAAGGTCAAATAGGAATTTAGATGTTTTTTTGTTTGGTTTTTTTGGCTGATCTCTCTTTTTTTTATTAAAACTGGAAATCGTGTATGATCTTACCTTTATTTGTATATGAAGTCCATAGAAGCAGGTTGCAAGTCTTTTAAAATCTCCCAGTTCTCTCTCACCTTCGTGTTGTGGCGCTAATGTTCAGTCTCTGCTGCCCATTCAATGCCAAGTCACATCCGTGTACTCCACACTCTTTTCCGCTGTACTACGGTTGAGAAGAGTGGGTTAACTTTCTCCAACATATTTGAAGCAGATCTTTCAGCTCCGGAGTTGGTCTTCCTTGCTCTCAAACCTCCTGCTTTGACTAAAAGTACAGTTGGCGAAAATCCTTATTTTTGAGAAGTAATCTTCAATTTTGTCAGACCAAATTTAAATAAGTGTAAGGTTACAGGTCTTGGTGATGAAAACACCCCTGCACACGGCATAGCTGAAGAGTAGGTAGCTACATGCTGTTAGCTATCTGTGTCTATGGGGCTCAGCACTCCCTCCTATCAGTACAGCAGGGTACTTTTTGCCTCACTTTGTTCATTTTCACTGCAAAATTATGGCCAATTAAAAAGATTAAATATGTTACACCAAGTCATTAAATATGTTGGAGTGTGGAACGTTAGCATGTTAGGAAAAGGGTGTAATACAGCATATTATATATATAATATATATATATAAAATTATATATTTTAAATATATAATTATACACAGAGAGACAGCATTGGGCATGTGCCAACTGCCTGCATCCGCTGTGTATGACACAGCACCGTCGGTAGTGAGGTACAGCTATTCACTGCCTCACATTCCTTTTCTCCCATGTATTTGTCTTATCATTGCTAGTATTTTACTTCTGTTAAGGCTGTGCCTCACCTGCCTTCCTTACTGCACGTCACTGCAGCAGAATGAACAACATGGAGGAGTTAGGTGACTGAACGTGGCCCTAATGCTGGTGCCAACCGGGTTGGTCTAAGTATTTAAGAAACTATAGATCTGCTGGGATTTTCATTCAGAACATCTCTTGACAAAAATAAAAATACTATTTAATTGTCTTGAGTCAGAGGAGAAAGTACAACAGGTTACAACCTGAAGCATATGTTCTATAAAAGGCCATGCCAGATGCCACTTCTGTCTGCTTATTTTAGGAAAATGAGGTAACAGTTCACACAGATTCACCAAAATTGGACAGTAACATACTTGAAAAATGTTGCCTGGTCCGATGGGCCTCAGTTTCAGCGGTGATGTTGAGATGGTAATCTCAGAGTTTAGTGTAAACCACATGAAAGAATGAATCCGGCCTGCCTTGTATCAAAGCCTGATGCTGGTGGTGTTGGTGTTATGATGTGAGTGATTTTGTGTTTGTACAATTTGGGACACTTACCAACTAATCTTTGTCTAAATGGCACAGCCTACCTGGGTATTGTTGGCGACCATGTCCATCTCTTTATACCCACAGTGTACCCATCTTCCTGTGGCAATTTCCAGCAGGATAATGCAACATATCAAACAGCTTATATCATCTCAGACTGGTTTCTTCAGCATAGGTCCACTGTGGTCCAATAGCGTTAACAGTCACCAGGTCTTCATCCACAACCTTTAGGATGTGGTGGAATGGGACATTCTCATCATGGATGTGCAGCTGACAAATCTGCTGCAACTGTGTGATTCTGTCAGGTCATTATGGACCAGCTCTCAGTTCTTTAAGGCATAGACTCAAAAAGGTGGTGGAAGGTTGCTCTAACACAGCTCTTACAGCACACGAGGAGCCCGGTACTGACACGGTGTACCTAAGTGGTCGGTGGCTGTAGTTAAATAGGATTAAAGATTTAAACTAGCTTTTTGCTGAGATGTAAAGAAAAAAGGCATTTGTCCAGAGGTTTGAACATTTAAAACGCAGCTGCTCACTAAGTGACTCAGCTGCAGCTTGAAAGAGTCGCCCCATGGTCCATGTGGGCTGATGTGAGCCATGTTTTGATTCGATGCTGTGCAGCTAGACGCTGAATGTCAGATTTGTGCAACCCTGCAGGAGAAAACAGGCAGTTTTTGAAATCTCCCCTGCTGAGGATCAGCAGGTTCATCATTTAGCAGAGGAAGCAGCAGGAGAGCACCGTCCCTCGCTTTTTGACCAGACACATAATTTCAGTTGATTGCAACATTCTTTTCTCATTAATGTGTCTTTTATTTTGGCGGACAAACACTCATCCCACCTTCCTTCCCACAGGAGCTGGGTTGGCGCTCTACATGCCAGTGGCTGTGAAAAACAGCACATTTTTCATTAACAGGATTACAAATCCAACAATAAAAATACAGACGAATGAGTGTGAGCGTTGTGTTACACGGGCTGCCAGTGAATTTAATCACTATCCATTCCCTTTTTTTCCCCTTTTCAACCGCCAAGATGTGAAAGCCAATCAGCCTACTCCAATATGTGCAGTATCTCTGTGCCAGAACTGATTGAGACTCTCAGTGAGCAAAAGCTTAGCGGAGGAATGTTCTGGCAGCCTGCAGGGCGAGGGCGTTCGTTTTTGTTTCCTGCTTTAACTAATTCAGCATCTTTTCCTACAAAAGGACTTAAAACAATGGATCACATCAACCTCTGAGCTTGTTCTTCGTGCACTGAATTTCCATCTGCCGTCCTGGAATAATGAATAAAGGTGGCCTACAAATTAATTTATTGTGTTTGAATCAGTGATGGAAATATTTGTTTCCTTGATTCCTCGTGAGGGAAAAGCAGGGGCGTTTTTAGGGTCTCAAAACATTGGGGGCTTTAGCCCAAATCCAAAATATTTAGATTTCAATAAGACAATTTATAGGTAATTTAAGGTTAAAAGAATATAGGACATATTGTACCAGTTCTCTGTCTCAGCTGATTTTAGACTGAATGTAAATTATTGTGAATCAAACAAAAAAGGTTTGCAATAATTTTACTTTTATTTTTGTTAGAAGCTGAATGAAGGACAAGGAGGAAACAGAGTTCAGGCCTGATTAAAAACCATTTTGCTGAAGCAAAACATTACACATTTTGAGGTATTTAGAAAAGAACTTCATCGGAATTTTTTGCAGAAAAAAGTTTTTCTTAAGCTCAGAGATGTTTACTATGGGCCAGATAAATGTGCTTGTTTTGTCATCTATATAAATTACCTTTTTAAACATTACATTCTCATCAAAGTGTTCCCCTCCTGAGGCTCCATTGTCTTTATTCTTATATTTCAAAAAAGGAAAGTGGTATAAAGTTGATTTTCCTAAATCTTAGTCAAATGGTAAAATCCTAAAACACAGTTATTTTATTATGCCAAGAGCTTTTGAAACATTTTATTAAAATTGTTCCTTCTTTTATGAACCTGTTCTCTTTTATCGCCATCTTTTCAGTCCTTCGTTCCACTTCTGAAGAAATTTGGCCTGCCAAAAATAATAAAAGAAACATATTTCAACACAGTTTTTTGTTCTGCACTGAGCATATGAGACATTAGTGCAGTTCTTAATATTAAACACTTTGAGAGGAAAGGGTGTTAAGTTGTGGTGTTTAAAATATAGCATAGAGCCTCATCCTGGGCCGTTATCAGTACTAATATTACAGTTATTAATAACCTCACACATATGGTATGTATGTCACACCTTCAGTAAAACTGTATCCTTGTTTAATTAGTTTAGTTTATATAATATTACATGTGTAATTCAGAAAAATGAACTAATCAATGGTCCTCCTGTGATTAATTGCTATGATTAATTTCTTAATTATATGGCATATTTAAACCCAGAGCTGTATGTTTAGAATCAGCACAGAAAATATGAAAGAGAAGAGGGAGGCTTACTTTTGCACTTTCTACTACGTCTTACTGGCACCAGGAGATATTTTCCTGGTTTATTGAGCAACACTTTTTTTCTGTCTACATGTAGAACTAGACTATAAGACTGGCTGCAGTAATGAGATGCAACATGTTGATCTGAAGGACCTTTTAATGTGTTCAGCTACGTTAGGTTTTAAATGCTTGACTGAAGTAAAGGACCAGATATTTTCACATTATGATGCAAATCCGGCTGGAAGCTCACAGAGAAGGTTGCTACTGTTTTCTATCACAGCCAGATCATTTAACTTCACCTGTAGCTCAGGTGAAAGTCCTTCATCATGACCATGATGATATTCATTAGAGTGAAGCTCCACCTCATGTCTTGCTGGGTGAATCAGTGATTTGCTGTAAATCACAATTAGCCCATTCCGAGTCAGCATTCAGGTTTTACCGTTATCTTCGTCTGGGTTATACCGCTCGGCGTCCACCTGTTCCTGAACACACACATGCACCAGGCTCCCACTATTCGGTTGGCTCCGCGGTTGATCTGAAATGAGCCCTGTTCGAGCCGCTCAGTGTAACTTTTCAGGTAATGAAGGAGGCAGGTCGACCTGGAGTAAACTGCTGTTCTGGACTTCTCCAGAATGGAGTCCGTCTCTGGCTGTACGCGTAGTTGCGCATTCGTGGTGCTGCGAGTGCACAAAAAAGTATTTTTTTGTCTTCTCCTTTTAACTCATTGTCAGGTTAGGTGGAGCAGGACGTGATTATATGGAACACAATTGAAAACATTTGAAGTCCAGTACCATTTTGGGGCTGCATCTTGTTAAATACTTCTAAATTTCTTCTATCAAGAAGTCCGGGGCTATTCAGAAAACATCCGGGGCTTCCTCCCCGGAAGCCCAGGTCTAACTACGTGCCTGGGTAAATGTCTCTGTTGTGGCAGCTTTATGTTCTTAAAGATCTTTAGAAATTTAAGGAAGTTAATCTCTTTGTCAGTGCATTTTACTGTGTAATGCTGGTCACAAGGCAGCACAAAAGAAATTTACTCTGTGTTACCTCGTATTTACACAACCGGTCAAAGGTTTTAGATACACTTTCTCATCTTTGGATCTTTTTATTTTCATGACTATTTAACTTGTAGATTTATAATGCAACAAAAAAGGCAACAAAACTGTGAATGAACACACATGGAATTATGTAGAAAATAAAAAGCGTGAAACAACTCTAAACATTTTATGCTTTAGATTCTTCAAAATATGCACCCCTTGCTCTGATTACTGCTTTGCTCTCTTGGCATTCTCTCCATCAGCTTCATGAGGTGGTCACCTAAAATAGTTGTCCAAAGACTGCTGAAAGAACTTCCCAGAGGTTCATGGAGAGACGGCCAAAGGCTAATATTTCAGTCATCACAGCCAAGGGGCGGCTACTTTAAGGAATCTAAAATTTAAAACAAATTAAAAGTTTTTTTACAATTTTTTGTTTGCTACATAATTTTATATGCCTTCATTCACAGTTTTGATGCCTTCAGTGAGTATCTACATACAATGTAAATGGTCATGAAAATAAAGAAAACCAATAAATGAGAAAGGTGTTCTAAAAGTTTTAATGGTGGCGTATATCACAGGGAAACAGAAATTCTTAAATGTTCTTAGACACTCAGATCAACTTGAATAAAGTAAAGAATAGCGTTTTTTTGTGCTTGGAAAATAGTGCTTTATGTAAATGTATTTAGTACAGATGTTTAGGGCCCTCTGTAAGTGAATTTATCTTTTAATATGGATTTTTTTTCACTCTAAATAAATGTTTTCTTCAGTGTAAAATTAGCTGCTGCCATGAAAAAATAAAATAAATGCAGTTTCAGTTCAGTTTATTGTATAGTGTCAAATTAGAACATGTGTCACCGAAAGGCTCTTTACAAGACAAACACATATCCAGTAATTTAGGCCCAAAATTAATTCAGATTACTTAATTAATTTCAATCATTTCAATCCAGCAATGCAGTCCCATTCAAATTCATATACTTACAGTTAAGCCCAGATTTAGGTTTAAAGTAATATTTCAATCTTAACTAAATGTTTCTTCAGACTGGAAGTAATATTTATTATTTGGAGTGGCCCAGCTGGAGTCCTGACTTGAATGTGATAGAGAATCAGGTAACAAAAGAGGTAAATAAAAGATTAGGGTGATGGCAGCGCAGCCTTCCAACCTCAAAGACTTGGAGCTCATCACCAAACATAATTTGCCAAGATTTTTGTGGAAAAATGCAAAAATGCTGCTCAGAAATTATAAAAAGGACCTGGTTGCTTTAATGCAAATAAAGATTGTTACACTGATTATTGAAAAGATTATTTTTTGTTTCATTTTAAGACATGTCTGTCTCATTTACTTTTAGAAACAACTTTCTTGGTTAAATTAACACAATTTTAAAATTTGAAAACCGCTGGGGTTATGAATACTTTTGAGCCTAAAATATATTTCAATCCTACTCATACCACGGTTCAATTAAACTGTTTAGTAGTTTCTTAGTAGTTTAGTAGTTTAGCAGAAAATTTAAAGTCATCCAAGTTTTTATATCTTTAAGACATGCTTGTAGTCTATCTAACTGGTTGGGCTCATCAAGATTTATGGATAAGTAAAGCTGAGTGTCATCAGCGTAACAGTGAAAATTTATTCTATGCTGCCTGATAATTTTACCTATTGGAAGCATATATATAGTAAAGAGAATTGGCCCAAGTACTGAACCCTGTGGTACTCCACAATTAACCCTGGAGTTTAACGATGATTTATCATTTACATGAACAAACTGGAATCTGTCAGACAAATAAGATTTAAACCAGCCTAGCGCTGTTCCCCTGATCCCTACAGCATATTCCAGCCTTTCAAAGAGCATATTATGATCGACTTTATCAAATGCAGCACTGAGATCTAAGAGGACAAGTACAGATACAAATCCACTATCTAAGGCAATAAGAATATCATTAGCGACTTTCAGCAGAGCTGTTTCAGTGCTATGATGAGCTCTGAAACCTGACTGAAACTCTTCAAACAGGTGTTTGCTGTGTAAATGCTCACACATTTGATTAGCAACTATTTTCTCAAGAATTTTAGATAAGAATGGAAGATTGGATATCGGTCTGTAATTTATTAAGTCATCTCGATCAAGCGAAGGTTTCTTAAGCAAAGGTTTAATTACACCTACCTTAAAAGCTTGTGGTACATACCCAGTTACTAAAGATAAATTAATCATATCTAAAATGGGGCTGGTAATCAGAGGGAACACTTCCTTAAATAATTTGGTTGGGATTGGGTCTAACATACAAGTTGAAGGTTTAGATGAAGCTAATATTTCTGATAACTCAGGAAGCTCCACAGGATCAAAACAGTCCAAACACAGATCAGGTTCTACAGTTACTTCCAATGTTGTCTCACTTGTTGAGGATGAAGAGATCATCTTTGGGAGTATGTGAAAGATTTTCTTTTTAATAGAATCAATTTTATTTTGGAAGAATCCCATAAAGTCATGACTGCTGAGAGCTAAGAGAATGGATGGCTCAACAGAGCTATGACTCTGTGTAAGTTTAGCAACTGTACTAAAGAGAAACCTAGGATTATTCTTGTTCTCTTCTATTAAGGATGAGAAATAACCTGTTCTGGCTTGGTGAAGTGTCTTTTTATACAACAGTAGGCTATTTTTCCAGATTAAGTAGGAATCCTCTAGGTGTGTAGAGCGCCATTTTCTCTCCAATTTTCTAACATTGTGCTTTAAAGTACGCAGCTCTGAATTAAACCAGAGAGCTAGCCTCCTGTGAATAATTACCTTCTTTTTCAAGGGGGCTGCATTGTCTAATGCACCACGCAATGATGAAGTAACACTATGAACAAGAGAATCAATTTGTGAAGGGAAAGAAACAAAATTATTGCCCTCCACTGTGTTTTTCTGTGATAATGAGGAAATTAAACTTGGAACAGATTCTTTAAAGGTTGTTACAGTATTGTCTGATAATGATCTACTATAATGAAATTTTCTTTCAGGTGTGGAGTACTCGGTTAAATTAAACTCAAAGGTTATTAAAAAATGATCAGACAGGACAGGGTTATGAGAAAATATTGTTATGTCTTTACACTCAATGCCATATGTCAGCACAAGGTCCAGAGAATGAAGACAAACGTGGGTAGGTTTGTTAATGTTTTGAGTAAAGCCAATTGAGTCTAAGATACCATTAAAGACTATATTTAAGCTATCACTTTCAGTGTCAACATGAATGTTAAAATCCCCCACTATAATAACTACATCGGTATTTAACACTAAATCAGATAAAAGGTCTGAAAACTGATCTAAAAATTGAGAGTAAGGGCCTGGTGGACGGTACAAAACAACAAACAGAAGTGGTTTTAGTGCTTTGCAATTTGGATAAGGAAAACTAAGGATTAAATATTCAAAAGAGTTGTAGCTATTGATTGGTCTGGGACTAGTCAATAAATTGGACTGAAAGATGATTGCCACTCCTCCTCCTTGCCCAGTATTTCGAGGAATGTGAAAATTTAAATAATTAGTAGGAGTTGACTCATTTATAGTAACATAATCCTCTTGCTGCAGCCAGGTTTCTGTGAGGCAAAATAAATCAATCTGATTGTCACAAATCAGGTCACTGACTAGCAAAGTCTTTGAAGAGAGAGATCTTATGTTCAGTAAGCCACATTTAATTGTTTTATTTTTATTTTTAGTCTGAGTTGTGTTTATTTTTATTAGATTTTCCTGATTTCCTCTTTTTAGATAATTTTTTAATCTATCCAATTTTGGTCGTGGGCGAGACACTATCTTAATAGGGTAATGGGTGGGTAGCAGTACAGAAGCTGCAGAGAGGAGTGTTAAACTACGACCCTGCTTCCTGGTCTGAACCCTGAGGTTTGGAGAACTAATAAATTCGACCAGATTCCTAGAAAGAAGAGCTGCTCCATTCAGAGTGGGATGGATACCGTCTCTCTGGATCAGACCAGGTTTTCGCCAAAATGTTCACCAATTATCAGTGTAGCCCACATTGTTTTCTGGACACCACCTAGACAGCCAGTGGTTGAATGACAGCATGCGGCTAAACATGTCGTCACTGGTCAGATCGGGGAGGGGACCAGAGAATATTACGGAGTCCGACATTGTTTTGGCAAACTTACACACTGAAGCAACACTAACTTTAGTGACCTCCGATTGACGTAACCGGGTGTCATTACCGCCAGCATGAATTACAATCTTACTGTATTTACGCTTATCCTTAGCCAGCAGTTTCAGGTAGGATTTAATGTCGCCCGTTCTGGCCCCTGGCAGACATTTGACTATGGTCGCTGGTGTCTCTAGTGCCACGTTTCTGACTATGGAGCTGCCAATTTCCAGAGTTGGCTTCTCAGCGGGTGTGTCGCTGAGCGGGGAAAATCTGTTAGAAACGCAGATGGGTTGGTGGTGACCTGTGGGCTGGGATCTAGGACTATGCTTTCTACGTACCGTCACCCAGCCGGCATGAGGCCACGGCTTCGCGGGCTCTGCTGAAGGACTGCTATGGGGAGCTACCCTCGGTGGCTCCGCGCTGGCTAAGGGGCCTTGGCTATCTGCTGGTTTTTAAACAGCGCGGAGCCGGGCCTCCAATTCCGACACCCTCGCCTCCAAAGCTACAAAAATGCTACATTTATTACACGTACCATTATCACTAAAGGAGGCAGAGGAGTAACTGAACATCTGACACAGAGAGTAGGAAAGAGGAGGAGAGTCAGAGAGAGAAACAGCAGAACGGGTAGCCATGGTGGAGCTAACGCTAAGCTAGCGACCCCTTACCACTACTAGAAAAAACCGTGTAAAACACGGAGAATCCCCAAACGTTAAATACAGCAACAGAAAGTATGTGTTTTAACGTGCTTATGTATTAGAACAAGTAAGACATATCACAGTAGAGAGAAATTAGATCAAACGAGGGAGCCTTCACACACCAAACAATTCACCAAGTGCAAACAGGAAGTGATGAATACACCCTACCACGCCTCCACTCTGCTTGTGCAAGAGATAAGGGGGGAAATGTGAGCAGGAGAGTCCAGCCGATAGTTGAACCTCAGCTTCAGGAGGAGCAGTGTGGTTTTCATCCTGGCCGAGGAACACTGGACCAGCTCTACACCCTCTGCAGGGTACTTGAGGATGCATGGGAGTTTGCCCAACCGGTCCACATGTGTTTTGTGGACCTGGAGAAGGCATTTAACTGTGTCCGTTGTGATGACCTGTGCGGGTTGCTCCAGGAGTATGGAGTCGGGGGTCCTTTATTAGGGGCCATCCGGTCTCTGTACAAGCGGAGCAGGAGTTTGGTCCGCATTGCCAGCACTAAGTCGGACCGGTTCCCGGAGCATTTTGGACTCCGGCAGCGCTGCCCTTTGTCACCGGTCCTGTTCATAACTTTTATGGACAGGATTTGTAGGCGTAACCAAGGACCGGAGGGGGTCTGGTTTAGGGACCAGTGGATTTCGTCTCTTCTTTTTGCAGATGAAGTGGTCCTGCAGGCCTCCTCTAGCAAAGAGCTACAGCATGCGCTGGGGCGGTTCGCAGCCAAGTGTGAATTGGCTGGGATGAAGATCAGCTCCTCCAAGTCCGAGGCCATGGTTCTCGACTTGAAAAGGGTGGCTTGTCCTCTACAGGTTGGAGGGGAGTTCCTGCCTCAAGTGGAGGAGTTCAATTATCTTGGAATCTTGTTCACGAGCGAGGGGAGAATGGAGCGGGAAATCGACAGACGGATTGGTGCGGCTGCCACAGTAATGGGGACGCTGTGCCGATCCGTTGTGGTGAAGAGAGAGCTGAGCCGAAAAGCGAAGCTCTCAATTTACCAGTCGGTCTACGTTCCTACCCTCACCTATGTCCATGAACTTTGGGTCATGACCGAAAGAACGAGATCCCGGATACAAGCGGCTGAAAGATAAAGATGAGTGTGAAAGAAAAATATCTGAATTATTATTGGATAGTGTGAAATCCAGCAGGATTGATGAACTGAGCCCTGATTTGAGGGGCAAACTGTAATAGAAACACAAATCACGGTGGCCTAATGTTTTGCTAAAATGCCACCAAGGGGAGATTATGAGAAGCTTCGAACGACTGAGAGACACGCTTTGCTCTCTTGTGACAAAGAAATTGTGCTGCTGTAAAACTTCATTAAATACAGTACAAGTGTAAACACAGCTGATGCATGGTTCAGGTAGAGAGAGAAAGCACTCAGAGCAGTAGTTTGTCCAGGTAATACCGATAGCTTTATCAGAAAAACTCAACTCTGACTCTTCTACCAAAAGGTTTCCTATTACAGAACAGATGGGAGACGTAGGATTGTTGAACCCAGATGTTCTGAGAAAACCAACAAAAAAAACGAAAATAAGCAGCAGAGCCCATAAAGACAAGTTCCTTTTCCAGCAGGTAGACAATAATTTCAATATTTGATTGTTTGACTGATAGATTCATTTTGTAAAGCTGGTGCTTGAATCTGCCTGCAAGATGATGGTTATCTCACTTCACTGCTTTTTATAGAAGTTTGGAGTTCGTATACATTTGCTTCTTTAGACAAGACCACAATGACAGAATACTCCAAGTAGGTTCATAGCTCAAAGAATATTTGAAATGATATGTAAAAAAAAAACATAAAGTCAGTATTAATCATTGAATTTGAGCCATAAATGTTGTTGCTCTACTCCAGTAACAAGCAATAAATAAAAAAATCATAAGTAATTTTGAAAGGTATCAAAAAAATCTAACATATTTCATCTTTCAGGCCCAAAGGGAATCTCAAAAACACTTTTGCAATTAACCAAACACAGTTTTAAAGAATTTTTTTTTTTCCAAACCAGCCTTGCATAAAGATAGATGGATGACACTTCTCTAGTAGCCAAGCTGTGATAAACAAAGTCAACCTTCCTTTTTAGCAAGTGGAAATGTTTAGGGGGGTATGTTATTTGCTTATTCGGCCATCATACACAGCTGACTGACAGCAACGGATGGGGGAGAGAGAGTACTGTTGCATGCTTCATAAAAAACTCCATTGCCCCAAGCATGTAATTATAAACAGGTCAAATCACAGAAATGTTTTTGGGGTTTTAAAGTTTATTGTCAACCAGAAACTAGATTGGGGACCCAAGTGTGAGAGTAGGACTTCAGTTGTACTTGAGTTGCACATGTCAAGACCTGACTTAGACTTCAACTGTAAAGATCCAAAACTTGATTTGGACTTGTTGGAGTCATCCATTTTGGCCGGGCAGTTCGACATGCGCAGTTCAACAGACGTCGCAGCTCTGACGTCACCGAGGATTATAAAACCCACAGAAAATAAACTTTCGTTGCCATTTCGAGCATGTTTCACGGGACGACGCTACGGAGGCGCATATCTGGAGAGATGTTGTGACTATGAATCTGAATATATTATTTAATATTAATATCTTAATATTTTATCAAATCATATTTTGGTCTGTTAAGGGTGGTCCTGTGAATACCAGCCCAGTAGGCGGTGGTATTAGGACAAAATCAAAAGGGTGAGCCAAGCTCTGACATTATTGAACAGCAAAACTCTGCGCGCACATGGAATGAATTTCTTAAAATACAAGAATTTCTTAACAAAAATAAGTATACTCAAAGTCAAACATATTTCAATCAACAAACTTACTATGCTAAAACAATCCAACTAACTACCAGGCAGAATTAAAGAATAAGGAAGACTAATGGGCTATGTACAATATAAACAAGTTGATTAAAGATGGTTGAAACCATGACCAAAGGAGTGATGCAACATTACCATGCAATGTTTATGTTTGAGAACCAAGGATCATCTTGAAGAATCTGGAAGTGAAGTTAAGTTAGTCTTGGAACTAACTTATGCAATAATCACCATACCTTTAGACAACCAACAATGCAAGATCAGATAAAATATTATTTTAATAAAATAATGTTTTAAAAATGATCTGCTGAATAAAACCAACCTTCTGGATGACCAATTCTCAACGGTGTCTCATTAGCTGCCTTTATTTATTAAAATAATATTTAAAGAAATATTATTAAGGAAATAGTAAAATATTTAAGGAAATATTTTGGAAAAGAGCCAAATCTTTCTGGAGAAATGGGGCTTCATGGTGTTTACTTAGTTATCAAGTTTAGTAAAATAATGTTTAGGGAACTATTATTTACTGGATTGAAAACTAACTACTTTTCTGGGTAAATATTATATAGCAGGCAAGCACATGTTCTTAGCTGTTAGCAGTTAAAGCTAACAAAAGACGCTGATAGCTTAGCACCAGAATCCAACACACACCTTTAAAATACCGTTAATAAAAGGGTTAACATGCATAAGTGCGGACGGTGCGTTATGATCAATCTTCTGTGTTTAAAATCACTCTTTAAATAAAGTTTGCCTTAACTTTAAAAACACACAAACACAGAACACAAAACTGAGCACGTGCTGAGCAGATAGCCTGCTAGCACCAAAATAGCTGAGTTTCAACACCAACAAAACCAAACTTCATAGAATGAAAAACGTTTAGATTATTTCATTCTAAGTCACTTCTATCACTCTGCCCAAACCCTAACCTCGTATGTGAACCGTGCTGAGGAAAAGTTGTCTGGGCGATGACGAGGTTTGAAGAAAGCTCTGTGAACAAAGGGTTAGCTTCCAGCTAATCTCCGTAGCTGTGTGTGTGTGTGTTTGTGTGTGTGTGTGTGTCTGTGTGTGGTGGGGGGTCTCTGCAGGGAATTCTCTGGAAACAGTTTGCGTTCGGTAGATCTCAGAGAGAAAGTCAAGCAACGCTTGTACCTTAATCACCCCGTTCATGAATGAATACCAGGTACACAAACAGTGATTCATTCGTACTTAACTTAGCGCATATGATAGGTGATCGTATGACACTCTTGGATCCAGTTGAAGAGTTATGTCTGTTTGACAGCAAAGAGACATAAGCGCGCTGTGTCTCTCTGTCCGGACCCTCTTGGGACACACGTAGAAGAGATCGATTCGTTGGAAAGGTGGGTGTTTTATATGGCCAGTGGCATCATGGGAAGTCCGCTGTTACCCCCTCCCCCTTCTGAAGTTGTGCTGGAAGTCTGTTAATGCAATTTATTTTGAAAGTTCCAGAAAAGTTTGTACCGCATCTTGATGTTGTAATCCATGGCTGTGGTCCCAACAGAGACAAAAGCTCGCAGGCGTACTTTTCCTTCACACGACCAATTCCGGAATAGCTTGAAAGCTGGAAATCTGTGTGATACAAGAAGGTCATAAGATTCATATACCGATCGAAGAGAGAAGAAATCAATGTCAAAGTAATTTCCTTCTTTTTATATTAAATCGGATAGATGCCTTTAGAAGTCTGGGTAGGATGAAGCATAGTTAAGGTGATTTAGAATCACCATTAGTTATTCAGAGATAATTCTTTCAGTCACACCAGGTTGGTAAACTAAAACCAGTCTTGCAGAAACATTATCTGGAGATAATAATCAATACTTTATCTCAAATTGACTAGTTTATTGCAATTCACTTGATACTGGGATCAGTCAGGCCTCTCTTTCATGCCATCAGCTTATTTTGCTGCTGCTCGTCTTTTAATGCGAACATATCTTCTCTGCTCTTTCATCTCTCCACTGGCTGTATGTGTGTCATTTTAAAACCTTTCTCTTGACTTTTAAATGCCTTAATGGTCTTGCTCTACCATACCTCTCTGACTTGCTGCAACCTCATGTTGCAAAACAGGCCCTTAGATCAGCTGACCAGCTTCTGTTGATTGTACAAATCTAGGCTGGAGCTCAGAGGAGATCAGGTCTTTTCAGTCGTGGTTCCAAAATTACGGAACAAGTTGGCATTAAATTTTAGACAGGCTTCTTCTCTTGTTGTTTTAAATTTGTCTTAAAACACACCTATATTCAGTGGCTTTTGACACAAATTAGTTTGTTGTTTCTGTTTTTGTTTTACTACAGTCTTTGTAGTATGTTTTATTCTGTTTTTGTTGTTTTGTGTTATATTTTGATATTATTATTATTAGTGTCTAGGTTTGACCTATTTTAGTACTGTACTGGTTAAACAATTTGTTTTTAATTGTGCTTTATAAACAAAATGCATTTGGATGAATTTGCATTTAGCATTTAGCTAACAGCATCTTTAAAGGGACATTGAAGTTTTTTATATGATTTAAAAAGGACCAAACAGACATTTGCAGAAATATGTCTAACAATTCTGTTTGATTTGATATTACTTCACAATGTAATTTATTTGTGTGTGTTTTGTTACATTTGTCTTAAAGGAAGGGGTTCAACTTCTCTTTTTTTATTTTCAAAAACGTGACTCAGTTTGTGACCAACCGGGATTTCTTTATGAACTGAGCTGTTTTCTAAGAGATCCACTAACTTTGTCTTTGTGATGCCTAACCTGACCCTGTATTTTGAACTTTTCATTTTTCTTTAATATATTAATCGGAGTTTCAGAACAACTTGTTGCTTACATTTGTAAGGGAGTTAAGAATGAAAAATCTGTGAGCCTTATGAAAATGTGTGTTGCTTCTCCATAGAAACCAGGTCTGTAAAGGTCTCTGACTGAACTCCCGTCTGATTCAGAGCTGCAGCCTCACTGAAGTGTAGAAACTGAGCTCTGCTGTATGAACTCAAAACAAAATGCCAGGTCTTTCATTATCGAAACATCCCGCTTTATTGGAGCTGTAAACTTTTTAGAAGGGAAATTTAAACATTTCAGGCTGTAACATGGCTGACTGGCAGTTAATGCTAAACAGAATTGTCTCGTTTCAGTCTGTCATGCATTTTTGTCAGTTTAAATCCACATTTTTGCCATGTTTTATATAAAATCTTGTTTGTGCTGTGTACAAACAGATAGCTCCTCTATTTCACGCTGCTTGTAAATGTGACTGTTTGTATTCATCCAGGTCTTTCTAAGCTGAACTCACGGACATGAATTTTCCATCTCTGAAGCCGCCGAAGGTGATTAATGAGACGAAAACCAGACAGACTGTGGAATAAACCTGAGCGACGCCACCGTCCTTTGAAATTCAGCTTTCTTGAGGTTGCATCAGCGAGATGTGAAGCAGATAAATTAACGACTTTTGTTCGAATTGTCAAAAACTGTCACAGGCCTAGTCTGACGGGTGCTGGGACCACCAACTGGGTGCGTTCGGCTCAGACTATGATTTTGACTGATTTCTTGCCGTTTTTGAGATGGATTGGATCAGAAAATCAGCCCTGAACTGAAGCAAGTCAATGAAGAAACAATGCCCACAGCTTTAGAGACAAAATATTTATGTGTAAACTGTCATGTTTTCAGACTTCTTGGTGTCGATCACATTAGAATAATTGTCTCTCTAGTTCCACTTCACCCTGTTTGCTCATGTTGCTGCCTGGAACAATCAAGAGCATCACTGTGTCAAAAATGTTTTTGTTTTCCTCTTATAGAAGTCGAAATGTAGGTTACTATGATTTTTTTTTTCACAAAATGCATTTGGACGATTAAACTAAGCTGCATAGAATAAATTTTTGTCTTACAGTCTTAAATGTGGAATGCAATAATATTGAAATACAAAAGAAGCAGCCATGATAAGATTTGATTAGATTCACTTAATGTTAAGGAAAGTAACTTCAACTTGCCTTTCCACAAAACAGTTAAAGCATCTTTTAAACCTGTAAGTTACAGCAGTGTAGTTGCTTGTAAGAGAGCCCTCGAGCCGCCTCAACTTACCAACTGTAAATATCTCTTGCTAGCTCAGAGCAGTATGACTGATGGATTAACATTATCTGCCCTATGCAACCTTTATGCTTACACAGTTTACACAGAGATGGGGAGAAAATGTCTCTTGAAAGTCTCTTGTTTCCTTGAGCACAGGAAATGTTTGATCATCCCCATTGTTTTTTTATTTAACCATTATTTTACCAGGATGTCCCTTGAGATAAAATCTATTTTTCTTTTTTGAGAAAGACCTGGCCAAGAGGCAGTACACAAATCAGAAAATAAAAGGTACATACCATCAATTAAAATAAGTGTTTTTCTTTGTCCTTCCTGTTTGGAGCTGTATCATTCAAAGTGACATTTGTACAGTCTGACTGATCAGGATTTACATTAAATGAGTGAGCAGCCTTTAAAAAATGTTTCAGGAACTTGACTGATTTTAAAACTATGACACCCTTGTAATAAAGTTATATTTTACAAAATAATCACATGTAGTAAGATAAAATACAACAGGCAAACCTCTACCATTGATTTGGTAAGGTGGTAAGGCGTATTCGTCACTTCCTTTTTGACTTGGGGGTTTTTTTGGGGGGAAGGCTCTCCTTTGAACTAATTTTTCTCTTTGATATCTCTTACTTG
Organism: Crenichthys baileyi; assembly: GCA_036173005.1. Lineage (NCBI taxonomy): Eukaryota > Metazoa > Chordata > Actinopteri > Cyprinodontiformes > Goodeidae > Crenichthys > Crenichthys baileyi. Next base: position 1,467,951 of record JAHHUM010002597.1, on the reverse strand, counting down.
TTATAATAATAAGCACGTAAAAACCCATACTTTCGTTGCTGTATTAACGTTTGGGGGGCTCTCCGTGTTTTACACGGTTTTTTCTAGTAGTGGTAAGGGGTCGCTACGGGGGTTAGCTCCACCATGGCTACCCGTTTTTGCTTTTTTCCCTCTATCTCCTCTCTCCTGCTCTCTGTGTCAGATGTTTTTTACTCCTCTGCCTCCTTTTTTGATAATGGGCGTGTAATAAATGTAGCATTTTTGTAGCTTTGAGGCGGGGGGCGATTTTTGGAGGCCCGGCTCCGCGCTGCTGAAAAAACCAGCAGATAGCCGAGGCCCCTTAGCCAGCGCGGAGCCACCGAGGGTAGCTCCCCGTAGCAGTCCTCCAGCAGAGCCCGTGCAGCCGGGTTCTCAGGCCGACTGGGTGACGGAACGTAGGAAGCATAGTCCTAGATCTCAGCCCACAGGTCACCACCAACCCGTGTGCATTTCTAATAGATTTTCCCCGCTCATCGACACACCCGCTGAGAAGCCAACTCTGGTAATTGGAAGCTCCATAGTCAGAAACGTGGCACTAGAGACACCAGCGACCATAGTCAAATGTCTGCCAGGGGCCAGAACGGGCGACATCAAATCCTACCTGAAACTGCTGGCTAAGGATAAGCGTAAATACAGTAAGATTGTAATTCATGCTGGCGGCAATGACACCAGGTTACGTCAATCGGAGGTCACTAAAGTTAGTGTTGCTTCGGTGTGTAAGTTTACCAAAACAATGTCGGAGAGACGGCATCCATCCCACTTTGGATGGAGCAGCTCTTCTTTCTAGGAATCTGGCTGAATTTATTAGTTCTCCAAACCTCTGACAACCCAGGGTTCAGACCAGGAAGCAGAGTCGTAGTTTAATACTCCTCTCTGCAGCTTCTGTACTGCTACCCACCCATTACCCTATTAAGACAGTGGCCCACGGCCAAAACTGAATAGATTAAAAAATTATCTAAAAAGAGGAAATCAGGAAAATCTAATAAAAATAAACACAACTCAGAGTAAAAATAAAAATAAAACAATTAAATGTGGCTTACTGAACATAAGATCTCTCTCTTCAAAGACTTTGCTAGTTAGTGACCTGATTTGTGACAATCAGATTGATTTATTTTGCCTCACATAAACCTGGCTGCAGCAAGAGGATTATGTTACTATAAATGAGTCAACTCCTACTAATTATTTAAATTTTCACATTCCTCGAAATAATGGGCAAGAGGAGGAGCAGCAACCATCTTTCAGTTCCGATTATTGACTAGTCCCGACAATCAATAGCTACAACTCTTTTGAATATTTAATCCTTAGTTTTCCTCATCAAATTGCAAAGCACTAAAACCACTTCTGTTTGTTGTTTGTGTACCGTCAACCAGGCCCTTACTCTCAATTTTTTAGATCAGTTTTCAGAGCTTTATCTGATTTAGTGTTAAATACAGATAAAGTATTATAGTGGGGATTTTAAAAATTCAGGTGGACACTGAAAGTGATAGCTTAAATATAGCCTTTAATGGTATCTTAGACTCAATTGGCTGGTATTTTTTTCTCCTTCTTTTTTTTTTTTTCTCAAAACATTAACAAACCTACCCACGTTGTCTTCATTCTCCTGGACCTTAAAAAGACACTTCACCCAAGCTAGAACAGCTTATTTATCATCCTTAATAGAAGAGAAGAATAATCCTAGGTTTCTCTTATTACAGTTGCTAAACTTACACAGTCATAGCTCTGTTGAGCCATCCATTCCCTTGGCTCTCAGCAGTCATGATTTTTAGGGATTCTTCCAAAATAAATTGATTCTAGTAAGAAGAAAATCTCTTGACAATCTCCCAGAGATGATTACTCATCCTCAAAACAAGTGAGACAAACATTGGAAATAACTGTAGAACCTGATCTGTGTTTGGACTGTTTTGATCCTGTGGAGCTTCCTGAGTTATCAGAATATTAGCTTCATCTAAACCTTCAACTTGTATGTGAGACCAATCCCCCAAACCAATTATTTAGGAAGTGTTCCCTCTGATTACCAGCCCCATTTTAGATATGATTAAATTATCTTTAGTAAATAGGTATGTACCACAAGCTTTTAAGGTAGCTGTAATTAAACCTTTCATAAGGAAACCTTCGCTAGATCGAGATGACTTAATAAATTACAGACCGATATCCAATCTTCCATTCTTATCTAAAAATTCTTGAGAAAAAACAGTTGCTATTAATCAAATGTGTGAGCATTTACCCAGCACATGAAAACTGTTTGAAGAGTTTCAGTCAGTTTTCAGAGCTCATCATAGCACTGAAACAGCTCTGCTGAAATTCACAATGATATTCTTATCGCCTCAGATAATGGATTTGTGTCTGTACTGGTCTGTTAGATCTCAGTGCTGCATTGATACAGTCGATCATAATATCTCTTAGAAAGGCTGGAATATGCTGTAGGGATCAGGGAACAGCACTAGGCTGGTTTTTAAATCTTATTTGTCTGACAGATTCCAGTTTGTTCATGTAAATGATAAATCATCTTTAAACTCCAGGGTTAATTATGGAGTACCACAGGGTTCAGTACTTGGGCCCATTCTCTTTACTATATATAGGCTTCCAATAGGTAAAATTATCAGGCAGCATAGAAATTAAATTTTCACTGTTACGCTGATGACACTCAGCTTACTTATCCATAAATCTTGGAGAGCACAACCAGTTAGATAGACTACAAGCATGTCTTAAGATATAAAAACTTGGCTGACTTTAAATTTTCTGCTTCTAAATTCAGACAAGACAGAAGTTGTCATCTTTGAACGGAGTCTTTAAAAAGAAACTGCTTAGTCAATCACTTAACTTGGATCGCATTAAATTGACCTCCGATAATAAAAGTAAAAAACCTTGTGGTATTTTTGACCAGGACATGTCATTTAAATCCCATATTAAACAGTTTCCAGGATTCCTTCTTTCATATCCAGAACATTGCCAAAAAATAGAAATATCCTGTCCAGGGAGTGACGCTGGAAAAAACTAGTCCATGCATTTGTTACTTCAAGGCTGGACTATTGTAATTCTTTACTATCAGGATGTCCAACAAAATGCAGTAAAAGCCTTCAGCTGATTCAAATGCTGCAGCAGAGTTCTGATGAAAATTAAAAAAAAGAGATCATATTCTCCCCTACTTTAGCTTCCCTTCATTGGCTCCCTGGTAAATTCCAGAATAGAATTTAAAAAGTCTCCTCCTCACATGAAAGCCCTTAATGATTTAGCTCCATCATACATCAGAGATCTGATTGTTCCATATTTTCAACAGAGCATTTCGTTCTCAGACTGCAGGTTTACTGGTGGTTCCTAGAGTCTCTAGAAGTAGAATGGGAGGCAGATCTGTTTGTTATCAGGCTCCTCTCCTGTGGAAACCGGCCCCCAGTGAGTTTTAGTCCGTGAGGCGGACACCCTGTTTAACTTTTAAGGCTAGGCTTATAAAACTTACTTTTTGATAAAGTTCTATAGTTAGAGTTGGTTTAAGGTTATCCTGAGCTATCTCCTTATTTACCTCCGTCTTCTTCTCCCCTTGTTGGATGGAGTAAGGGGGGAGTCAGGTTAGCCTAAACCGGGCTCAGTTATGGTTGAGGTGCAAAAACACCCTCCATTTCTGCTACCTGTATGACCCCTCTCTTTTCCAATGGTTATGGTCAATTGTGACAGACAGGAGAGGTATCCCAATCGTTGTGTTTTTAGTATACAACAATGGCCTATCAGTGGGCTCTAGATGGGAAAAACTGTCTACTTTTAAGGCTAGGCTTTTAAAACTTTCCTTTTTGATAAAAACTATAGTAGAGTGGCTTAGGTTATCCTGAGCTATCTCTGTAGTTATGCTGCTATAGGCTTAGGCTGCTGGAGGACATAATGACCACTTTCACCCTTCTTCGCTACATTCTTAACATACTCTTCAATTTGCATTATTTGCTGTTATATTAGCTCTTTAACTTTGTTCTCTCTCTATTTCTCTTCCTAGAAACTACACCTGGCCTGACTCTGTGTGCTACCTGTAACACCTTTCTGGAGAGGGGGCATCGTCCGAGCTTCTGCCGGCAACAAAACTTAATGCTCACCCTCTACGATGATCCACATTGCCCGTGTCTTCAGTGTTTAACCCTTCTCTCTCCTAGAAATAGCTACTGACTGAGCTTTTACTGTAACTAACTCTATGTGCTCTCTTCAGAACCTAACATTAAAAATGGCTCAGAGTTATCTGTTCTTTCTTTCTAGGTGAAAATGACTAAGGAGCTACATCCATTAACATTTAACCTTTTCCTTCCCATAGAAGAGTACTCCTGGATCAGTGCTTCTTTGTTCTCTTGGGTCTCTGCTCTGTTCTCTCTTAACCCCCAGTCGGTCGTGGCAGATGGCCACTCACACTGAGCCTGGTTCTGCTGGAGGTTTCTTCCTGTTAAAAGGGAGTTTTTCCTCTCCACTGTCGCTACATGCATGCTCAGTATGAGGGATTGCTGCAAAGTCAACGCCAGTGACTTTCCACTGTCTCTACATGCTCATCCGGGAGGAGTGAATGCTGCAAGTCACTGACTGGATGCAATCTGCTGGGTTTCCTTAGATAGACAAACTTTTTATCCAATTTGAATAAATAACAGAATCTGACTGCACTGTTCAATGATTCGGATTAATTGTAATGCATGTACCTGACTTTTGTGAAGTGCCTTGAGACGACATGTGTTGTGAATTGGCACTATATAAATAAACTGAATTGAATTGAATTTCTTGCGCAATAGACTCCATTACTGCCATGGCGAGTGAGAGTTTTGCAGGTCAAGAGCGAGGAAGCAGCATGGTGAGTAGATGAATGCTTTTTAATAACAACCGGATAACTTACAGTCTTATGTAGGACAGGAAAAACACAGGCAGGTCTAAGGATATGAAGTGGGTTGTAGCCAGGGTAGTTTTCAGGAGGAACCAGTGGAGAATAATGACAAAAGGGAGTATAAGTATTGAGGGAGAGTGGAGAATGGACCAATGAACCAATGGAGTTAATCAGAGGGGAATCAGGATCAGCTGGTGGTAGAGAGACTGAAGGTAACTGAGAGAGAGTGACTAATTGACACTGATGAGCAGGGACATAACAGAAAACATCTAAATGAACTGAAATAAGGAAACAATGAGACAATCAAAAGAACATAAACAGGGAGAAACCAGATCTAAGAGGAAATACAAACTAAAACATCAAACATAGGAATCCAGGTAAGTAACAAAAACCTAAACACCAGAATGAATCATACATAAATTAACTGAAATAAAGCAAATTAAGAACACAGCAGTGCAGAGAAAAGTGAACAGAACTCAAACTCAAAACCCTAGACACAGGCAAATTATAACAATTGCATCCACAATTTCATCCACAGTTGAGCAAGGCTACCCAAAATATTTGGGACATGTTGAAAGATTCAGTTACATGACTGTTGCAGCTCTCACATCCCTTCAGTACCACACATGTAGAGCTGAGGAAACTGCTATTGCAATATTGTAGCATTAACCATCCAATACTACCTAATTTCATGCTACACAATGCTGTCTGCACTGATGTTGTTTTCCTTCAGATATCAGATTCTTGAAACACAAAGTTAAACTGACAGCTTGGCCTCGTTTCTGATTCATTTGACTAATACTTATATGATCACATTTTGATGTGTTTCATCAAAATATGTGTATTTTGATGAAACATATCAAAATACACATATTTCAAAGAAATGACAGGACTTGATGTTATGCAAAAACCTCTTTATTTCTGTTTCCATTAAATTACCAACTTAAAAGCACAAGAACTGATTTTTGAAGAATCATTTGAAGAATCATCTAGTGCTAAAAGACGAAATCTAGTGTTATTAGGTTCTCCAAATAGACTCAGCAGAGGACCAGAACAGTTTGATCCAGCTGCATGTTAATTGCCTGAAACCTCCTGTAGCAGGGAGGGCTCTTGCTAAAGTCCTTATGAAGACATCTTGATGGATTTCACAAAAATGATGAAAAACTTTTTTATCAATTTTGCTATAGAAAATAACCCTGCTTTAATTTACTTTAAGAAGATGAAATAATCTTTTGATTTAATAATAACATGACCCAAAGTTTTCTTATCAATGCAGGATAATTACTGTGTAGTAAGTTCTTCTTGCTTCCTGGATCTTGAATGACACTTATAAAAATCTGGAACCTGGAGGAATGGCACCAGCCAGTCAGCAGGGAAAAAAAGCCTTGGGAAGCTACGAAAATAGATTATTATCAAGGAAATTGAGAGAACCTGTTTAAGATAAGATAAATAGTGACGAACAAGTATTTTCTGAAGATCCTGTCTGCACTAAAGGACAATGAAGCCTTCCAGCCAAGCAGAAACCTTGTTGATTAAGTCATTTAGCGATGCAATTTAAATTGAATGTGCTCTATTAAATTCCATTTTTACCATTTCTAGCTTTTTAAAACATGTATGATAACAAACTGTTATAAAAAGAAGCAAACAACTAGCAACTAAATTATGAACATGTTCATGTTCATCATGTTCAACATATTTACTTTTTAGAATTAGGCAGCTTTTGGCCTCCTTTCAACACTGCGGTAATAATAAAACACATAGATGAAATAGATTTATTAACATTCAACATATACATGAATTATCAGTATATTTGCTTTTAAAATAAAAAAAATCAAAAGCTTCCTGTTTCCCCTTGGAGTGACACTTGACATCCAAACATTTCCACCAAGCAGTTAAGTCAGCAGCAGGATCAGAGATCTTTTATTCATCGCGGGCCATTGCTGTCGCCTTGACACTGTGTTGGCCGTGGCGCTCTGACAGAGACGAAGTGAAGAATGGCGGGATGTCTCATTTCCTGAGTCTTCCTGATAAGCTTCAGTAAAAGGGTTTAAATGGCAGTGACAGGTGTCGGCCTGCAGACTTCACTTTGTATCACTCTGCTGTTAATTTTTTTCCCTGTTATCTTTCTTCTCTTATTTGTTGCTGTCCCTTTTTCATTCCCACTCTCTTCCTCTAAAACTGGTCTGGCTTTCATTTCATTTAGAGAGGTTTTTTTTTTCCTCTCTACTGATTGTTGTTTCCGAGGCGAGGTTGGGCTGGCAGTTGTCGTTCAGCAGAAAAATAAATATTTTCTTAGCTGATTTATTCCTTTTTTCCATCTCTCTATACTATTCCTCCCATGCTAAAAGGATTAGATTATTTTGGTTCAACATCCTCAGCTTATTCTTTTATTTCTTTGCACAAAAAGCACTCTGGAGGAGGAGTAGCCTTAAATGTGTTTTTTTTTTCAGTCAACACTTCGCCACTGTTTTGTTTTGACACTCTTTGAAGGCATAAGACAATATTGACACCAGCAGAAGGAGAATCAAAACTATCCTGTCAGCAAAATATTGAGGTGGATCAGCCTGTGAGCTGTGTTGGTTAATGCATCTGGCCCATTCTGACAACTCAAACTTCACTGAAATTAATTTCCAGCAGCCATTACCCTGAGTTTATCCATACAGTATGTTTATCCATAAACTCCACTGCCGGAAAATAAAACAGTGAGAACAACAACAAAAACAAGAGTAGTTTTGACTACCTACATGTTTAAAAAACAGCAAATTAGCTCTGAAAAAAAAACACCTTTAAGAAACCAAACAAAAAGAAAATAACCCCAGTTGGGGAGAAGATGGCGCTTCAGAAGGAGGGCAAAACCCAACAACCCACCAACAGAGTCCATGGAGGCAAGTACAACAGGAGCTCGGGAGACCGAAACCCAGGGTGGACCTCAGGGGCCTGGGACCATAAAAGTGCTTGGAAGAATGAAACCCACAAAAAAGCCCTGAAGACTGGCACCCATGGTGGAACTCTGAAGACTGGCACCCACAAAGGAGCTCAAGACACTTCAGCCCACAGTGGAACTTTGGAGACGGGAAACCTCGAAGGAACCTTTGAGAATGGTAGTGGAAGCGCTGGAACCCCCAAAGGAACCCTGGAGAATGGTAGTGGAACCGCTGGAACCCTTGGAGGATCCCTGGAGAACAGCGGTTAAAACGCTAGTGTTATGATCTGCCAGTGTTAGGGTTTTGAGTTTGTGTTTTATTTATTTCCTTCTCAGTCAGTGTTGTATGTTTTTGCTTACTTTTCTCTGCAAGGTGTTTTCTTTTCATCCAGGTCATTAGATTACTTCTGTAAGTTGTTACTCCCTAGATACTTGTTTCATGTGTTTGTTTATATTTTCCTACAGGTCTACATTTTCCCTTGGTTTTGTTATTTAGTCTAGTTTCCTTGTTTTCTGCTCAGTTCCTCATGCCCCTGCTTTACCTCTGCTCATTAGTTTATTTGAAACATTTTCCCTCAGTTCCCTGCAGCCTGTTCCACACCAGTTCCATGTTTCCTCTGATTACTTGCCTCCCTGTTTCATTGGTTCATACTCCACCTCCCTCTTTATATAAGCTTGTTGGGTTTCATTGTTCCCCACTGGTTCCTTCTGTTTTCTTCCCTGTCACTACCTGGTGCCATGTCCTTGTTTTGGCTGTTGGGACCACAGCCATGGGTTACAAAATGAAAGGCCAGTAAGAACTTTTCTGAACTTTCAAAGTAAATAGCATTAACCTACTTCCAGCACAGCCAGGAAAAGGGGTAACAGCGGACTTCCCGTGACGTCACGATTTGAATAAAAACCCCGCTTTTGCAACAGACTGACCTCTTCCACGCAGGTCCCCAGAGGAACTGGACGGAGGGACACAGCGCACTAATGTCTCTTTGCTGGCAAATAGACATAACTCTTCAAACTGGATCCAAGAGTGTCATACGATCACACGATCATGTGCACTAAGAGGTAATTAAGGTGCAAGCGTGGCTTGACTTTTTCTCTCTGAGGTCGACAAAAGCAAACTGTGTTCCAGAGAGTTCCCAGCAGAGACCCTGTCCCTGTCCTGACAACGTCGAGTGGAGAAGATTTTCCCGGTCTGAAGGAAGGACAACGGGACCGCATCACCGTGGCTACAGTAGTAACACACAGTTTGGCCGGCCCGGCAGAACGAGCTGCCCCAGCCTACAGCTACGGAGGTTAGCTGCAAGTTAGCCCTTTGTTTGCTGTGGATACTTTCCACAACTTCGTCGCCCCGGACAAATTTTCCTCAGCACGCTTCACGTAAGAGGTAGTGTTTGGGCGCCGAATTTGGTTTAAAATGAAACAGTCTAAACAAGGGTCGTTTTATAACGTTTGGTTTTGTTAGTGTTGAGAACTCAGCTATCTTAGTGCTAGCACATTAGCTGATAATAAAGTAAAAAACCTTGGTATTATTTTTGACCAGGACATGTCATTTAAATCCCATATTAAACAGGTTTCCAGGATTTCCTTCTTTCATCTCCGGAACATTGCCAAAATTAGAAATATCCTGTCCAGGAGTGACGCTGAAAAACTAGTCCATGCATTTGTTACTTCAAAGGGTGGAAATATTGTAATTCTTTACTATCAGGATGTCCACAAAATGCAGTTAAAAGCCTTCAGCTGATTCAAAATGCTGCAGCAAGAGTTCTGATGAAATTAAAAAAGAGAGAAACATATTTCCCCTACTTTAGCTTCCCTTCATTGGCTCCCTGTTAAATCCAGAATAGAATTTAAAATTCTCCTCCTCACATATAAAGCCCTTAATGATTTAGCTCCATCATACATCAGAGATCTGATTGTTCCATATGTTCCTAACAGAGCACTTCGTTCTCAGACTGCAGGTTTACTGGTGGTTGCTAGAGTCTCTAGAAGTAGAATGGGAGGCAGATCCTTTAGTTATCAGGCTCCTCTCCTGTGGAACCAGCTCCCAGTTTTAGTCCGTGAGTCCCTGGAGTTAAAAGATGATTTATCATTTACATGAACAAACTGGAATCTGTCAGACAAATAAGATTTAAACCAGCCTAGCGCTGTCCCCCTGATCCCTACAGCATATCCCAGCCTTTCTAAGAGAATATTATGATCGACTGTATCAAATGCAGCACTGAGATCTAACAGAACCAGTGCAGACACAAGTCCATTATCTGAGGCAATAAGAATATCATTAGTGACTTTCAGCAGAGCTGTTTCAGTGCTATGATGAGCTCTGAAACCTGACTGAAACTCTTCAAACAGTTCATTGCTGTGTAAATGCTCACACATTTGATTAGCAACTGTTTTCTCAAGAATTTTAGATAAGAATGGAAGATTGGATATCGGTCTGTAATTTATTAAGTCATCTTGATCAAGCGAAGGTTTCTTAAGCAAAGGTTTAATTAACAGCTACCTTAAAAGCTTGTGGTACATACCATTTACTAAAGATAAATTAATCATATCTAAAATGGGGCTTATAATCAGAGGGAACACTTCCTTAAATAATTTGGTTGGGATTGGGTCTAACATACAAGTTGAAGGTTTAGATGAAGCTAATATTTCTGATAACTCAGGAAGCTCCACAGGATCAAAACAGTCCAAACACAGATCAGGTTCTACAGTTACTTCCAATGTTGTCTCACTTGTTGAGGATGAAGTAATCATCTTCGGGAGTATGTCAAAGATTTTCTTCTTAATAGAATCAATTTTATATTGGAAGAATCCCATAAAGTCATAACTGCTGAGAGCTATGGGAATGGATGGCTCAACAGAGCTATGACTCTGTGTAAGTTTAGCAACTGTACAAAAGAGAAACCTAGGATTATTCTTCTCTTCTATTAAGGATGATAAATAAGGTGTTCTAGCTTGGTGAAGTGTCTTTTTATACAACAGTAGGCTATTTTTCAGATTAAGTAGGAATCCTCTAGGTGTGTAGAGCGCCATTTTCGCTCCAATTTTCTAACATTGTGCTTTAAAGTACGCAGCTCTGAATTAAACCAGGGAGCCTGCCTCCTATGAATAATTACCTTTTTCAGGGGGCTGCATTGTCTAATGCACCACGCAATGATGAAGTAACACTCTGAACAAGAGAATCAATTTGTGAAGGGGAAGAAACAAAATGATTGCCCTCCACTGTGTTTTTCTGTGATAATGAGGAAATTAAAAGTGGGACAGATTCTTTAAAGGTTGTTACAGCATTGTCTGATAATGATCTACTATGATGAAATTTTCTTTCAGGTGTGGAGTACTCTGTTAAATTAAACTCAAAGGTTATTAAAAAATGGTCAGACAGCACAGGGTTGTGAGAAAATATTGTTATGTCTTTACACTCAATGCCATATGTTAGCACAAGGTCCAGAGAATGAAGACAAAGGTGGGTAGGTTTGTTAATGTTTTGAGTAAAGCCAATTGAGTCTAAGATACCATTAAAGGCTATATTTAAGCTAACACTTTCAAAGTCAACATGAATGTTAAAATCCCCCACTATAATAACTTTATCTGTATATAACACTAAATCAGAGAAAAGCTCTGAAAACTGATCTAAAAATTGAGAGTAAGGGCCTGGTGGACAGTACAAAACAACAAACAGAAGTGGTTTTAGTGCTTTGCAATTTGGATGAGGAAAATTAAGGATTAAATATTCAAAAGAGTTGTAGCTATTGATTGGTCTGGGACTAGTCAATAAATCGGACTGAAAGATGGTTGCTACTCCTCCTCCTCGCCCAGTATTTCGAGGAATGTGAAAATTTAAATAATTAGTAGGAGTTGACTCATTTATAGTAACATAATCCTCTAGCTGCAGCCAGGTTTCTGTGAGGCAAAATAAATCAATCTGATTGTCACAAATCAGGTAACTAACTAGCAAAGTCTTTGAAGAGAGAGATCTTATGTCCAGTAAGCCACATTTAATTGTTTTATTTTTATTTTTAGTCTGAGTTGTGTTTATTTTTATTAGATTTTCCTGATTTCCTCTTTTTAGATAATTTTTAATCTATTAAATTTTGGACACGGGCGAGACACTGTCTTAATAGGGTAATGGGTGGGTAGCAGTACAGAAGCTGAAGAGAGGAGTGTTAAACTACGACCCAGCTTCCTGGTCTGAACCCTGGGTTGTCAGAGTTTTGGAGAACTAATAAATTCGGCCAGATTCCTAGAAAGAAGAGCTGCTCCATCCAAAGTGGGATGGATGCCGTCTCTCCGGATCAGACCAGGTTTTCCCCAAAATGTTCGCCAGTTATCAATGTAACCCACATTGTTTTCTGGACACCACTTAGACAGCCAGCAGTTGAATGACAGCATGCGGCTAAACATGTCATCACTGGTCAGATCGGGGAGGGGACCAGAGAAAATTACTGAGTCCGACATTGTTTTGGCAAACTTACACACCGAAGCACCACTAACTTTAGTGACCTCTGATTGACGTAACCGGGTGTCATTACCGCCAGCGTGAATAACAATCTTACTGTATTTACACTTATCCTTAGCCAGCAGTTTCAGGTATGATTTGATGTTGCCCGTTCTGGCCCCTGGCAGACATTTGACTATGGTCGCTGGTGTCTCTAGTGCCACGTTTCTGACTATGGAGCTGCCAATGACCAGAGTTGGCTTCTCAGCGGGTGTGTCGCTGAGCGGGGAAAATCTATTAGAAACGCAGACGGGTTGGTGGTGACCTGTGGGCTGAGATCTAGGACTATGCTTCCTACGTACCGTCACCCAGCCGGCCTGAGGCCGCTGCTGCGTGGGAGGACTGCTACGGGGAGCTACCCTTGGTGGCTCTGCGCTGGCTAAGGGGCCTCAGCTATCTGCTGGTTTTTCAACAGCGTGGAGCCGGGCCTCCAAATCCGACACCCTCGCCTCCAAAGCTACAAAAATGCTACATTTATTACACGTACCATTATCACTAAAGGGGGCAGAGGAGTAACTGAACATCTGACACAGAGAGCAGGAGAGAGGAGACTCAGAGAGAGAAACAGCAGAATGGGTAGCCATGGTGGAGCTAAAGCTAACGCTAAGCTAGCGACCCTTACCACTACTAGAAAAAAACGTGTAAAACACGGAGAGTCCCCAGAGGTTAAATACAGCAACAGAAAGTATGTGTTTTAACGTGCTTATGTATTATAACAAGTAAGAGATATCACAGTAGAGAGAAATCAGATCAAACGAGAGAGCCTTCACACACCATACGATCCACCGAGTGCAAAACAGGAAGTGACGAATACGCCTTACCACGCCTCCTCCCTCACTCGCAAGTAGGGCATTCCAACACTAACTTAACTTCAATTCCAGATTCAAGATAATCCTTGGTTCTCAAACATAATTAACATTGCATGGTAATATTGCATCACTCTTTCGGTCATGGTTTTCAACCATCTTTTATCAACTTGTTTATATTGTACATGGCCTATTAGTCTTCCTTATTCTTTCATTCTGAAGTAGTGGTGTCCGGTAGTTTAGTTGGGTTGTTTTAGCATATTAAAGAGTTTGTTGATTGAAATATGTTTTGACTTTGAGTTTACTTATTTTTGTTAATAAATTCTTGTATTTTAAGAAATTGTGTGAGTTCATTCATGTGTGCGCAGAGTTTTGCTGTTCAGTAATGTCAGAGCTTGGCTCATCCCTTTCAATTTTGTCCTAATACCACCGCCTTATTGGGCTGGTATTCACAGGACAACCCTTAACAGGCCGAAATATTATTTAATAAAATATTAAAGTATTAATATTAAATATTAAATAATATATTCATAATCACAACATGGCTCACCCATGTAAGTTATTATTATTAAAGAAGAAAGCTTTCTACTCTATTGCAGCTCCCAAGCGTTTGTCTGCACTTTGGTCCAAATAAACCACAACACACCATGACAGCTGGAAACCTTGGAGGAACCCTGGACATGGCATTTGAAACTCTGGAAACTCCACCTGGTGTCCCATTCCACCATCTCTAACAGCTCCTCAAGGCAAAGAGAAGGGAGTAGAGAAAACAACAAATACTTACACTCCATGGAAACACTTCAATGCCTTCATGGATAGCAGAGCCCAGCCACAGTGAATATGTAAATTCTGACCGTCCTCTTTAATCTTTCTAAGGGCTCCTCTGAACAATCCTCCAAAGTAATTTCTGCTGAGTCTAACTTGCTGAATTCTTCTGTCAGTTTGTGAAAAACTCGAATGCAGAGATGAGTTGAGGTGAAGCTGAACGCTTCAGTAATGAGAACAACATGGTGAAGTGGTCTTGCACATGGTAAACAGGACATGGAGAACAGGAAATGGACCAGGTATGGAACAATAGTCAATTAGAAGAATTCAGCAAGGAACAATGAGAACCAGTGGACCTATGTACTGAGGCAGGGTGGAGAAATGACAGGCAAACCATATGAGCTAATCAGAAGGAAAACACCTAACAAGAATAAGTAGAAGAAAATAACTTAAGAAAGCAGGACTTAACAAACATAACAGCAAAGAAGTAATTACATACACAGTAAGTAATTCAAAGTAAAGCAAAACCCAAACACCTCAGGAATGTGACAGTCATTAAATAATCTAAAACATCCAGGTTGCAAACTCTTAATTAACATATTACCCTTTTACATACTACATATATTGCACATAATTGTGCAAATATTGAATATTAGCCTCTATGAATACTAATTTCTGCTGATTTCTGCTAATCTATGAATGCAAATTTTTGCATATAGCAGGCCAGTTTGCAAATGTTAACCTTTTAGTGTCTTTTACTATTTCATTTTTTATAGTTAGCATTAGAATTCAAGCTTTAAAAGAAATGAAGCACCTTGAAATATGGCGAGAAATAACCTATTTTCTTAGCACTTAGAATGTTAAGAAGCATCTATTAGATTGGCAGTGTTGGAAAATCTAAAATTAGCATGGTAACAGCTAAAACCTTTATAATAAAGTACCATCAACAATAGAAAGCCTACCTTATATTTCTAGTCATAATTTCTGCATGTATTCATGATCATTTTAGCATTTAGCATGCTCATTAGGATAATCTACAAGCATTTGTATTTAAACTGCAAAGGATAAATGACACATTGTATGAGAAATAAAAAAGCTTTATTTATTTATTATTGTATCATTATTTTTAAATCATAAAAACCTGCCATTTTTATAGACAATATAGCACATTACAAAATCTCTGATAGTTTAGTGACATATATACAACAGTTTGAGAAGGAATTATCATCTTGCATGTATTCTAATCTTAGCATTTAGCTCACTTATCATTATGTATTAGCTTTTCAGTATTACATAATTTTTAAAGTAACACATTAACAAGTGCATCAATTCTCACATTTAATATATTAGCAAGAAAAACGGTGCACTTTTGAAATCTTTTTTTTGGAGTTGATACTAAAGAAATTAAATTTCACAGCAAAATATATAAAAAAAAAAACGAACAGTGGAAAATAAAGATGATCCATTATTGTTTTTAGAGGTATTGTAAACTTGA
Source organism: Crenichthys baileyi (assembly GCA_036173005.1). Lineage (NCBI taxonomy): Eukaryota > Metazoa > Chordata > Actinopteri > Cyprinodontiformes > Goodeidae > Crenichthys > Crenichthys baileyi. The sequence continues at coordinate 1,452,615 of JAHHUM010002597.1, read as the reverse complement.
CCAGCATAACACTTCAGCAGTGTAGTAGTGGCTTTTATTTACCCAGGGGCGTTTTGAACTGTTATTCTCAGTCCAACATTCATCTGAAGATAAATCCCAATCGTCACATTCGCACATTTATACAGTCAGTCTAGATTGAATATTCCATCCACATTTTCATTTGTATCTACAGAAATATTAATAACAAATGGGGATGTGAGAAGGTTTTTTAGGTGCAAATTGGTTGGAATGAAGGCAGGCAGCTGTTGTTAGCAAATCAAGAAAAACACGTTTCACTTTAATGAGTAGTAACCGCTTAAGTCAAAAGGTCAGAAAAACATTCGGCTGTTTTAATGGTAGAAAATATCAACTGCTTAAATATTCAGTATAAGGCGGGAAGTATCTTAATTCAACTTTCCACCTTCACAAGAAAGTAGACTATTAAATAAGATCAAAATTGACATACAATGACATTTACAACGGAGTCTGGGGCTGTTTGAATTTACCTTATCATGTTTACATTTTAACAATATTTGTACCAGTGCAGACACAGAAAATGTGCCTCCCAGTGAAAGTCTATGCTGGGGTACCCCTCACAGATAAACTTCAGATTCATTTGGAACAATGTGGCTTTCAGCCCAGCCATGGAACATGAGGCCAGATCCTTAGACATTGAAGGGTATTTGAAGGTGTGTGGGAGTTTACAGGACCCATCTTGTGTTCTTTTGATTTAGAGATAGCTTGTGGCATCTCTAGTTTGGTGATCCATTTGGTTGCAACTTTGCAAACCCAAGTCATATTCTTTTAGAGAAATAAGGGTTTCTCCTGGCAATGATTTCAAACAAAGCATAACTGTTTTTTTATTTCAGTTTCTCAAAGCACTACATGGTCTGAACTTGTGGTAAATTAACTTGTGGGAAGCTTGGGAAAATTCGTAAATTCCTTGCGCTTGTTGGTAATCTTTATCTTTGAGGATGATAGGCATCAAATAATTTTGAAGTGGCGTCACACAAATCCCATAACATGCATTCATTGCCTTTATAAATTAACCCACAACCAATATAATAAAAAATCTTTGTTTAGTGTTGTTTAGAAACCCATACCTGTAAATTAAAAATGCCTAATGTAAAATTAATTATTTCATAATAATTCATATGATTTTAAAGTGGCTGTCCTAATTCAACAGACGTAGGGCTATTTGATGCAATTAGTATCACAGTTAGTTACCTGAAAGCAGCTGATGTGTGTGATTGCAGTCTAAAAACACCTGTTTCAGGGAGACCCAGTCTTGGGTGTTTCTGTACTCCTGCTATTATTACAGTATGAAAACTAAAGAGCACTCCAGGCAACTCCAGTTCATTCAAATCCAGTTTTAAGAAGCGTAGAGATGGCCATCCTCACAAACTGAGTGATTGGGCAAGTAAACGACTGGTAGGAGAGGACATCAACATACCTACGTCTACCTATCAGAAAATCTTTCGATAGTGATAGTATTTGTAAAGATTACGATGACGACATCAGTTGCTATATATGCCCTTTTCTTCTTTTCTCTTTGTCTCATCTGTGGTTCCATCACTCTGTGACCTTTAGCATTTTGAGCAGTGTCATTTGTGTCTGTTGTGAGCATCTGTTGCTGTGAGACTCTGTGCAACTGATGACGATATATTCAAGACATATTCTGAAGACTTACTATCTTCGCTCTAAAGGTGTTAAAAGTCTTAAAAGATGGGAGAGACTGTAGATGCAACTGTTATACAGGTTCCTCACCAATCCAAGCTGTATGGAAAAGTGGCAAAAAAGCTCATATGAAATAAAATTCTTCAAAACCCTTGTTGGAGCTGCAAACAAGAAGATTCTTCGGTTTGATGATAGAAATGTAGCTTTTTTTGATTATCAGACAACACAGTATGCTGGGAAAACACCAAACATCTCCAGAAACACAACTTCTCCACCATGGGGCATGGTGGTGGCAGCATTGTGCTTTGGAATCTTCTGAGTAGCAGGCACTGGAAGACTTGGTAAAAGAATAGTGGAACAAGAGTGACAAAAAAAAAAGCCTAATTCTGGAGTGTAATCCGATTCAGTCAGTCAGAGAACTACGGCTTGGAGGGAGAGTAATTTTCGACCAAGGCAACAACCCAAACATGCCACAAAAGCTACTTAGAAATTGTACAAATCAAAGCTCAGATCTCAGTTGTTTTAAGTATTTGTGGCTAGACTTGACAAGAAATGATCATGCCTGATCCCAAAGCGACCTGACAGGGCTTGAGTTGTCTGGTAAGAAAGAATAGAGGAAAATTGCAGCAACCAGATGTGCCACCCTGATTAAGACATATCCACAAAGACTCAGCGCTGTGATGCCAACCAAAGGTGCATCAACTAAACATTGATTCACATGGGTGAATATTTCTGCTGTCATTTACTTTATCTTTTACATCATTTATTAATTTAAATTATTCTGTAAAAAAAATCAGGTTTACTTTGATAGTAAAGACATTTCATTGCAAATTCCTATCCAATTTGAATTTACTCTGATTTCATTTTTAAAAGCATTTAATAGGAGAAACACCCAAACGGAGTACATGTGTTTTAAAGACATTGCATATTGTTATTACATATAGAGGTGATAAAATGAAAATATTTCTAGCCCTATTTTGTTACAATGAATAATAATAATAATACACCTTGACTATGTTGAGGAGCCACTGCTCTGGTTTGTTGGGAATCATGTTTGTCTTGTTCAGTTCCCTGTAGATAAAGAGGAAATAGAAGCAACAACCTTGCTTGAGGTGATTACACTTTACAGTGTGATGTGTTTATTGACAATATATTTCTGTGGGTGAAAATTGGTTTGCGTTAAGTGTACATAGGAATGACTGTGTCAGGAGGTCAGGCGATAATAGTTTTAATAATCTATCAGATTATCTATCAGAAAAAACAGCAGACGTGTCAGGGGTTAGGTAGCAGTAGCCTGAGGGGTTAAATGAAATCGTTCCACACAGTGAATTTTTAATCATAACTATATTTAAGGCAATGGGGCGGCTCTCAAGCGTTTAGACGTTTGCTGCATCCACTTATTGGTTTGTAGATCTGATATCTGATCTTTGATTGAATTTAACATTTTAGTCATATCATCTCTAAATCATAGACGTTTAATATTCAAAAAATTAAAAACACGCAAACAATATTGAAGAAATAAATGTCCATGAATGTTTTTGTCAATGCCCAGTTTTAATCAACAGCAATTACATGAACTTCTTGCCTTGTACATGTCTGATGAGTGGATGCTTTGCTCAAACATATGGTATACTTCAGTTAAAACACTCGCATTTACTAAGAATGTAACAAACTCTCAAGCTATGTTTAAATTGTTCACTATATTTTTCACAACAGTAAACCCATTTGGGTTTTTTTTTAACTCAAGCCAAAGCCACCTGCTTTCACAATATAAAAGCATCTAACAGAAGCACAATATGTCTGCTAAATATTACAGTAAACATGGTTTTTTATGTCAAAACTGACAGGTGGTCTCATTACAAGTGTCTGTCTTGTCACACTGTATCCAAGCCTATTGCAAGACTGTCACAAAAGGAATAATTACCAGCTTTAACAGGTAAAAAAAAAATAAAATAGAATGCTGGAGGCAGTTTTGCCAGTTATAATTGCTGCTGCCAAGAGCTTCATCTAATGCGTTTTTTTCACAATGTGAATTTTGGTACATTTTAGTTTTGCAAAGTGTGTGGTAAGAGCCAAAAACAAAGTATGATTTATCTTAAAACACAGCTGTTCATAGAAACACATTGTAAAGATCATAATCTTGGATGGAGTAAGGAGGAGTCAGGTTTAGCCTAAACCGGCTCAGTTATGGTTGAGGTGCAAACACACCCTCCATTTCTGCTACCTGTATGACCCCTTCTCTTTCCCAATGGTTATAATCAGTCTGACAGAGGTATCCCAATCCTTGTGGTTTTTAGTATAACAATGACCATCAGTGGGACCTTTTGTGGGGTGCCTTGAGACGACATTGTTGTAAATAAGCGCTGTTTAACTAAATAATCTGAACTGAAACTATCTGTGTAGTTATGCTGCTATAGGCTTCGGCTGCTGAAGGACATAATGACTACTTTCACCCTCTTCGCTACATTCTCACACTACTCCCCAATTTTGCATTATTTGCTGTTATTTCAGCTTTTAACTTCTTGTTCTCTCTCTTTTTTCTTCCTGGAAGCTACACCTGGCCGGACTCTGTGTCTACCTGTGACACCTTTCTGGAGAGGGGAATCGTCCGAGCTTCTGCTGGCAACAACTTAATGCTCACCCTCTACCGATGATCCATATGGCCCTGTCTTTTAGTGTTCAACCCTTTCTCCCTCCTAGACATGGCGATTGACTGAGCTTTTACTGTAACTAATTATATGTGCTCTCTTTCAGACTCTAACCTTGAAAACTGGCTCAGAGTTTATATGTTCTTTCTTTCTAGGTGAAACGACTAAAGGAGCTACATCCATTAACATTTACTTTTCCTTCCCATAGAAAGTACTCCTGGATCAGTGCTTCTTTGTTCTCTTCTCTTTGTGTCTCTGCTCTGTTCTCTCTAAACCCAAGTCGGTCGTGACAGATGGCCGCTCACACTGAGCCTGGTTCTGCTGGAGGTTTCTTCCTGTTAAAAGGGAGTTTTTCCTCTCCACTGTCGCTACATGCATGCTCAGTATGAGGGATTGCTGCAAAGTCAACGCCAGTGACTGTCCACTGTCTCTACATGCTCATCCGGGAGGAGTGAATGCTGCAAGTCACTGACTGGATGCAATCTGCTGGGTTTCTTTTCCTTAGACAGAAAAACGTTTTATCCAATTTGAATAAATAACTAACTCTGACTGCACAGTTCAGTGGTTAGGATTAATTGGAATGTATGTACCTGACTGTTGTGAAGTGCCTTGAGACAACATGTGTTGTGAATTGGCGCTATATAAATAAAACTGAATTGAATTGAATAAAATAACTAAAGGTTTTTAGAGCAATATATTTCAGCTTTGCAAAGTTGGATTGGGACTATAATCAGTAAGAAATCATATAGTTACATATCTGCAAATCTGTATATCATAAAAAATTAACTGATTTCATTAATTCAGTTAAAGTGTAGGTTTAAATTATTTATTTCTGTTAAATAATATTATTACAGCTAAAGAAAAGTCAAAATCCAGTTTTCAAAATCCAGCAACAGGGACAGCCTTGAGAGAGTAGTAAAGCAATGCCCTTTCTGTTATGATTCTGGCCCGTCTGCTTGCTCTGCTCTCACTCATGCAATCAACTCATCTGCTTCACCTGTCTGCTGCTGCACAATCACCGTCATGCCACACACCTGTGGAGCTGCAGTTATATACAGCCCTCTGACAGGCAGACGGTGCCAGATTTTCGAAAACATTTGTGAGTAGTTATCCAGCAGGCCTTCCTGACTGATCTCGTTCCATGACCTTGCCTTGCCTTACGGATTATTCCCTCTTGCCTGCTCCTTGTCTGACGGATTGGATTTTAGATTTCGACTCTGTTTTCAGCCTCTGGTTTTATGTCTCTGCCTGCCCCTTGTCTGACTCCTCTAGCCCTGGAATTTGACCCTGTTTCTGTACCTGGATTTACTTATCAGCCTAGCCACTGGTTTATACAGCCTGAGCCCGCCTGGCTCTCTAGTCTGCCTGGATTTATTGTCAAGAGGACAATCACAGCTCTGTGTTCCTGTCACAGCGTCAGCTGGTTCCCCGGAGGATTTGGATCAGTCGGCAATCTGACTTCAGTCTGTTGGACGCTTCCTCATGAACTGTCTGGATTTCTTCCTCCTCTGGATTCTGTGCCTCATCACCAGACTGAGAAGGTTAGTGGCTTTATCTAACTCCTTGCAAATCCTGAGTTTTATGCAGCCACTAACTAGTCTCTCTGTTCTCAGTGGTTCCTGGAAGCTGACTGCTGTTCTTCTGCTCTCTGATCCTGAGTTTCTGAATAAACCTTTTTACTTATCACTTTGTGTTTGGCTGAATTTGGGTTCTCTGTCTCTGGTCGTGATACTTTCAAGAGTTTGGTTGAGATTCACAAGCGGTAGACTGCATGTTTAATCAGTGCTTAACAAGTCCTCACACACAGATGTATCCAGGACATGGGCTTGCTACAGCTATCGCATCCCTTGAGTTAAGCCACTTCTGAATCAGAGACAACATAAAACTGCCATCAAAAGAGTGATCAAAAGCTCCTTCAGCATCATCCAACAATCCAGAAACATTTTGGTGGTGATCTGGCACAATGCTTAAGTAGCTCAAAGATCAAAACACTAACATGTTGGACCTGTTGTCAGGAAGCTTCCTTCATCTTAACCTCACTAAGAACCTGTGGCTAGTTCTCAAAAAACAGTTGAAGAAACAGAAGCCAATAAACTTCAAACACCAAGAAGAATGAATCACTATCAGTCAAGATTTGGTCCATCAAGCATGTCTGAGAGCTTATTAAGGTTAAAAAGAAGGATCAACACTTGGAATCGACTCCATACTGAATTTTTGTTTTGCTAATAAAAATCTTAAAGAATTGATGTTTTTAGTTCGTTTTGCAATCAAAACATCTGTAATGCTAAAAGGCAAATGTAAATGGCTACATTTTAAAAAACCAGGCAATAGATTTAATTTAAATGAACCTTCTCCTTTAAATAATAAAAATATAAGAGACTGTGTTATCAGATTTGTTTCCTGGCAGTTCACAACTTCCCCTGCAGAAGGAAGCAACTTCTCACCTCTGCTTTGCCTGCCTCAAGGTCCTAATAAGTGAGAATAAAGGAAATAAAAGGAGGGAGACGTGCGAAAACAAGCCTTATGCCTCATGTTCTTCACAGCCACTTCTTGTTTTAACCTTAACGACTGCAATCCTCTGACAGGCTGCTGGTGCAGAAAATGTGAGAAAAATTCGGGGATGGAGTAAAGCAAAGCCGAGGGTAAATGGGAAACATCGTCCCAGAAAAGGTTTGCTCTGTTCACTGTGGCAGTTTGTAAAGGGCAAAAGGTTTATTACAGCAGCTAACATTCAGAGGTAAAAAAAATCGGATCTGACTGTGTGCTTCTCCTGGCTGTTCATTATGGAGTGTGTACATGGCAAGAGAACAAGACAGCATGGTGACAGACAAAAGCTTCATTGTGATCCTTATTAAAAGAAGAGTAATATGTTGTGACGTTTATCTGGTTGGGGAACAACTGGATAGGTTTGATTCACTTTATTAATGGCAATGCTCTGATTTCCTTTACATTTTCACATTTTTTAATACAAGCTTTTGACATTTTTTGATCCTTCTCTGTGATTTAAATATTTATTGAGAGAGCTACAGTATGTGGCAGCAGTGAACACAAAGAGAGGGAAACAGCAGGACGAAAACTCTAGATGAGGGTTTTTATTCAGAACAAACACAGTGGACTTAAAGTTTAAACTCCTTCAGCAGTTTTAATTATTAACAGTTTAGCTTCATGATCTCAGAACTTATATTAAAGTTTAAAGAGGTACAAAAAAGATGTTTTGTTTAGTTGTTTTTTGCATTAAAACACCAGACCATGAATCTTTTCTGCAGAGCCCTATCTCCTGCAGAACATTGCATTCAAGCAATAAAGTCAAAGCAAAACAAAATAATGACAAAGTCACACATTGAACTGAAACAAAAACTCAAACTCCAATAAAAAAGTAAATGACCAGTTTGGTTTACCACACTAAAATTGTCTCTTCTAGTAAAAGTTTGACCCTCTCTGTGAGTTTCTGTAAAGGATCACATGCAGGGTGTCAGTTTATCCATTGCAGATCACTAGATTTATCGTTTTTCTGCAAGCAGATGTCTTAATATTACTGGTCAAATTTATAAATGTTGCTTTAAAGAGGCTTTTAGCCTCGGTGTTGGAGTTCTCCCTGATGATCCACAGGACTGCCTTTTTGCACTTTAAGCTACAACATGAAAAGCTGTGAATGTTGTCTGTGCTCATGACCTAATTACTATGTTTTCTTCGAGTCTCTGCATGGTGACCTGGAAGGAAGGCATTTTGGGTATTCTGTAATGATACTGGGGGTGTTTAATCGCTATTTGGGCAACGCTTGTGTTACCTGGAATGGTGTCATAAAGAAGAATGACACACCTTTTTAATGTGACACTAAGGACTGCGACAAAGCCTACAGATTTGGAGACCAGTGTGGAGCTCCAAAATTTGAAGAGACTGAGTTTCAACTATCAATTGATCACCCTTCTAAGCTTTCTTGGAAAGGTTTACCTTTGATGTTAAAAAGGATGCTCAAACCTCAAGCTCAGGAGAAGCAGTGTGGCTTTCGCCCCGATAATGGAAAAGTACACATGATCTTTACCATAGCAAAATTGCTGAGGGGATTATACGAATGTGGTGTTCAATCCAAATGTGTTTTGCAGTTATGAAGAAAGCTTAATAATTTGTCCCAAGGAGTAGGTTAGGGGAGTATGGGGTACCAGGGTTGCCTTTAAAACAAGAGCTGTGTCAGCATTCTCAGTACAAAGTTTAGCTTGTTCTCAGTACTCCATGGACTGACACAGCTGTCCCTTGAAACTGATCCTTTTGCTGGTTTTTAAATTAACAATCTCACAACAAAATCATAAATAATTTGCTTTTGACGTACTTGTAAATAAATTCAGGCAGTAGAGTGTTAAAGTGTTGGTGCCTCAAAAATATTTTTTCCAAAAATAAAAATTATTATATTAGATGTTTGTGCAGGTTTGTGTAAAAGATGTGCTCTCATGTAAAATACTAGAAGAAATGTCATTTTTCATATTCTGTCTTAGAACGATGCTTACAGTTTAGAAACAGCAACTTTGTCATGTTGTTGAAATGGATATCCACATTCTCTGTCCTGATGTTTTGACCTTTGACCTCATCCTCTGGATGACATGTTGAACTTCCCGTGGACCATCACTGCCATTTTGTTTGCTGTTAGATGTATCCTTTGTGTAACGACCTGCCTGTGGTGTTATGAATCGTCCTGAGCACTGATCAACGTCTACAGGTCAGCTGGGAGCTGAGAGCTGCACACTCGCCCACACCCCTTCCCCCATTCCCTCACCCCACTCTCCCCTGCTGGGACCATATCACAGCATAAATGGCTGAGAAGCAGCAGAACTGTTGTTGAGGTCACCATCAGCAAGTTTACATTCTGCTTACACCAGATTAACAGGACTCATCAGTAAACTTCACCCTTTTCCTCGACTACAGCCTGCGAGCCATCTGTGGAGTTTTGCACTGCCCCAGCTCAGGCTAGTAATTTATATATATAAAATCAATTTAGGTATGATTAATCTATCTTTAGTAAATGGATATGTACCACAGGCTTTTAAGGTAGCTGTAATTAAACCTTTACTTAAGAAACCTTCGCTTGATCGAGATCACTTGAAAAATCACAGACCTATATCCAATCTTCCATTCTTATCTAAAATTCTTGAGAAAATTGTTGCTAATCAAATGTGTGAGCATTTACACAGCAATGACCTGTTTGAAGAGTTTCAGTCAGGTTTCAGAGCTCATCATAGCACTGAAACAGCTCTGCTGAAAGTCACTAATGATATTCTCCTGGCTTCAGATAATGGACTTGTGTCTGTACTTGTCCTCTTAGATCTCAGTGCTGCATTTGATACAGTTGACCATAATATTCTGTTAAAAAGGCTGGAATATGCTGTAGGGATCAGGGGAACAGCACTAGGCTGGTTTAAATCTTATTTGTCTGACAGATTCCAGTTTGTTCATGTAAATGACAAATCATGTTTAAACTCCAGGGTTAATTGTGGAGTACCACAGGGTTCAGTACTTGGGCCAATTCTCTTTACTATATATATGCTTCCAATAGGTCAAATTATCAGGCAGCATAGGATACATTTTCACTGTTACGCTGATGATACTCAGCTTTACTTATCCATAAATCCTGATGAACCCAACCAGTTAGATAGACTACAAGCATGTCTGGAAGATAGAAAAACTTGGATGACTTTAAATTTTTTGCTTCTAAATTCAGACAAGACAAAAATTGTCGTCTGTAGACCGGAGTCCTTAAAAAAGAAACTGCTTAGTCAATCACTTAACCTGGATGGCATTAATTTGACCTCCGGTAATAAAGTAAAAAACCTTGGTGTTACTTTTGACCAGGACATGTAATTTAAATTCCATAGTAAACAGGTTTCTAGGATTTCCTTCTTTCACCTCCGGAACATTGCCAAAATTAGAAATATCCTATCCAGGATTGATGCTGAAAAACTAGTCCATGCATTTGTTACTTCAAGGCTGGACTATTGTAATTCTTTACTATCAGGATGTCCACAAAATGCAGTTAAAAGCCTTCAGCTGATTCAAAATGCTGCAGCAAGAGTTATGATGAAAATTAAAAAGAGAGATCATATTTCTCCTATTTTAGCTTCCCTTCATTGGCTCCCTGTTAAATCCAGAATAGAATTTAAAATTATCCTCCTCACATATAAAGCCCTTAATGATCTAGCTCCATCATACATCAGAGATCTGATTATTCCATATGTTCCTAACAGGGCACTTAGTTCTCAGACTGCAGGTTTACTGGTGGTTCCTAGAGTCTCTAGAAGTAGAATGGGAGGCAGATCCTTCAGTTATCAGGCTCCTCTCCTGTGGAACCAGCTCCCGGTTTTGGTCCGTGAGGCGGACACCCTGTCTACTTTTAAGGCTAGGCTTAAAACTTTCCTTTTTGATAAAGCTTATAGTTAGAGTGGCTTAGTTTATGAGGGAGGGAGCAAGGCTCCCTCCCGGTTGGATGGAGTAAGGGAGAGTCAGGTTTAGCCTAAACCGGCTCAGTTATGGTTGAGGTGCAAACACACCCTCCATGTCTGCTACCTGTATGACCCCTTCTCCTTTCCAGTGGTTATAATCAGTCTGAGAAAGAGAGGTATCCCAATCCTTGTGGTTTTTAGTATAACAATGGCCATCAGTGGGACCCTTTGTGGGGTGCCTTAAAAATGACATTGTTGTAAATAAGCGCGTCTAACTAAATAATCTGAACTCAAACTATCTGTGTAGTTATGCTGCTATAGGCTTAGGCTGCTGGAGGACATAATGACCACTTTCACCCTCTTCGCTACATTCCCCACTACTCTCCAATTTTGATATTTGCTGTTATTTCGTTTTTTTACTTTGTTTCTCTCTTTTTTTCCTTTCCCTAGAAGCTACACCTGGCCTGGCTCTGTGTCTCCCGGGACACCTTTCTGGAGAAGGGGGAATCGTCCGAGCTTCTGCTTGCAACAACTTAATGCTCACCCTCTACCGATGATCCACATGGCCTTTTCTTTAGTGTTTAACCCTTTTCTCTCTCCTAGACATGGCTTACTGGCTGAGCTTTTATTGTGACTAACTCTATGGCCTCTTTTTAGACTCTAACCCTTTAAAAACTGGCTCAGAGTTTATCTGTTCCTTCTTTCTAGGAGAAACGACTAAAAGGAGCTACATCCATTAACATTTACTTTTCCTTCCCATAGAAAGTACTCCTAGATCAGTGCTTCTTTGTTCTCTTTGTGTCTCTGCTCTGTTCTCTCTAACCCCCAGTCGGTCGTGGCAGATGGCCACTCACACTGAGCCGGTTCTGCTGGAGGTTTTTTTCCTGTTAAAAGGGGGTTTTTTCCTCTCCACTGTCGCTACATGCATGCTCAGTATGAGGGATTGCTGCAAAGTCAACGCCAGTGACTGTCCACTGTCTCTACATGCTCATCCGGAGGAGTGAATGCTGCAAGTCACTGACTGGAGGCAATCTGCTGGGTTTTTCCCTTTAAAAAAAAACTTTTTATCCAATTTGAATAAATAACTGAATCTGACTGCACTGTTCAATGATTAGGATTAATTGGAATGTATGTACCTGACTGTTGTGAAGTGCCTTGAGACGACATGTGTTGTGAATTGGCGCTATATAAATAAAACTGAATTGAATTGAATTGAAGGCTGCATGGTGGCGCAGTTGGTAGCACTGTTGCCTTGCAGCAAGAAGGTCTTGGGTTCAATTCCCGGCCGGGTCTTTCTGCATGGAGTTTGCATGTTCTCCCCGTGCATGCATGGGTTTTCACCGGGTACTCTGGCTTCCTCCCACAGTCCAAAGACATGCCTGTTAGGTTAATTGGTCAATCTAAAATTGCCCTTAGGTGTATGAACAAGTGTGTGCATACACACTTGTGTATGCACACACTTGAGGTTTGTGCATACAGGTTTGAGCACCCTGGACAGGTGCGACCCGCCTCTCGCCCATAGACTGCTGGAGATAGGCACCAGCTTCCCCGCGACCCACTATGGAATAAGCGATAGAAAATGGATGATTGAATTGAAAATATATTATGGAGACTGATAGTTGCATCTCATTAATTTATTTCCTATAATTACTGAGACAATTTTTGAGATTTTAGAGGAAATTTCTCACATTTGTTTTATAAATTTACCTGCTTCCCACAAGGATGAGCAACATATGCTAATACTGTTCCTATTAGCCTCAAACCAATGAGATTTATTAGAGCTCAGGAATGAGGAAAATACATGAAATCAATATTTGGTGTGAGTGAGTAAGTATGTTCACCTCAATACAACCTGGACAAAGTACCCTCCAGGTAGGTGCTTTAAAAGTTTATTGCAAACTTTCCAACCAACCTTCAGCAAATGTTACAGCGAGAGTTCAGTTTTTCCTCCTAAGAATCTGTTTGCATAATCATAGGACCAACAGCCATAGATGACCCACACCGACGCTCCAACACTGGTTTGATTTTGTCTAAATGTGCCTGTAGTTTCTTCCAAACCTCTGAGAAAAACAGATTCTCTAGCAAACAGCACAGTGTCAGTCTTCCTACACAGCTGCCAACATTTATCACTTTAACCTTTATAGGATGAGGACAAAAACATTTCACCTGTCATGAAGCTTTGTTTGGCTTTTTTGTTCAGCATGATGACATCCTAGACTTCTTGCAATTGTTGCAGTGGAGCCAAACCTTGATCCTAGCTTATTTAAGCATATGTACTGGATAGAAATGGATCAACTTATAAACTAACATGTCTTTAAAAATGCTGTTTCAGTACCTTCTGGACCCTTTTCCCCAAACAGCTGTTTCCTGTTTGAGAGAAGACAGAACAAAGCTAAAGAATGAAAGGATGGACCGATGAATAGATGGATGGATGGATGGATGGATGGATGGATGGATGGATGGATGGATGGGTGATGGATGGATCATAAAACAACCAGCAATTAAAATTCTAATTTCTCCTTCACTTTTTACATCAAGGTCTACTCAGTGCACCATGGTATGTTTTAAACTATAAAAACATCACCCTCAATATAACTTACAAAGAAAAAGGCGTTACTTTGTTTTATTTGCACCCGTATTAGGATTAAAACAAGGACACTGCCATTTAAGGCTTTATCTCCTTGCTTGATTCGCCACTTTAAGATACGCATAATATGGTTTGGTGGTTCCTAATTCTCCCGTACTAAAAAATTATGACTTACGTCATTTATAAACCACGATAACTGCTGGATTATAAACGAGGTGAGTGAGGCTGCTGACCAGCAGATATAGAAGCTAAAAGAACAAAAGAAAAAAAAACAACGAACACATATATAAAAGCCTCTTTTAGTGAGAAATGTTTTGTCACATAGCTACCTTTTTTCAACACAGTAAACAAAGATGCATATTTTAAATGTTGGAATATGCTTTTGCAAATGTTACTGTTAGAAAAAAACAGAGGAAAAAAATGTAACTCCAGCAGCAAAACTCCTCTTAGCTTTTCTCCTCAGCATTTTGTGTCTCATTATGGCTCAGTTTGAGCACAGTTTGTTTTAATTCCCTAATTTATTACCAAGCAGTCACATGTGGAATATTGTTATTGTTGAAAGTTAATAACTCGTGTCAACTTGTGATATGAAGCATTTCTTCATTTTAAGTTCCAGTTAGCACTCCACCTGACAGAGTCTCAGGTAATGACTCTGCTCATTAACAGGGAGTTTAATGATGCTTGTCATGTATCAAATCTGCCAGCAGATGATGAGAGGAAGACAAAAGTTAAACCTGCCCTGGAGGTCTATTGGACAAATGGAAGAAGCTCCACCTTTTTAAATGAGCACATGGCTTTTAAAAAAGTGTGCTAAATTTGCATACCTGCCCAGTGCATAAAGCCTTACGGTGAGTGTGGGGAGATGTAATGTCCTGACATTAGGGGGAAGGTGGAACTTTATTTAGCAGGTGCAGTTTATTACTAGTCATCAAATCTCGCTCTGAACAAGAACAGCTGATGTAGCAAAAACTCAAGACCCAAATAAGCTCATTCAACACAAGTGATAATATTTCATCTTCAGCTGTGTGTGGTTTTCTCTGACTTTCCCCGGGCAGGAGCATATTTTTCACGCCCTTTGCTCGTCAGCCACTGCGACCTCCGCAGGGTTACTTCAGCCCCCACTGAGACGGGGCAGCCAACAAAGAACAACTCTCTGCCTTTCGAAAACCAGGGCGTCCCCTTCTGTCTTTTCGATCGAGCAACTAGAGCACACATGGCCTCGATAGTGCACATGCTGGGGAATAAAAAAGGGACAACTGCACTTGTTTTCGTTTCTTGTGTGCATTACTATTTTCTGCCAGAAAGAGAAAGTGGGATGAGGAAATTGGAAAATTATAGGAAAAGAGGAAGAACCAGCCATAGAAGTGATCTGAAAAACAAAGGAGATGAAACTAGAGAAAGGTAATAGAAGAACAACAGAAAATAACATGGAGAAGTCTTTAAAAAAGAAACTGCTTAGTCAATCAATTGATGTAGATGGCATTAAAAATATTAAAAATTGTCCTGTCCAGAAGTGACACTGAAAAACTAGTCCATGCATTTGTTACTTCAAGGCTGGACTATTTTATTCGTTACTTCAAGGCTGGACTATTTTATTCTTTACTATCAGGTTGTCCACAGAATGCAGTTAAACGCAATCAGTTTATACAAAACACTGCAGTAGTTCTGATGAAAATCAAAAAGAGAGATCATATTTCTCCTATTTTAGCTTCCCTTCATTGGCTCCCTGTTAAATCTAGAATAGAATTTAAAATTCTCCTCCTCATATATAAAGCCCTTCACGATCAAGCTCCATCATACATGGGAGATTGTTCCAAATATTCCTAACAGAGCACTTTGTTCTCAGACTGCACATTTAGTGGTGGTTCCTATCAGGCTCCTCTCCTGTGGAACCAGCTCCCAGTTTCAGTCCGTGGGGCGGACACCCTGTCTACTTTTAAGGCTAGGCTTAAAACTTTTTCCTTTTTTTTTAAAGCTTTTAAATTTGGGCTTAGGTTATCCTGAGCTATCTCTGTAGTTATGCTACTATAGGCTTAGACTGCTGGAGGACATAATGTCCACTCTCACTTTTTTGCTACATTCTCATACTACTCTCCAGTTGTGTGTTATATGCTGTTATTTCAGCTTTTAACTTTTTTTTTTTTCATAGACGCTACATCTGGCCGGGCTTTGTGTGTAGCTGTAACTCCTTCCTAGAGGGAGGCATCGGCTCCACCAACTCTACAATCATGCACAGCAAATACAGTCCAAGTGAAAATTCAGTCCCGTGACCTTTTGCAGAAAAACATCCATCCTTCGATCAGCATAATATCCTAGTTTTATCTCATGTTCTCCTTTTATAGATTTTACAGATGGCCCTGTCGTTTAGTGTTTAACTCTGTCCCGCTCCTAAACATAACTATTGGCTGAGTTTCTGGGACTACCTCTGTGCTCTCTTTTATTGTATAGACTTGAAAACTGGTTCATAGCTTAACGGCAAAGCTGTGATTCTCTTCTAGATGAAACCACTAGATGGAGCTACTACTGCCAATAACTTTTTGCTTTTCTTTGACATAGAAAGTACTCCTGAGTCAGTGTTTCTGTGTTATTTTGTGTGTTCTGTCTCATCAAACCCCCAGTTGGTCGCAGCAGATAGCCGCTCACACTGACCCAAGTCCTGCTCGAGGTTTTCCTTTCTTTCTTTTTTTAATTTCTTTTTTTATTTTATTCCTTTCTGATGTTGCTACATGTATGCTCAGTATGTGGGATTGCTGCAAAGGCACAAAGCAAAAAATAAAAATCAACATCAGCTCTGATTTTCAAACATTTCAGTTCTTGCTGGTAGTTCTGGCAAACCAAAACACATTTTTAAATAATAAAAAAAAAATCTCTAAATTATTAATTATCTGATTAAATTACATTTTTGAGGAAATTACTTGTTTAAGACTCAAAATCAGAAGCTAAGGATTTTGACTCTACTCAACCGGGAATCAAACCAGCTCCCGGTTTTGCTCCATGAGGCGGACACCCTGTCTACTTTTAAGGCTAGGCTTAAAACTTTCCTTTTTGATAAAGCTTATAGTTAGAGTGGCTTAGTTTATCCTGAACTATCTCTGTAGTTATGCTGCTATAGGCTTAGGCTGCTGGAGGACATAATGACCACTTTCACCCTCTTCACGATGTCTAGGAGAGGGAAAAGGTTAAACACTAAAAGACAGGGCCATGTGGATCATCGGTAGAGGGTGAGCATTAAGTTGTTGCAAGCAGAAGCTCGGACGATTCCCCTCTCCAGAAAGGTGTCACAGGTAGACACAGAGACAGGCCAGGTGTAGCTTCTAGGAAAAGAAAAGAGAGAGACCAAAGTTAAAAGCTGAAATAACAGCAAATAATGTAAAATTGGAGAGTAGTGTGAGAATGTAGCGAAGAGGGTGAAAGTGGTCATTATGTCCTCCAGCAGCCTAAGCCTATAGCAGCACAACTCCACAGAAAGTTTCAGTTCAGATTATTTAGTTAAACAGCGCTTATTTACAACAATGTCATTTCAATGCACCCCACAAAGGGTCCCACTGATGGTCATTGTTATACTAAAAACCACAAGAATTGGGATACATCTCTCTGTCAGACTGATTATAACCTTTGTAAAAGAGAAGGGGTCATACAGGTAGCAGAAATGGAGGGTGTGTTTGCACCTCAACCATAACTGAGCCGGTTTAGGCTAAACCTGACTTCCCCTTACTCCATCCAACAGGGAGGGAGGAAGACTCCCTCCCTCATAAACTAAGCCACTCTAACTATAAGCTTTATCAAAAAGGAAAGTTTTAAGCCTAGCCTTAAAAGTAGACAGGGTGTCCGCCTCACGGACCAAAACCGGGAGCTGGTTTGAGCCCCGGTTGAGAAGGGGTCATACAAGTAGCAGAAATGGAGAAATGTGTTTTCACCTCAACCATAACTGAGCCGGTTTAACGAAAAAAAGGGCTTGAGATTAAAACTATTAAGAGGCTAGTATTCATTCAGATGGTTATGAGACTTAAAAGAAATCTGTAAAAATGAACATTTTGTAACCATAAACCTCATTAGTTGTAATCAGTCAATGAAAAGTATAGTTGAAGTGAAAGACCAAGTCCCAACCCTGAAGGACAGAAAGAAAAACGGGATTTGTCATAATTGATATTCAAACTCTGATGCTTGACAAACAGAAATACAGACCTACTGTAGGTGTTTTAGAGCCAGGGGGTATCTCCTCAATTTGCCTGATTGTCAACTGTGTTTTGTTTACAAACCTTTAGACTCTTCTTCTTCTGTACCGTCTCCTTGTCAGATCAGCTTCACCTGTCACTCATCCCACCCAGGACGTGACTGATAGCTGCTCCAGTCTCTGTTAGTGTCCGTGGGCTCAGTCGGCACCCGAGACTCATTTCACATTCACACAGTTCAAGTTACACCACGAGCGAGCAAGTGAGTGAGGTTGGAGTGCAAGATGCTCCGTTACATTTTCATTTTACACTCTGATGGGTTTAACTCTTACACTCTGCAAGCAGCTTAAATTCAGGATTGGCAACCAGCTGTAACATGAACACAGGAGCCGAGGGAGAACCACCCGGAGATCAACAGGGAATAATATTACTCTAATCACCGTGTGTTACAGGATAATTATGCTTTATTACAACTCTGGTTTAATGGAGTGGCCTCTTAATAGTTTTACTGTCAACAGCAGACTCACTGTGGTTGGGCCGGAACAATGTCAGGTCAGTAAAGCATAGATATGTCTCCAAAATCAATAACTGCAATCAGGAGTGCATCAAAATGCATTAAATTAGAAAAAGTACAACTGTTTTACAGATTAGTATGGTGTAGGGCCTCCTTTTGTGGCCAATACAGAGTCAGTTCGTCTTGGGAAGACATATACAAGTCCTGCACAGTGGTCAGAGGGATTTTAAGCCATTCTTCTTCCAGGATAGTGGCCAAGTCACTAAGTGATACTGGTGGAGGAAAACGTTTACTGCCTCGCTCCTCCAAAAACACCCCAAAGTGGCTCAATAATATATAGATCTGGTGACTGTGCAGGCCATGGTAGATGTTCAACTTCACTTTCATGTTCATCAAATCAATCTTTCACCAGTCTTGCTGTGTGTATTGGTGCATTGTCATCCTGATACACTGCACCGCCTTCAGGATACAATATTTGAACCATTGGATGCACATGGTCCTCAAGAATGGTTCAGTAGTCCTCGGCAGTGACGCGCCCATCCAGCACAAGTATTGGACCAAGGGAATGCCATGATATGGCAGCCCAAACCATCACTGATCCACCCCCATGCTTCACTCTGGGCATGCAACAGTCTGGGTGGTACGCTTCTTTGGGACTTCTCCACACCGTAACTCTCCCGGATGTGGGGAAAACAGTAAAGGTGACTCATCAGAGAACAATACATGTTTCACATTGTCCACAGCCAAGATTTTGCGCTCCTTGCACCATTGAAACCGACTTTTGGCATTGGCATGAGTGACCAAAGGTTTGGCTATAGCAGCCCAGCCGTGTATATTGACCCTGTGGAGCTCCCGACGGACAGTTCTGGTGGAAACAGGAGAGTTGGGTGCACATTTAATTCTGTCGTGATTTGGGCAGCTGTGGTTTTATGTTTTTTGGATACAATCCGGGTTAGCACCCGAACATCCCTTTCAGACAGCGTCCTCTTGCGTCCACAGTTAATCCTGTTGGATGTGGTTCGTCCTTCTTGGTGGTATGCTGACATTACCCTGGATACCGTGGCTCTTGATACATCACAAAGACTTGCTGTCTTGGTCACAGATGCAACAGCAAGACGTGCACCATCAATTTGTCCTCTTTTGAACTCTGGTATGTCACCCATAATGTTACGTGCATTTCAATAGTTTGAGCAAAACAGTGCTCTTACCCTGCTAATTGAACCTTCACACTCTGCTCTTACTGGTGCAATGTGCAATCAGTGAAGACCGGCTACCAGGCTGGTCCAATTTAGCCATGAAACCTCCCACACTAAAATGACAGGTGTTTCAGTTTCATTGTCCAATCCCTGTATATATTTGCATGTTTGCATGTTCTCCCCGTGCATGCGTGAGTTCTCACCGGGTACTCCGGCTTCCTCCCACAGTCCAAAGACATGCCTGTTAGGTTAATTGGTCTCTCTAAATTGCCCTTAAGTGTATGAATGAGTGTGTGCATGGTTGTTTGTGTGTTGCCACGCGATGGACTGGCGACCTGTCCAGGGTGTACCCCGCCTCTCGCCCATAGACTGCTGGAGATCGGCACCAGCTCCCCTGCAACCCACTATGGAATAAGCGGTAGAAAATGACTGACTATAGTGTATATATATATATATTTTTTTTTTTTTTTTTTTTTGGGGGGGGAGGTTTATTTATATTACAATATTTTCACCAGGGACAAATTAGTATAAAGCTGTAAAGATTACTAAGCACATGAATCAGGTGAAAGTTTAAATTCATTGTGTATTAGTCCCCTCAGGAGTAAAATTCTCCATACAAGGTTAAATGTATACATACATGATCTTAAATCTTTTAATAAGCAGCAGCAAAAGTTCTTATTTTGATTTGGCAAAGCCAAGGTCGGACTTCCGGTTAGTAATTATGATTAAGTGCAAATGGGGCTCTTTACATGAGTCCACTTCCCAGAATAATGCGAAAGTCCAAGGATCTTAGTAAGGATCAAAGAGGAAGAATTGTAGATTTTGGGGGCCATTTCTAAACAACTATTGATTTTAAGATGATCAGTTCAGACAGTCATACATAAGAACAAGCTACTCTAAAGTGTTCAAACAATGCCAGGGTCTGAATGATGAACCAAAGATCCGAACACATATTTTGGAGAACAAGGACAGCTTGAACATTCAGTTTTACACTGAATCCATAAATGCCAAAACCATTTTTAACACTGCCGGTCTTTTAACATTACCAGGTAAGGTTAATACTGGAAATCTAGCTGTAAAAGTTATGTTTAATTCCTGTCTTTTTCAGCACTCTTGGTGATGATGAGGGTTCATCTGATTATTAATCACAAAAAACATGTGTTGTTTATAGCAGCTTTTTGTGTAAAACAGCATTAATTAAGGTGGGGATAATAGAACATCTGTTTGCAATAATACTAAAAGTCTCATCATTCAACTATTACTGGATAAGATGTTTATAAGGATTTAACGATGTGGGTCTGACTTGGTTCTCATGTTATGGAAAAGCAAACAGGTTCTTTTGCAGAACTAGTTAAGAATTGCTCTAGAACCCGCCTTGGTTAAGCACTAGAACTACTTTGGTGGAAAAGCCCTTCACAAGATTATTAGGAAAAAAGTGGGCTCCCCATGATGTTAGATAAATCATGATGGTTTTTAGAGAATTTTGAGCATGCACATCTTTGGTAGTGAGGATGTGGTGGTTTCTTACAATGGTGACAGTGTGGGAGTGCATTCATGATGTAAGACCCATTTCCAATTATGAAGCTTGCCCATCTAGAAATCGACGTAGGACTGTTGTATTGCACCATCCTCTCACAGTGCAACAACCAGTGTGAAATTGTTAGATGCAAAGCAAGAAACATGTTTCTGATCATGGTCAGTGAATAACTGGTTTAAGTTTTGCACATAAAAACCCACTGATCTGCATGATATCATGCTGCTGATAAAGTCACGACCTGGAGGATGACTTCTTGACATTGATGTAGTCCCATCTGTACTATGGCTTGATAATTCGTATGGAGGTGATAAATTATATTGGATAGTTGAGCAGATCATGAAAATTTCATGGAAACATAAGACATATTGAGGTAGATTCATGCAATGTAGTTTTCTACTTATATTCTGACATGGTCAAGAATATTTTTTTGGAGGAATTAACTCAAGGCTTTTCAAATCTCCAAAGAAACACTGTAGATTCCAAATGGAAATCAGATCTAGTTTTAAAATGGATGTAGCTGGCTAACATTAAGCTTCTGGAATGGCCTTTTACCTGAGACCAGCCCAAATAAAAATGTATGGATTATGCTTAAAAGGTGGTCAGTTTCAGGAAACCAACCAATTTAAAATAACTACCAATTCTGCTGAGAAGAGTGGTCAAATATCTACTCACATGGTCATCAACAACTTCAAAATTATGTATAGTCATTATAGTTCAATGCCAGAGTAAGAAAAGTTCAAATAAATGTCAAAATCTTCCTATTAAAAAAAGTCAAATCAGGCTACTAACTCTTTAGATGGGCCTCATGTAGCTCCTTAAATACAGTGTTTGCTAACAAAACTGGGTCCTGTTGTCACGTTTCATCTGTGTTTCTCTGAATCAAAGCTTTCTTTCAGCTCTTACCTCCGAGAATTCCCAACACATCCCCCTTTTGTTCAGGAGATCACCGAGCTCGCTTTTGGTTTGCTTCTCTGTCTGTGATTGAATTAAGTTCCGCAAAGTACCAGAGGCAAAGGAATTTTTTTATTTGTATCCGTACATGAGAGCACACAAAAGCAGCCATTGTCGGGGAGTCAAATGGGAATGTTAAGTAGGAGCCAGCAGAGCCGTCTTTTATCTTGGGTATTTACAACTCTGTCACAACCAGCAGGAATTTGGAAGCTGAAGGGGGGAAAAGAACCTATTTTTGTTTCTTTCTTTCTCATTTGATCCATGCCCGGATGCACTTGCTTTCATCTCTCAGTGCTCTTAACTGAACGGCCTGCTGTTTGTGGAGGGAGAAACAAAATCAAAGCTAATTATTAGAGCAGAATGTTTGCAGAGGTTTGGGGGAGGGGCAGGAAAAAAACAAAAAGGAGAAGAAATTGGAGGAGAAAGTTAAATTTACCAAGTTGTTGACTCTGTTTGCTACAGGAGCTGTGTCCTCCAGCAGCTTCATCCCATTAACATGCAAAAAACTCCTCTTTGTTCAGGAAAAAACGAAGTTGTAGCTAACAAAAAGCACACCAACGTCTTACAACATCTTCTTTCAGCATCTAAGCGCCGCCCTGAGTGGTCATGTTATCTGTGTTTCTTTACAGCCAACGCAGTGTTCCGATATCCATCTCTCCATCACCTGCAGCAGGAATTCATGTTTAATTTCCCTCCTTTATTTTTTCTTGAGCTTTACACGTCTTTACTCTCAGCTTTTTGAAGGTTTAAGTACAGGATTCAGTAGCCTTCTGCACTGGATCTGTGCTGTCTTTTTCCACTGGATAGAAATTACATGATAAAGTTAACCGGTCAGTGTGAAGGGGAAGGAAGCTGATGAGAGTTTTAAGTGAAAGTCAATGGGGAGCTTTACTGGAGCTACTGGGGGGTCGACATGGGATGAAGAAGAGCAGAAGGTCAGATTTTCTTAGCTGTGAGGTTATGTTACAGTGGCTTGAAACTAGAGGAAGAGGAAGGGAAGCAATGCTGCCTCTGCCAAGGAGCGCCTTTCTGCCCCCCCCTTGATGCTAATCCTCTGAAAGCTGTTTTCTAGCGAGGATTAGTGCCAGTGAGAACAAGGCTTAGAGCTCTCCGCCGAGTCGAGATGAGAAATCGAATACAGGTGTTTGAGCCCGGTGACTTTTCGCTGTGCAATATCATACAGAAGGGAGAGCTCCCGCTGCACCAGCTGGTATTACATCCTTCAGGGTGATATTGTTGGAATTCAGGCCAATGCTGACTCGTGCAGAACAAAGAAAAAATAAATTTCCTCTAAAGCTCAGTGGATCCAGTAACCCAGAAATCTCAACATGCCCTCCAAGCACAAAGTCAGGTTGCCCTTTGAAGGCTCTACATACTGCGTATTAACATTACTTATTGATTCACAGAGGTTATCTTAATTAGCAAGTGGAAGGGCTGCACAATTTATATATATATTATATATATATATATATATATATATATATATATATAATATATATATATATATATATATATATATATATATATACTGAAACACCTGAAACACCTGTCATTTTAGTGTGGGAGGTTTCATGGCTAAATTGACCCAGCCTGGTAGCCAGTCTTCATTGATTGCTCATTGCACCAGTAAGAGCAGAGTGTGAAGGTTCAATTAGCAGGGTAAGAGCACAGTTTTGCTCAAAATATTGAAATGCACACAACATTATGGGTGACATACCAGAGTTCAAAAGAGGACAAAGTGTTGGTGCATGTCTTGCTGTTGCATCTGTGACCAAGACAGCAAGTCTTTGTGATGTATCAAGAGCCACGGTATCCAGGGTAATGTCAGCATACCACCAAGAAGGACGAACCACATCCAACAGGATTAACTGTGGACGCAAGAGGAAGCTGTCTGAAAGGGATGTTCGGGTGGTAACCCGGATTGTATCCAAAAAACATAAAACCACGGCTGCCCAAATCACGACAGTATTAAATGTGCACCTCAACTCTCCTGTTTCCACCAGAACTGTCCGTCGGGAGCTCCACAGGGTCAATATACAGGGCCGGGCTGCTACAGCCAAACCTTTGGTCACTCATGCCAATGCCAAAAGTCGGTTTCAATGGTGCAAGGAGCGCAAATCTTGGGCTGTTGACAATGTGAAACATGTATTGTTCTCTGATGAGTCCACCTTTACTATTTTCCCCACATCCGGGAGAGTTACGGTGTGGAGAAGTCCCAAAGAAGCGTACCACCCAGACTGTTGCATGCCCAGAGTGAAGCATGGGGGTGGATCAGTGATGGTTTGGGCTGCCATATCATGGCATTCCCTTGGCCCAATACTTGTGCTAGATGGGCGCGTGACTGCCAAGGACTACCGAAGCATTCTTGAGGACCATGTGCATCCAATGGTTCAAACATTGTTTCCTGAAGGCGGTGCCGTGTATCAGGATGACAATGCACCAATACACACAGCAAGAAGGGTGAAAGATTGGTTTGATAAACATGAAAGTGAATTTGAACATCTCCCATGGCCTGCACAGTCACCAGATCTAAATATTGAGCCACTTTGGGGTGTTTTGGAGGAGCGAGTCAGGAAACGTTTTCCTCCACCAGTATCACGTAGTGACCTGGCCACTATCCTGCAAGAAGAATGGCTTAAAATGCCTCTGGCCACTGTGCAGGACTTGTATATGTTATTCCCAAGACGAATTGACGCTGTATTGGCCGCAAAAGGAGGCCCTACACCATACTAATAAATTATTGTGGTCTAAAACCAGGTGTTTCAGTTTCATTGTCCAACCCCTGTATATATATATTTCACTATTATCCAGGGAAATATCAATTTTAATTTTAGAATATTTTTCTATGATGAAGACGGACAATAGCTGTTAAACCTGAAATTTCATTAAAAAGGAAAAATGAGTCTGTTAGCATCAAAAAAGAAGCTTTTTTAAATCGTACAATAATTTATTGAAAGCTGATGCTGTCATGATATTTACACTAACAAAAATCACTACAGCGATTTATTTATAGTACAGTACTAATTTAGAATTTTTTTTAAAATAATAATAATAATAATAATATTTTTTTAAATAAGGTATCAAAACCACTACTGTATTTTATTTACAGTATTAATACTGTATCTTCATTTACAGGTACAACACTTTGGAATTTGCATTTGCGGTTTCTTTTTCTGTGATGTTTTTTGTTCTTATATTTCTTTGATGTATTTCTCTGGTTATTTCCATGCAACCTTTGCTTCACCTCTCAGACCAGACTCTCAGTTGCAAATCATCACACCTGTCACATTTGTCTGCAATTTAGCTTTACTAATTTCGAAGGACCTTCGGAAAGCTTGGAGAACCATTCATAAAGACTTTGAAGTATCACAAGAAAGTCTGGGTACTTGGGAGAAAAATAAAAGTAATGAGGGTTTTAATTATTTAGTGAAACTTCTCTGTTTTTAGGAGTTGTGTTTATGCAATATTCATTTTCTCATTATAGGTTATGTTGGGACCCACAGCCATGGATTTCAACATTAAAACTCCGGTACACACTTTTCTGGAGTTTTCAAAATAAATTGCATTTAACCGACTTTCAGACTAAGACAGCAGAGACCGCATCACCGTGTTAACCCGTGTGGTCAGCGGACAGGACGGGCCGCCCAGCTACAGCTCCAGAGCTAACCGTTTTGTTCACAGAGCGAACGCACCTTCAACCCCCCAGAAAAATAAGAATAACAGGATGAACTGATCTAAACATTTTTCATTTTATGAAGTTTGTTTGTGTGAATCTATCTTAGTGCTAGCAGGCTATCCGCAGCACACGTGCTCAGGTTGTGTTCTTTGTGTGTTTTTAAGGTTAAGACAAACTTTATTAAAAGGGTGATTTTCAAACAGAAGGTTGATCATAACGCGCCATCTGCGCTTAAGCATTTCAACCCTTTTATTAACCCTGGTATTTTAAAGGTGTGTGTTTGATCCTGGTGCTAAGCTATCAGCTTCTTTTGTTAGTTCAACTGCTAACCGGTAAGAACACATGCTTGCTGCTACAGAATATTTAACAGGAAGGTTGTTAGTTTTCAAGCTAGTGAATAATAGTCCCTAAACATTATTTTACTAAATCTGATAACTAAGTAAACGCCATTAAGCCCCATTTCTCCAGAAAGATTTGGCTCTTTTCCAAAATATTTCCTTAAATATTATTTAATAAATAAAGGCAACTAATTAGACACCGTTGAGAATTAGTCATCCAGAAGGTTGGTTTTATTCAGCAGATCATTCTTTAAAACATTATTTTATTAAAATAATATTTTATCTGATTTTGTATTGTGAATGGTTGTCTAAACGTTTGCTGATTATTGCCTAAGTTAGTTCCAAGACTAACTTAACTTCATTTCCAGATTCTTCAAGATAATCCTTGGTTCTCAAACATAAATGACATTGCATGGTAATGTTGTATCACTCTTTTGGTCATGGTTTTCCGACATCTTCAATCAACTTGTTTATATTGTACATAGCCCATTAGTCTTCGTCATTCTTTAATTCTGCTTGGTAGCTTAGTTGGATTGCTTTAGCATAATAAAGAGTTTGTTGATTGAAATATGTTTGACTTTGAGTTGACTTATTTTTGTTAATAAATTCTTGTATTTCAAGAAATTGTGTGAATTCATTCAATGTGTGTGCAGAGTTTTGCTGTTCAATAATGTCAGAGCTTGGCTCACACCTTTCTATTTTGTCCCAATACCACCACCTTACTGGGCTGGTATTCACAGGACAACCCTTAACAGACCAAAATATTATTTGATAAAATATTAAAATATTAATATTAAATAATATTGTCAGATTAATATTCCTCACAGTTACATTGTGTACTGTGGAGCTTTTAGTTTTTATGTTGGTCTGCCCTGGTGGAAAGCCTGTTTTTCTTGATTCCTAAAAGTTGTAGAGGTGCTAATTATGTTCCACCACTGAGTTAGACTTTATGGTATGGTTTGCAGAACAACTCAGGAATTAGAAACACCTTATAAAAAACAAAGTATAAAACAAATTTGAAAAGAATCCACACATACTTTATTTATTTCTTACAAAGTCAACAAAGTATGGTGATTATGAGCCTTGCACAGAGGGATCTTAATGTATAGCAGGGCAGTTGTGCTTATGATAATTAGGTTGCAAGGTGAAGTTTGCCCTTTAAATCTCACAAACAGTGCATCGGTAAATGATGTCAGAATGAGCCAGGTTCTCTCCATGAACCTCATTTTAAAAATATCATTCAGTTCAAAGTTCTCAAAAATGTGAGCTCTATTCATGAACGCATTCGTTCACAACAGTTCTGATAATGGAGGGTGATAGATCATTGATAGTTTTGAGCATACACATCAATGTTGTGGTGTTATTGTGTGGTTATTATAATTATGGATGTGTAGGACAGCATGTCCATGATATGTAACATGGTATTTTGTGGAGACAAAGCCACTAAAGTCTTAATTAGGAAAGAAGATGAGTGGACATGGTCGAGTTTCTGCACAGAAAACCCATCGGCCAGCTTTCTCTCAGGCTGGTGATTAATCCACATCCTGAAGGATGAATTATTATAATTATTGATCTTGAAATAGTGCAAGATTAATTAGAATTTGATTATTCTATATTGAAGTGAAAGTATTGATTGAGTTTCTACCTCCACAGCAAGGCTGAAACTGATGGTATAGACTAAAGAACCTTCCAGATATATTGGAAAGTTCTGCACCTCACTACAAGGTCATGTAAACATGCTATCAGTGGCAGAAGTTCAGTTTAGTTTAGCATGTTATATGATTTGTATAGGGACAGTGGTGGTTGTGGCTCAGTGAGAAAAGTAGTAATATTGCAGTTGGAAAGTTGCGGGTTCAATTCCAGCTTCCTCCCCAGGCATCTGTCAAAGTGCCCTTGGGCAAGCACCTAACCCTAAGTGACATACCAATCTGTGTATTGGTATATGAATTTCTGCATAGGTGCCTAATTTTGCTGTCCCTTCCACCAACCAATTATTAGCTACCCTCACCCTAAAACATCTAACCAGTAAAATGAATGCAATGTTCTGTCTGATTCATAGGTGCATTATATAAACCATTAATCTGAGAGAGATGCAGCTCAAACTACCTGGGATTCTTATTATTTTACCTTCCCTCTGCATGCATGGCTGTAAACTGTTCCACTGAAGATATTAGGCTGAGCCATTTTCTAGAGGTAAGCTGGCTCAAACTAACTCTAAGAGGAAGGTGGATGGGGCAAAAATATACCACTTATATCTACGGTTATAATTATTTTAACTGATACTTTTGTTTTGGGTTGAAAAATGCAGGAGCAGAAACATACATTGTTCTTGCTCCTAACCATGGCAGGGTGAATGTGGCTCTAGTGCTAATCCGCTTTGAGTGGTTGGTCAGACTAAAGGAAAGCAACACAGGTTCAGTCCATTTAGCATTTACTAACAAATAAGATACACGTCAACCCGTCCCTTTTCCAGTTCAAGATATTAAGTGTTTGGAGGACTTAACGTGAAGCTTTTAAACCAAAGAGCACAGTATCAATGGTGGTGTTAGCATCATATCTAATATGATTATTATTGAGACCATAGAAGAGCCACAATAATCTTATTCTGAAAAAATGTTTGCTAGATTTGCTACAATTCAGTCATGTTCTAACTGGTCATGAGGGTCATGTTGGGCGTAGCGAGGTTTTTATCAAGTGTTAATGGGCATGGCAAAACTTGGCTACGATGGCTGGCTTCCTGCTAAAACAGTAGAGATAGTAAACCAAGGAGGAAATATTTAGGTAAAAGTGAGTCACATTTTGCAAGGGCAAAATCTGACATAATCTGACCAATAAACATGGCCCCACTGTAAAAAGAGCAAGTAAACATAAAAATTACCATTGGATTTTTTTTTAAACGATAAAAGTAAAATAAAATCAATACTGAGCAAAGCATTGCAGCAAAGATTTGTCTTCATCAGGGTAATTGTTGTGGCATATACAATGCACTTGTTCTGTGACAAAAGCTGCCTCCAATTAATAAACTTGAACACGTCACTGCATTACATTGTGAAATAGGATAGAATGAATAAATAAATAAAACAACAAAAGAATATGTAAAAATAGAAATAAAAAATAGTGGGAAAAAGAAAACAAAAGAAAAAACAACAAAAAGAAATTGAACTAGAAAAGAGCAAAATAGCTCAGTGAATATATTTATCCCATTCTAGAGCACAAGTTGCATATCACATCGAAGCTTCCATTCTTACTCAAAATACCTTTCATAAAATGTATGAGTTTCATACCCATGATTGACTTTGAAAGACTCAACTGACTGCAGAACATCACTCACATGCAACTTATTCAAACCTGTACCAAACTGTGAAAAAGTTTTTGGATCTTTAGAAGTGTAGATCATGCAGCAGCTTTAAGGAGGAGTCTGATGTGAATCTGCAGCAGGACAACAAGTTCATAAAGGAATCCAACAGAGCACAGTGTGGCCCCCATAGAGCCCTGATCTCAACATCAAGAAGGCAGACTGAACGTGTGAAGACACAAAGGACAGAGAAATAGCCTGAATCCATACAGGAATAAACTCTCCAGTGCTCAGGAAAATCCACCTGCAAAGTTCTTTGAAAAGTCCTGAGCTTGTCACATGATAGAGAAATGTGTAACTAACCAGCAAGACAAATGTGACCCAATGAGGAGAATTTTCATAGTGTAGAAATGCTGTATATCTCAGCTGCTGCGATTGGGTGAAATAGACAGAGTAAAAAAACATATTTTTTATAAATATGCTAAGATTTATCCCGAAGGGGAATGATCAACATTGTAACTGACATGGTTTGCAGTATTAAAGAAATAGAAAAAGTAAACTCAGGGATCAAAGTGGTAATAATAAAAACTGAAAAAAACTTCTTTGCAAAGTGATACCAGTTTCGAGGTTTAATCCTGATTGATGGTGACTCATTGTCTTATTAGTGTTGTGGCACCCTGTGTTGGCTTCGGTTTTTCCACCTGCTTTGGAGAACTGACAACAGGAGGGACAAACAGACAGACAGAACAGATGATAGATAGATAGATGGATGAATGGATGGACGGACGGACGGATAGAGAGACAGATACAGACACCTCATTTCTATTCTTGCTCAGGCCGCTGTGATAATTGTGTTTAGTTTTTCTGAAGTCAATGATAATTTATTTTTTTGTGTGTTGAGGTGGCTCATTTTTACTGCACAATGGGGAAAATGAAAAAAAAAACTTTTCCCTACTGCTTCACAGTTGAGGAGATCAGGCCCATGATGTTTGTGTCATCTGTGAATCAGACTGGAATGCAGTCATGGATGTACAAGACATAAAACCTGGGGGGCACCAGTGTTGAGGATGATAATGGATGAGGTTTGGGTAACACATTTTTCATGGATTGATGTAAGAGGTTGGTTTAGGAGGAAGTATATATATATATATATATATATATATATATATATAAAAAACCTAATTTGCTTCTCCTCACCATCCTCAAAAACACTGTGTCTGCTGTTGACCACTTCCGCTTCCTAGGAACCGCCCTTTCTCGAGACCTGAGGTGGTCCTCACACATAGAGCACTTTGTCCTCATCCATCACTGTGTGGTTTGGCTCAACTCCAAAGCAGAACAGGTCCAAAGTACAAAGAACAATAAGGTCTCCAGAGAACTTTCCCTCATTTTTTACCAATCAGTCAGTAATAAGATTGCTAGAGGGATTTCAACTGGATTCCTTCACAACTTTACCTGTTCTGATGAGATGACTACACTATACCAGAGTTTTGTTGAGAAAATCCATATTTTAAGCTTTGAAGCTGTTTAATGTATAAATCTACAGAGGAGTTGATGCAACAAAGTCTGTCTCACGTCAATAAACTAAGAAATCCAGAAAGAATGCATTGTACTGATGTGCAATTTAAACCTCAGTACCCAGATTTAAGAGTCAGTGAACTCAGGAAGTCAATCTGAGCGAAACAGATGTAATCAAAGAAGTGAACCTCAGATGGAACATTTTTCCAATTTGGAAACCCTTTGAAAATAAATTGGAGTAAAACTACACAATTGTCCTCTAAAATGTGTTTGAGGGAAACAGAAATATTAGTAGAAATCCTAACAATTAGCAGAACAACAGACTGATTGAGGCTGTAATTGGAATTTTTGCTCAGGTTGTAGTTATCTGTGAGGCAGCACCACTAGTTAATGAGCCTGTTTCTGCAGACTCTGTGATGATGTTTAATTTTAGTCCTGATGCAGCAGAACATACGTTCAAACAGCACGTAGTACATCATACAGAAATAACCCCACTCTCAGCTCGCCCTTGTTCATGTTATTATTTTCTGTCAGGAGCTCCAGTTCATCTTTTTTTCTTTAAGCAGCCAGCTGGCGCAGTAGTGTTAGTGGTACGTTCATATGTGTGTTTGTTAGGTCCCCTGGGGGTCGGCAGCGGCAAGTTTTTAATGCATGGGTCTACTCACCTGTTTGACACAGGAGATGCATCGCCTCCATCGTTGAGGCTGCAAGACGAATGAGGAGAAACAGCAGCATCGGCGCTCCTAGAGGTGACCCGGCCCGACTTATTGCCGCAGGGCTACACTCAGCGGAGCAGCCGAGCAGGAGTGTGGCTAACTGGAAGGTCGGTGGATCAAGGTGCCTTTAAGCAAGGCACTGAACCTACATAAAATCACAGTGGGCCATAATCCATGCTTTATCTAAATGTGTCCAGTTTGCATTATATAATATTAATAGTAATCAAATATAAGAGACATGCAGCATATTTACATTGTAATTGATCACTTACATTTTTTGAATGACCAGTTTTCTATTCTTCTGACCCAGCTCATCATTTTAGAGTCAAACCTTTCTGGAAACTTGAGTTTTAATTAAGTAAAGGAGTTCTAATAATTTCTGTTAGTGTTAAGTAACTTTTCCATCTTATTTTATTTGACACCACAAAGCAGAGTGAAACTAAAGGCCACAACCCATCAAGTCCTCATCAATACCCAATAACCTTTTTATGAGAAATGCCCCCTCCCTCATCTGTACAAACAAACAGCCCCCTCGATCAATAGCTTCCCTGTTCAATACAAGTAAAAGTGCAGCAACACGTTATTTAGACTCCTGCTGTTTTTAACTTTGCAATTAGTAGAGACCTAGCAGTCACGCCCCCCTACTGTGAGCTGCCAATCACAGCTCAGCCCACCCGCCTAGGTGCTCTCTGACCCCTGCCGACGTGCTGCTGTGTCTCGTCCAGCCTTTGCTCCTTTGGAGAAGATCTCACCACTTCTAACCCAGCAGTATGCGCTGTTCGTCTCATTAATGAACAACAGGCATTCTAATTAGAACAACCTGGGAGCAGATAAGTGGCTTGTCCTTACTTTCCTTGGCAGGTCCCTTGTTTGGATTCATACAAACATTCCCAACCGTTCATAACCTACATTTGTTATGACAGCTCGGCAACAGTTGGTTGATTCTAAATTACCAGTCAGACATTAAGATTCTTTTAAATGAAATTACTACTTCAGGCTACAATTCAAAAGTCTTTTAAGTCTTATTTAATGTTAAGAGGCACATGAGGAACTTTAAGCTCAGTGGACCTACAAGGAAAAGAGGACTGGAGGCAATTGGTAGTAAAGTTTGACTTTTTGCTAACTAATTAATATCCAGGTCCACTGTGACTTTGACAACAATGTGATACATTATGATTAAATATTTTCATTTATTTTATTTTATAATATAAACCATACATGTATGTCTACAGAATATAATTTGTCAAAATCTTCCTGATCCAAATATGAAGATCAGCTGAAAATAAAAATAAAAATTAAAACTGACTTTAAGTCCTTCAAGCTTCTTGTTTACCAGATAAAGGTTCCTACTTTCTCTCAGCTATTATTCATCTGTGTGAATATAAAGGACTACAGGTCTCTACCCCTATTTCGTTCCCACACATTGGGATTTCTTTCCTTTTTTAATTATGTTTCACACCTGCTAACAAATAATGTTGCACTCATGTACTTCAGCCATTGTTTATCAGTTTATTACTTTTGTTGGGTCTATTACACCCTATTTCCATTTTTTGTGGTTCTAATCTCCATTTAAAACAACTGATGATCCCTGATTAATTATTTTTTCTTATAGTAGATGTTTTATAGATAACAGAAAATCACTTTAATTCATCTGTTGTAAAAGCAGGTCTGAAACTTTCCCAAGGTGAGTACTGACACATAGTCGTTATAAAATGTTCCACGAGAGACAGCTCTATTTTATACTCCAAAAAAGTTAGGCCCAAAATGACCAAAACTACAAAGCTGTTAAATAACTATTACCGTTTTGGAATAACGAACTAGACAAATTTGCATGTTTTTCCGTGTGACATTCAATTTGCATAGAAATCTAAATAGGCACCAGACCTCAACATCTCTCCCTATAAATGGTGGATCCATGTGGAGGTGGCTTACTGCAACTTTTTTGGAGAGCACCATCTGGCTCAACCAGAAAGGTGCTGTCTGATGATTACTCCACTTATGAAACTCAAAAAAGGGTGAGAAACTCAGCTCCTTTTTGTCATGTGCCATCAATCTTTGAATTCAGTCTTACTCTCACCCTTTGCCTTGGGCCACTTTGCCTTTAGAGACCCATGCAGGGGTCCCCAGTTAATGCAGCTTCCAGAATTATCAGGTTCTCAAATCCTTCCATCATGTGAAAGTGATGATTGTGTGAAATCACCATGCTGCTCTTTTTTGAATTACATTTTGCTGAATCTGAGTCTAGAGGCTGAAACTTTTGCCCATTTGTATTTAAAAAATAACTCAAACTCATCAAGACTGGATGGACAGTCGCTGTGAAGATTAATTTTGAAGTTTTGCCACAAATTCTTAGTTTAAATTAAGTCTGGACTTTGAGTTTGCCATTCTAATACGTGAATACGCTTTGATGCAAACTTTTCCATTGTAGCTCTGATGTTCAACATATCTACTTCCAAGATTGTCCTGTATTTAGCTCCATTCCTATTTTTATCCACATTGGCCAGTTTCCCTCTGCTGTTAAAGAAAAGTATTACACAACAAGAAGCTGCCATTACTATTCCATTGTACTATTTCATTGTGAGGCTGGTGTCTTCCATACAGACTAAGTTTATGATGTGCACCACACATCTGTGGACAGATTCTCCCATCTGAGCTATGGATGTCAGCAACTCCTCCAGAGTTACAATTGGCCTCTTTGCTGCTTCTCTAATTAATATTCTCCTTGAGTAGCCAGTCTAGTGTAGGTGGATAGCCACGTCTCGGTGGGTTTGTCTGGGTAGCTTTGTAGCTGTGCCGTACTCATTTCAAGTTATAGTTTGGACATTGGGCTGTATGGTGGCACAGTACTTTGCCCTGGTTCTTATCTTATGTTCAAATCTTGACATTAATCTTTTTGTGTGGATGTATTATTTTCTCCACTTGCATGGATAGGTAATCTGACTTCATCCCAGAGTCCAAAGACATGTCTGTTAAATGGTCTCTCAAAACTGCTCTTACATATGGGTTTGTATGCTGTCTCTTCTGTTCTGTTTGTCTCTGTGTTGCCCTGTGACGGACTGGCAATGGACTTTCACAGGTGTACCCCTCACCTAACAACCTGTGGAGGTGGGTGATCATTTTCCTTCCCTTTCATAATGATTTTCTACTTTGTGTTGGTTCATCACTTAAAATCCCAATAAAATGCATGGAGGTTTCTGGTTATAACATGACAAAACATCAAATGGTTCAAGAGATATGAGTACTTTTAAAAGTCACTGACCTCTACGAATCAATATCAGCTCCGTGAAAGAAAATGGATGAATGCTGTGTGGGAGTGAGCCTGAATACCTGTAGAAAACCAACACACTCAGATATCCATGTGAAGAACGTGCAACCTCTACACAGAAAAACCTATGCTGAGATATGAACCAGGGACCTGCGATGTAATGCGATAGTTCCAAACTGTGCAGCCATAGATGGACAGGTATCTATGACATGCTCACTCCATCCTGCAGCAGACACTTGTTTAGTGAATCTGGTGCTCTCTGGGTTTTCAAGAAAAAAACGTAGCCAGGTCACCCACAAGACCATCTTGTGTTAAGAGTAGTTATAGATATATGAGGCTCGGTTATCCATGCAATATATCTGTTGGAGTTTTTATGACTCCTTCATGCAATGTTTGTATTTCCTGTTCATGAATGTGTTTATTAACTTACTGCTTGAGTGACGCCCCATGGAAACAAAACAGCAGTCAAAATGCTGCAAGACAGGATTCCCCGATTGATGTTGTGCAGTGAATCAGGTCTAAATCCAAACTGATATCACTCGAAGGCCTCTGAGCATTACTTCAGTGTTCTTCTGATCCTTTTGTATCAAAAACAAGATTGCATTTGTGCTTAGTTTTGAATTATTGCTCTTTCAATCCAATGACCTCTTTTCCTGGGAGGTTTTCTCAGCTTTGCCAAATTTGATATGGTCTCAATACAATTCCAACAACTTCCAGGCTTTAAGACCCAGATTAGAGTGCACAATGATTACGATCACTACTGGATGAGAAATAGTTGTTTTATTACCTGTATTCTCTAGGAATAATTTGAAACAATCATGACTATAACAGTTCAAGTCTGTGTAACACCAGATGTTATGACCCTTTGGATTTGCATGTAGAACATTACCGGAAATTGGCAATTTTAGACTCAAGGTGTTTTGTTTTTTAATAGTCTGTTATATTGTATCTCTAGAAAAAGGTGAAATCCTCCCTCTGAGTTAGGGAGGAAACTGTCAAGCATAGGAGTCAATTTGTCTTAATGCCTTTTTCATTGTGGTGCAGAAAATGCATTCAAGGAAGACCTGCCATGATCTAATCGTGGAAAAAAACAAATGAATAGTGGGAGATAATAGATGGGTGGACACTGTCCAGCTTCTGATAGATAATTCCAAGACCTTCACAAGCCAAGGGATATGTTATTTGTACAGTTGGATCTGGATCAAACCTGTTAACTCCTCTCAATGAAATCTTCTCTGGAAAACACCTATGGCAGAGATTTTGGAGACATTGTAATCCAAAACCCAAATAACCTTAACTGACTCCAGTGAAGTGATGGGAACTTCTTTTGGCTCGATGTCTTCTGTTGCCTGAATTATTTTATGGCCAACAATAACATAAATATAAAAGATAAAAAATATAAAGAGCTTAATGAATTATTTATTCAAAATGCAGCAAATCTCATTTTCAGTGCGAGTACAATGCTTTATAAACCATGCAATCATCAATTCTCCACTATGCAAACATTAAACACCATCCTAAGCACCAAGATTGAACAGACCCCATTATTGTAACAGCAGCCTCGCTCATGGTGTTACAGCGCCACATACTCAGCCAATGTAGTCTGCCAACCCTCCACCATTCTGCTAGTGGAGCTAGAGATGACGAAAGATATATTGACCAATCACGTGCGATTTGAAGAGAAAAAAGTGTGTGAGAGAGAGAGAGAGTTGGGGGAAAAAAACGGCTTCAATCAGGAGGCAGTTCCTGACGTTCACTTCAAAGAGTCATTTTGATTGCACCCGACACATCACAACTCGAGTGTAGAGGAGCAGGAGCTTTCCTCCAGACCTTCTCGTTTAGGCAAATCACCCAACAAAGGAAAAACCGTTTAACTTTTTTGAGTCCACTACTAGAGGAGATTGTGGCAGTTAAGCTCAAGTTGCCTACTGATCTGAAACACATCTAAAAACATTACTTTGAAAATCACATCTCGTTTTCTCTCTCCAACCATATTGTCTATATTGCGTCATAGTCAGCTACTCAAATTATGAGGTCATATTTCTCAACCAAAAGTAAGGGGGGGAGAGCTTATATTTCTTAGTGTTCTTTCATGAGTGATGGAGGGATAAAGTGAAAGGTGGATGGACAGATTTTAGCCTGATCTATCATAACATGGGCTCTGCTCTGGTCTGTTGGGGTGAAGAAAGGGCTACTCCAACAAACAAAGCTCTCACTTGAGTCTAAATTCCACCCCTCATCTATGGTCATGAGAAGAGGTTAATGACCGAAGGAACAAAGTTCAGACTGGAGGAGTTTCCTGTGTACCGTGGCTGGGATCAATCTTAGGGATAGTATGAGGAGATTTGACATCTTGGCCGAGCTCAGAGTAGAGCTGCTGCGCCTCTGCATTGAGTGGAGTCAGCTGACATGGTTCATATATTCAATTCAATTCAATTCAGTTTATTTATATAGCGCCAATTCACAACACATGTCATCTCAAGGCACTTCACTAAAGTCAGGTACATACATTCCAGTTAATCTTAATCATTGAACAGTGCGGTCAGATTTAGTTATTTATTCAAATTGGATAAAAAGTTTTTCTATCTAAGGAAACCCATCAGATTGCATCCAGTCAGTGACTTGCAGCATTCACTCCTCCCGGATGAGCATGTAGAGACAGTGGACAGTCACTGCCGTTGACTTTGCAGCAATCCCTCATACTGAGCATGCATGTAGCAACAGTGGAGAGGAAAAACTCCCTTTTAACAGGAAGAAACCTCCAGCAGAACCAGGCTCAGTGTGAGTGGCCATCTGACATGACTGACTGGGGGTTAGAGAAAACAGAGCAGAGACACAAAGAGAACAAAGAAGCACTGATCCAGGAGTACTTTCTATGGGAATGAAAGGTAAATGTTAATGGATGTAGCTCCTTTAGTCATTTCACCTAGAAAGAAAGAACAAACTCTGAGCCAGTTTTCAAGTTTAGAGTCTGAAGAGAGCACATAGAGTTAGTTACAGTAAAAGCTCAGTCAGTAGCTATGTCTAGGAGAGAGAAAGGGCTAAACACTGAAAGACAGGGCCATGTGGATCATCGGTAGAGGGTGAGCATTAAGTTGTTGCCAGCAGAAGCTTGGATTCCCCTCTCCAGAAAGGTGTTACAGGTAGACACAGAGTCAGGCCAGGTGTAGCTTCTAGGAAGAGAAAAGAGAGAGAACAAAGTTAAAAGCTAGAATAACAGCAAATAATACAAAATTACATCTGATCAGGATGCCTCCTGGGCTAGGGTTAGGGTTTGGAGGTTTTTCTGGGCATTTTCCATTGGGAGGACACCCCAGGGCTGAACCAAAACACACCGGTAGGGACTACACATCCTTTGTGGACCTGGAATCTTCGTAAACCTGATCTTAGATCGGAAGACTTATTAATGGGAGATGATGGGAGATATTTATTTTGCAATTGAAGCACAGGTACCTGGCTTCAGCTGTTTCATAGATTGTTATTGGTGTAAAATGTTTAGTGGTAGCTAGAAGGACAAAATAAGCTAAAACAGTTACTTCAAATTAAAAATAAACCTCTCTTCAGGCCTTATTCGGACCATTTTACACTGGAGCCCAGTGCCCTTTACTTGCCAAAATCTTTGCACACACCTGTACATTTTTTAAATGTCCTTTAGAAAGGACCACATTTGCTGAAAGGTGAATGTATTTTAAAGCAATTTCCTCAGAGTTATTTTTTCTATCCTGCTGAAGAAAATGCCTTACAAAAACTCATGTCTGAAACATTTAGTGAATAAAAGGAATGCATACACTTTGTTCTATCACAGCACAGCTCCGGGGGGGGGGGAATCTGCATCACTCTTTCTAGGCTCCATTTCAGGTGCCTAAAATCTCAAGACCAGTTCGGAAAAGGAGGAGATAAAAGAAGAAAAGAAAAGCGGAGAAGAATGTCTGACTGTCAGGCAGCGCTGGTCGTTTATCCAGCGCACCAGCGGGCACGCAGCCATGAAGAAGGGAGCCAAGAAAATAAAAAAAAAAGAAAGAGGAAACAGATCCAATTTTATCTCTGTAGGAACATGACAGAGAAATAAAAGCAATACTAAAGTTCAATGGGCCCTGCAGATTTCCTTCCACATGCATTTGTCACAAGCAGAGAGGTCCATCCGCTGGAAGAGCTGCTCCCGGAGCTTCACGAGGGCCGCAGTGTTTGTCACAATGCTGGATTGTCAGAAGAAGTAGTAGAGCCTGGACAGAGTAACTGAGTTTGTGTGCTTCTTGTTATATTTTGGGCACTGAATTCTGGTAAACAGCAAGCCAAGAGCTGCACTGACCTGTGGGCTGAAATGAGTTTGTGCTTTTTACTTTGCTGCATGCAAGCTGTTGGGCAACAGCAACCACTAGAGGGCAGTACTTTTTCTCAATCTGTTTGAAAAGACAAGTGATATCATTAGCTAGGTAGAGAGAACTTACACTTTGGTGTCCTATAGGAAAAGATTACAAAAATCCGAATAATACTGTGTAAAACAACATCATGGTTTTGGTGAAATGCAATATGTTTCTAACTCCTGGTTTGATGTTCAGCTTTTTTCAGAGACTGCCAAAGTAAATATTCCTCGAGAGTTAACGCATACAAACCTATATTTCAAAAATGCTTTAAATGTGCAACAGTCTGGAATCCCCTGAACAATTTGATTCTTTATCTTAGAAAGACAAGTACAAAGTAGGATTGGGTGAGAATACTATCATACCAAATTATCTAAAATTAGGTCTCATCTGACCTGAACACCTTCTTTCACATATTTGCTCCCCTACATGGCTTCTGGAAGACTGCAAAAAGGACTTCCTATGGCTTTCAATCTTTTTACTCTAAAAGTACCAGATTGGTGACATGTACAGAATATTTCCTTCGAGCAAAGCTGTATTCTAGAGTTACCATTGACCTCTTGGCTGCTTCTCTTTTAAATAGTTTGCCCAGCGTGTCAGTTTGTGTAGATGGTATCTTTGTAGATTTGAGGCTGGGTTATACTTTTTCTTTTTTAAGATGGTAGACTTAACAGTGCTCTCTAAAATCTTCAAAGCTTGGGATATTGTTTTGTAACCTGACCCTGTTTTAAACTTATCTACAAATGTATCCCTGACCTGTCTGTTACTAATCCTGTTTGCTCACTAATTTTCTCTAACAATCCTAAGAAACCTTCAGAATATTTGTATTTTCACTGGGGTTAAATTACGCATAGGTGGACCCGGTTAAGTAACTAGGTGACTTCTGAAGCTCATTGATTCCACATAATTTTATTTTAGGGTATCAGAGAAAGGGGAAATACTACAAATGCACCCCACACTTATAATTGTCATTTATTAAAAAAAATGAAAATAATACATTGCATTTTGTGGTTGTGACAAAACGTGAAACAAGTTCAAGGGATTTTATTGTTTGTACAAGGCATCACTGCAGAGAAGCACTGCTTGTTCTGCAGCTCAGTTTGAGGTCCGTACCTCCTTTTTCAAAGTCTTTGTTAATTACACTGGTACTAAAAATCTGTTTTGCCCCCATTCCACATGTGTTTGCAGTGCGCAAACCTTTAGTAAATCAAGTCTTCGGTTGATAACGATTTGAAACTTCTAGGGAAGAGATCTCATCTAAAACAGAAATTCGTAAAAACATATTACAATCATAATAAAGCACGCAAAAACATCTGCTTCTGTTTTCCCAGCTCAATTCTTTCTTAAAGTGTTGCTGTTTTTAACACCTATTGACTCCCTGCTTGGACATACATGCTCATTTAGCAGCTCTCTAGGCTTTTACAGCAGTATTGCTTGATCATAGATATGTTCTGAACATTTGTTGCTCACTAGGGCAGTCCTTCAAGTTTACATAATTGGTGTCCAGATATGACTTCATAATAGGCTGCAAATAATTTAAAATGCCATATTTTAAGTGAGTTAAACTGATCACACTAAATAACACATTTCTGTCCCCTGCTCATATAAAACTTTAGACACTCCATGAGCAGTGCAGATTATGCAACTCCTCTGAATGGAAACAAGCCAGCTAAAGAGATGTGGGCATTTGGTCAGGATGCCCCCCAGGGAAGGTCCAGTGCCAGGAGGAGGCCCTGGGGCAGAACTAGTATTTCAGTTTTAAATCAACACATATCTCAGTCATTCTTATTTCTGTAACAGATAATCATTCACCTCAAAACATAAGAGCAAATACAGGCATTTATGCATAATAGGAAATTATGAGTATTATTTTAATCTAAAAAAGTCCAAGCTTGAATATCAATACTCACAAAAAGTTTGGGATACTTGGCTTTCGGGTGAAATTTATGGAAAACATAAAATGTTTGTGCTACACTGATATTATATCATGAAAGAAGGGCATTTAGGTAGAAGCATGCAACGGTGATTTCCTCATCTCAAAGATTTATTGAAACAAAAGCCGACAACAGTGGTGGGTACCACAACAAAAACATGTCAATGTCTCATTGAAGTGTCATGTGACCTGAAACATCAATTACAGCTTGACAACGACGTCTAATGCTGTTAACAAGTGTTGTGATTATTAATCTGACAATATTATTTAATATTTAATATTCACATTTTAATATTTTATCAAATAATATTTCGGTCTTTTAAGGGTTGTCCTGTGAATACCAGCCCAGTAAGGCGATGGTATTAGGACAAAGTTGAAAGGTGTGAGCCAAGCTCTGACATTATTGAACAGCATAAACTCTGCACACACATGGAATGAATTCACGCAATTTCTTAAAATACAAGAAATTATTAACAAAAATAAGTCAACTCAAAGTCAAACATATTTCAATCAACAAACTCTTTACTGTGCTAAAACAATCCAACTAAAATACCAAGCAGAATTAAAGAATAACAAAGACTAATGGGCTATGTACAATATAAACAAGTTGATTAAAGATGGTTGAAACCATGACCAAAAAAGTGAAGCAACATTACCATGCAGTGTTTATGTTTGAGAACCAAGGATTATCTTGAAGAATCTGGAAATGAAGTTAAGTTAGTCTTGGAACCAACTTAGGCAGTAATCAGTATACCTTTAGACAACCATTCACAATGCAAGATCAGATAAAATATTATTTTATCAAAATAATGCTTTCAAGAATGATCTGCTGAATAAAACCAACCTTCTGGAAGAATAATTTCTCAATGGTGTCTAATTAGTTGCCTTTATTTATTAAAATAATATTTGAAGAAATATTATTAAGGGAATATTTGGAAAAGAGCCAAATCTTTCTGGAGGAATTGGGCTTAATGGTGTTTACTTAGTTATCAGATTTAGTAGAATAATGTTTAGAGACTATTATTCACTATCTTGAAAACTAACAACCTTTCTGTTAAATATTCTGTATTAAGCACGTGTTCTAAAGCTGTTAGCAGTTAAGCTAACAAAGGAGGCCGATAGCTTAGCACCAGAACCAAACACATACCTTTAAAATACCAGGGTCAATAAAAGGGTTAAAATGCATAAGCGCGAACGGCGCGTTATGAGCAACCTTCTGTGTTTAAAATCACCCTTTAAATAAAGTTTGTCTTAACTTTAAAAACCCATAAACACAGAACACAAAGCTGATCACGTTTGCTGCAGATAGCCTGCTAGCACTAAGACAGCAGTTTCACACAAACAAAACCAAACTTCATAAAATAAAAAAACGTTTAGATCATTTCATCCTAACTGTTATTCTATTATTCACTCTGCCCAAACCTAACCTCTGACCATGTTGAGGAAAAGATGTCCGGGGCGGCGAAGTTTGAAGAAACGTCCACAGTCAACAAGCAGTTAGCCTTTGGCTAACCTATAGAAGCTGTGGGTGGGCGGCCCCTTCTGTCGGCCGGCCAAAACTGCACGTTACCGGTGATAGGGCTACTCGTCGTCCTTCTCTCAGGCAAGGAAAACCGCTTCACTCGGGTTGTAGAGACTGCGTCTCTGCCGGGGACTTTCTCAAAAACCGTGTGCGTCTGCAGGGCTCGGAGAGAGAGTCAAACAATGCTGGTACCTTAATTCCCCGTTCGTGAATGAATACCGGATACACAAACAGCAATTCATTCCATGCTCAACTTTTGCATATGATCGGTGATCATATGAGACTCTTGGATCCAGTTTGAAGAGTTAAGTCTTTTTGCCAGCAAAAAGACTTCAGCGCGCTGTGTCTGCTCCTTGTCCGATGGTCAACCGGCTTGGAGCGATCGAGCCATTGGAAAGGGGGTGTTTTTATACAGCCAGTGGCATCATGGGAAGTCTGCTGTTACCCCCCTTTTCCCCTTCTGAAGTTGTGCTGAAAGTCTGTTAAATGCAATTTATTTTGACAACTCCAGAAAAGTGTATACCGGAGTTTTAATGTTGAAATCCATGGTCCCAACACAAGTCAACTTATTGTCTGCTGAGCCATGGCATCCTACTCTTCAAAGGGCAGCCCTCAGGTCATTGAGGTTCTGGGGTACAGAGTTACAAGCCTCCAGACAGCAAATCAGCTGATCCCATAGGTTTACTGTGGGATACAGGTCTGGAGAAAGGGCAGGTCACTCTATTTGAGGTACCCCAGTCTCCAGCAGGCGCTCCCTAATGTTGCGACCTCGATGACCTGAAGTACTGTCGTCCATAAAAATAACATTAGGCCTGTGTTGTTCATGCAGGGGCAGAATGACTGGAATTAATAATTTTATTAAGGTAATATTGGCTTGTCAGTGTACCATTCCCAAAGTGTAGGGCAGTTCTGTATTGACTAGGCACATCTGTCTACATTGTAATACCACCACCACCAAAGGCTCTGTCATAATGGCCGGGGAAGAACTCCAGAAGCTCGAGGTTTGCAGGTATGAGTCTTTAATGTTCATGGCAAGAACAGACAGGGTAGTAACACTCAAGGAAACACATATACACGCATAAGATCACACATAAGGAGCCAGCGGGGAACAAAGGAAACAAATGGGCTTAAATACATAACTGAACAGCAGGGGGAACCAATGACAAACGTGACCAGACAATCAGCGGAAAACACAGAACAGGTGTGGGTTTGGGGTGCAGGGAGACAGAAAACAAAGGACTAGACCAAGTAATATAACAAAAACAAAAGCAGGTATGACAGGCTCATCTGGTGACAACAGTGGCTGATGCCTAACGCTGTCCTTGATGTCTTGGGTGCCTCTCACCTCCCTTAAAGGGGACATATAATTGAAATCCACTTTTTTAGCCTTTAAATATATTTTGTTGTTTACTTGGAGTCTGTAAGAGAGCAGACATGTTTAGTTTCTCTAGGTGTTGCAGAGATATCTTTATATTCCCTTTGGGACATGTTTTTCAGTCCGTTCAGTTTTCTTTATCCTCTATGTTTTTTGAACTGTTACATCACAGTATTTCCTGCGTAACAGCTAAAACAAGGTCATGAACTTCCATCTGATCAGTTTTGCGTATCCGCCATTTTTATTTCTCCCTGCGATTTTGTAGTCCAAGCTCAAGTATGCCTATGCTGCAAGTAGATACGTCTAAATGTTCGGTTGTTGGGTGTATTAACCCACACAATTCATTACACCGTCCCCCAGCATCAGAACTTCTTTAAAGGTCCTGGTTAAATTTAATTTTTCATGGAAATGTTC
This sequence comes from Crenichthys baileyi, assembly GCA_036173005.1. Lineage (NCBI taxonomy): Eukaryota > Metazoa > Chordata > Actinopteri > Cyprinodontiformes > Goodeidae > Crenichthys > Crenichthys baileyi. The sequence goes on along the minus strand of JAHHUM010002597.1, from coordinate 1,408,513 downwards.
CCTATTTTCCCACTTTAGGGACAAGTGCTTCAGCAACCTCCGCCAGTAACGAGAAGTATTTGCCGACAGACTTCCTCTGATTGAGGGGTCAGTTCCTTCCGTCCATGGAAACGATGGACACAGCAAAGCGGTAAGCTGCAAATAACACTAAAATGACAACAAACTTTATTTTAGACAATGTATTGTATGTTGATGTGACATCCTGGCCATGCATTGTGTGTTCTGTTGATGTTAGTGTTGTGTGCTGCTTTTAGTTCCTTGAGAACAGAACCGTACTGCGTGTCTTGGTAGTATCATAGTATCATAGTTTCATTACGTCCAACAGTTTTGCATTGTTTTTGTTGCTCCTGTCTTTTTTTCTGTGCTGTTAGATAATTGTTTCTTTGTTATCAAACTACAAAAAAATGGCATTTAAAGAGACGGTTGCTGTCAGACTGACCTCAGAACAGGGTTACAAGAGGGGCCTGTGGAGCTACAATAACGAGGAGTTCAGACCAAAGCATTGCAGTTCCACTTTATATAGACCACAACTGAATGATTTTAGTGTGAAAATTAAGGATTTAAAAGCATATGTCCCCTTTAAATGTGCCCAGGGTTGAGTGGCATTCATCATCGGTTTTTCAGGGCACTGTTCAGAATAAAGCGGTCATCAGTGTGACCAAAAGACGTCCACTTCTATCCCTTTCTGTAACTCTTGCGGTCACTCTCTATGTCTGTTGCAACGTGCTGATGACACTCTGTGACACTCTTAATGGCCACTTCCATCTGAGAACATCCTGTTTGACGCCTTGCAATGGCGAGGCACTGCTGATCAATTGTTACGTGTTGCCTTGGTCTCATGATGCCAAATGTGAACAGCATGATGAGGAGGACTGTTTAAATACCGTCTCTGATTAAACCAGAAAATGTATCAGTCGATTTATCAACACCCGATGTGAATTTTGCTGTTAAGTATTGAGTACTGAAACATTAAACAGTTGGACATGTGCATTCCAAAGTTTAAAGGTCACATTAAGTTCACCTGTAAAGGTTACCGTGCATTATGGGGTCATCGTCAGATTTCACCCAAAAGCCGAATATTCCTTAATTTTTGCGAGTAATGTATATACGTGACTGCTGCTTCTATGAATCAATCATGGACGAGGGGCAGGTGGATGGATAGTGGAATGTGACCCAAAACATCAGACAGAGAATGAATAGTCTTTGCATGGTGTTTTTGAGGTATTCTGGGGCATAATAACAATAATTTGGAATCTTCTTTCTCTATGTTAGAGCCTGATTGTTACCAAAGATTGTGAAGCATGCACACAACCTGGAAAGCAAGTCTGTGCTTTGAGAACAAAATTGTTCATAGAAAGGATATTTATGTTAAACATTTAAAAAACGGAAAAACAAGAGTCTTAAAGATATATTGACAAATCGATAGGTGGGGTCAAGTTCAAAGTCTTCACCTCAAAGTTTTGGTGTACGTTGTGGAGAGCATAGCAGGTCTCAATTTAGAGACGAGACCCTAAAAGGCAAAAATACTTTGATAAAAAGTAAACCATATTGAAGCAGATGCATGCTGATGGTAGTCTTTTGTTTGGCAAATATTTATGATGTGTGTTTTGCCCTCAGCCATAGGGGGCAGTGTAGGGGAAAAGACAGCATGAAGTAATGGAAGTTTTGTTGGTGTGCAGTATGTCTATTGGCAAAATAAAAAAAACTGAATATTTTCTGCCACCCAGAGCTCCCTCACTCCGACTGATGTAACATTTACGAGAAAATTACATATTTGTTGTGAATTTCTGCTTTTTAAGAGTCTCAGGTTTCAGTGAAAGGCTTCTCCGTTATTGCCAATTATCAATTTGTTTTTGTCTTTACACAGAATTTGTCATTCCTCAACTTCTATTTTTTCTTATAATTAGCACAAGCTAACCATTTTTAGAAAATAATGTGACAACTGCCAAACATTAACAGGAGTGTCATGATCTTTACATGTCATGTAGTAGGGATGATAATTGGGGACCGCTCTTGATGATGAAAACAGTTGCAATCTTTTCACTTTGTCTGAAAATTGAAACCAACTGAAGCTGCAGAGAGAGATTCTGAGAGTGGCCTGAAATAACAGAATAGGAGTTGCAAAACATAAATACATATATCATGTAACAGTGGCTGGTGGATTCACATTTCAGGAGATCTATCTTTATCTGCAGGATTAGGCCCTCCCTCTTCTTTCTCCTCACCTCAGCCTGTGTCTCTGTCTTTCTATCTATAGCCAAAGTACTGATTAACTCCCGATGAGTCTGAAGGCCTGAACACCACTGAGGCCTTCAAATTAAAGACCTCTGTTCCTGTGCAATCAGCAACCCCTTCCTGCTCCTTAGAAGTGATGCCGAGCCTCCTCTCATCTCTGTGAAGAAATAAGCTCAGCCCCCCCCCTCACACTTGTATCCGAGGAGCGAGTGAATGACTAAAGGAGTAGTGGAGCGCCAAGGAAAGAGCTTGCCCCCTGCAGAGGGCACAGAAAGAGGAATTCTCAGTGAGGTTGCATTGCTTCCTGAGTATTTCCTGAGCTATGATGATGTTGTCCAAAGAGCACTGGAACATCTGAGCCACAATCAGACTTAAAAAGGAGTTGTCACAGTCTTTACAGATACCAGCTTCTAATTATACTTTTAATGCTTTCTTTTTTTTAGGATGACATTATGGTAACTGTTTTCCCAAACTTGTTTTTGTTAAAAAGAAGTTAAGAATTACATATAAAAGAAAAGTTTGCAATGAGACTTCAAGGGATGTTAAATAATGACATTCCTATTGAGCAAACAGAAAAAATGGTTAAAATTGGAAAGCCATCTAACTGAATGCCCTGTTTTTGCTGAATATAGTACCACCTCATGTGCCAAATCTGACTTGCAGCATTCTCTCCAGTTTATTCTTAGATCGTCATGATTATTAACATACTTGGGCAATCATAGCAAAATCTAGCACTTTAAATCTTTAAGAACCTTGTTCAATGCATAACCTAAAGTATGTGTAATGAAGTGGAATAGTACAAGGAATAACTGTTGGACACTTGAAGAAAATTATTTCTGCTGCTGCTATTTGCAAATCAATATCATATGGTTTAATATTATGGAGGTAAATTTGTCTCAATATTATTCAATCAAACCAAAAACGAATCTCAATCAAAACAATAAATTGTGGTCAGAACGTTTGGAATATTCTATCAAAAAAAAACTAATCTCAATCAAAAAATATTAAGTTGTGATCAAAACTTTCAGAGTTGTACCAATTTTTTTAAGGAATATTTTATTTTGGGGAGAAAAAAAAATTGTTTGAAAAACCTTTTTTTATATTAAAATTACTCATCTTTTCTCACAAAGAGGAAAAAGTTATTTGCAAAAGATAAACTTTTATTTGCGCATGTCAAAAATCTTTGGTTACGACTCTCGCCCTTTTGGTTTTGACGCTCTCTGTTTTAGGTTGAACTAAAAGAATTTTGAGTGCTGGGATCATGAACATCCTGGACGGGGCCTAAAGACGAACGATGTAAGACGATTCCCTATTGGTTAGCGTTGACTATCATTTCCATCATTTCCCATGATTCATTGCGGGTCGAAGCGGATTGGTCAAGCAGGGGCAGCCATGGCGGACCACCAGTTGTGATTAAATTGTGAAAAAACACACTTTCTGTGACACAATGAACTTCTACAATGTTTTTAGTGTGGGAATATAACTGTGTACATGTGAAATATCTGCTTGATTTATCAAGACATCGCTTAATTTCAAATGTGCTCCGACTTGTTCGGAGTTTTCCGCTCCCGCCGTGGTAACTGCCAGCTTGCCTTGCCAGCCTTCCCGGCGGTGAGGCTAGACCGTCCCAATCAGCAGCTGCTCACTTCCGGCCTCCGTGGTTTTAGCGGTCGACGGAGGACCCAGCCCACGTAGACCGGGTCCTTTGAAGGATGCAGCCCCTGCATTGGGACATACCCTAGAGTCTGCAGCTTTAGTCAGTGATGAATGCCTGACAAGGCATAGGATTGAGATGCCTGCCAAGGCATGTTTGTAAACGCTTGCCAATGGCGTGTGAGAGCCCGACGGCTGAATGAAACGCCTGCCAATGGCTGAGATCATGAAAGCCTAACTATTTAAATGGGAATGCCTGCCAAGGCATGATTGAAAGCGCCTGAAGATGGCGGAGATAGAAAAAGCCTAACCATCTAAATGAGATGCCTATCAAGGCATGATTGAAAGCGCCTGGAGATGGCAGAGATTGAGAAGCCTAACCATCTAGATTGAGATGGCTATCAAGGCATGAATGAAACGCCAATGGCAAGAGTTAGCCCGACGGCTGTTTGAAACGCCTGCCATTGGCGTAGACAGTGATGAGCCTAAAAAGGCAGGATTGCTATACCTGCCAAGGCATATTTCGATACGCTTGACAATAGCGTAGACTGATGGGCCTGAAAAGGCTGAATGAGGAGCATGACAAGGCTTGGTTGGATATGCCTGCCAGTGGCGAAGATCCAGGTGCATCTGAAAGAGAGAAAACTAAAATAAAACTGTCTAAAACGTGGTAAATGAATTGAAATAGGAGAATAAATATGCAAATTTAAAAAGTTTAGATATGAGAGCCAGGAATAGAGAAGGAAGATTAATAATTGATCTAGCTTGAGGAAAGAATTAGATAAGGCCGACCACCATCAGTAATTGTTAGAGTTCTTACCTAAGAACTGATAAATCGTGCGAATAAGACAGATAGGATGTCAGGACAGACATACAAAGAGAACGCTGATGAGGACCAGCGGCTGAGTTGTTGTACCGAAGCTGTCAAAACTCCTAGTGAGGCGGCTGTAGTGGCCACCCCGATTCGAAATGAGTGACCTGAGAACTGACTCGGGGAACGATTGAATGTGCTAAAATGAGTCTCAGATGGTTGAGGAACCAAGAAGCAGTCGTGGGAAGTCCTCCGGAGTAAGGAAGAGGGGCAAGGAGGTAGGAAACGGTTTGTGGCGTTTGATGGTGAGTTTAAACATGGCATGAAAAGGGCAGAATGGACCATTTAAACGAGCAATGAAGATGAAGCAAGGACCTTTTTCCTTTGTAATGTTTAAGGTACATTTTAAAATGATCGGGATAGAACTTTAGATCAGAAATAGTTAGGTCTCTAGCAGGATCGAATGAGCTTGATAGGTAGTAAATTCCCCTATTCTGAGGAAGCCATAAAAAGCTAAAAGCCAGGCACTGGAGAGAAGAAATTTGAAGTACGATGAAGAAGGGCCTAAACGGAGCACTAGGAGAAGAACTTTTAAGATGGGAAGAGTAATAAGTCTCCTCGGATCTGGCTCAGGAATGCTATGATTTTATTAGACCTTAGAGTAAAGGTTTGATGGAATTATTTGAGAAAAGGCTTGAAATGGGTTCGGAAAGTGGCCCTTAGAAGAGAAGTTTATGCCGGTTAATAAACTCTTAAAGTATGGAGTTTGAAATGCCGAACATCGAAACAATAAGTAATAAAAGCTAAGACGGTAGGAATGCAAACGGGGTAAAGAGGAGTATTATGAGCGAAGCAAAAGTTTGAAAAGGTTTACCAAGCGAAGGAATCCGACTTGAGCGGAGGGAGCCAAGCCTGAATTACAATAATAATTAGCTGATTGGAATAGAGGAATGAGGGATGAATTTAGTCGAGTATTAGGTCTTCGAGGTGGTATCTGGCATGATTGACCTAGAAGAGGAGCGGCCTTTATTTACTTCGACTACGGCTACATTGTCACATAAAGCGGCTATGCGTTCCTTCCATTAGTTGCCCCAGGTGCATTATGCAATAGAGATGGAGATTATCTCATAAAGGCTGATGGTTCGGATTTGGGAAAGAAAGTGGCCAGATGGCAGTGAACCATGCACCCTGAAGAAATCCCCCAAAACCCACGGACGAAGCTGCGTCCGTGCAAAACTGAATGGGATCTGCTGACGTGACGGCGTCATCATAAAGGAAAGATATACCGTTCCAATTCTGCAGAAGAGATGACTAGAAAAACAGGTCAGAGCGGCAAACTCGTCTAAAGAAACCAAATCTAGCAGGAAGGAGACGGAATTAACCAGATTCAGAAGGCCAAAAATAAAGGAGCCGGCTGGTGAATTATGTGCATTGCGGTATACAATGTTTTGAGATGTATTTGAGGAGAAGTTAATGCGTAATGAGAGAAAAGGCTCGGAGGGGGCTCAGAAAGATGATCTTTCAATGAAAATTGACGCCTGCTAAAAGCACCGCGGCTGTAGGGGGCTTAAAACGATGAAGTTCAAGCAATGAGTGATGAAGCTAGGACTGAATGTAAACCAATGCTCAATTTCTCAAAGTTTGCCAGACGAAGAAATAAGATTTGAAAGTAGAAAGAGATAGACCTGTGAAACAGCAGTGTTTTTGAAAGAGGAAGGAGAGAGGAATAATCGGAGTAGGGTAAAAGTAGGCTGATGGACAGAGACGGCGGAAGACCTGAAAATTTAAAATGAGACAAGGCATGAGACTGGATTAGAAACTTGGAACATGACTGGCAGAAATGATGGAGTTATGAGTTACAGCCAGCCAGGATTCGCCAGAGGTACGTCCATGAAATGAACTTACTAATATTGACAGTACATAGATTGTTTAATAAGAGTTTGTTATTTTGCTACAGCAGTAATGCAGTTAATGCTTAAATTTGAAAACACTTAAAACAGGAAGCTGCTGTAAATCGGTTGTCTCAAACTGGACAACGCAGCGGCAACTTGATATGACAAAAGAAAGTGTGCTCCACGATTACACGGGATAAAATATAGATAAGATGTATATTAAAAAGTAAATGGTTCCTTAGCGCCTGATTAATAAAGGAAGAAGGTTGGTATAAATGTTCGAATGCGTAAACGCCTGATTAATAAAGGAAGAAGGTTGGTATAAATGTTCGAATGCGTAAATGAATATTTAAATGTTCTACGGAGCAAACAGGTTGCTTTTAAAAGCACAACCCCCGGTAGAGGGAGCTAATACGAAGGTTTACTAGTTTTAATATAATTCAATTCAATTCAGTTTTATTTATATAGCGCCAATTCACAACACATGCTGTCTCAAGGCACTTCACAAAAGTCAGGTACATACATTCCAATTAATCCTAACCATTGAACAGTGCAGTCAGAGTTAGTTATTTATTCAAATTGGATAAAAAGTTTTTCTGTCTAAGGAAACCCAACAGATTGCATCCAGTCAGTGACTTGCCAAGTAAAGTCGCAGACGATTAAAATAATTTGCATTGCATTTAATTTATTGTACAAAAAAAAATTTGAAGGGGATGGTTACCAAAATTTTAAAAAATATACGTGGAAAAGCACTCAAGGAAAAAAAATGTCAAGGATAAACGGGGGTTGTAAATATTTCAGGTAAAATTCATTTATGGTAAATAATAAGGCAAAAGATTTATTTACTGAAGGTATTTACGTTCTGTATATATATATATATATATATATATAATATTTTATATATTAAATTATTATTATTTTTTATCTATAATGATGTGTTTCAAATGCAAGGCTTTGACAAAAAGGATTTAGAAACCATCCGTTTGAGAGACCCTCTTATTAAACCGAGATGGAACAGACCGAAAAGAACTGAGCTAACTGACCCACAGGAATCAGAGGTAGCTTACGTCATGACAAAATTCAGTGACGAGAATAAACCAGTCTAGGCAGCTCCTGATTAAGCAAGTTTGGAAGCAGCTTTGGCAGAGAAGGATTTGTGATATGATAGAAAAATCTGGAAGCCATGTTTGAAAAGGTCAACGATGAGAGAGGAATAGGTGAATAATATAGAATATATTATAATATTCTATATTATATTCTATAATATAGAATAAGTGTGATTATTCTATGCTCAGATAACAGAGCAGAAGACGTCTCGAAATGCTTAAAGGTGGCCGAAAGCTCGCCAAACGGAATTCTTAGAAAGCTGGGGAGTAGATAATTTAAACACAGCATTGAAGCCATCAGGTAAAGCGAAACAGTGATCAACCTCGGGAGATAGTAAATGAGAGAAACTAGATGAATGAGTTACCCCTGCAGGATTTGGAGCGGCGCCTGAGTGAGATGCTAGAATGCATTGGAGTATGTGATATACCTGAATATAAACGAGGAGTGGGAAACACAGCATGCTTAAAGGGCATATGAATGAGGTAACAGTTCAGAAAAGAGAATGGAGGGATATATCTCACCCTCAGAGACAAGCCAGGATGAGCGTTGCGATGCTGAATGTCTGTGGGAGGAGCCAGGAGCGAGGTTGAACATTGTCGGTGCGGAGGAAAAGATGATGTGACAGAATTGGAGGCGAACCCCGGAGAAGCTGAGTAAAAGAAGAATTAAAAATTCCTTTTAAAGAAACCATGACAGGATCAATGGGAAACGGGGAAAATTGTGGGGGGACCGGAGTAGAAGAAGACGTCAGAGCCCGGGGGGCGGGAAGATCGGTTTGTGAGACGAGATCGGGGGAAAAACCCCCTGGAGAAGCCGGGGGGTGACGCGGCAGTGGGAGCCCCTTGAAGGCAGGGGGACCTCAGCAAAAGCTTGGGAAAAAGGATTTTGGAGGAGTTTTTAAGGCACTTTCCATGCCCGGAGCTGAGACGAGGGAAAAGGGGGCCATCAAGGCAGGAGGGCCCAGTCAAACGCTCCTACAAAACGGAGGAGGAGGAAAGGGGGGGGAATCCGGTCACAAAAGTAAAAAGGGAAACGCCAAGTCGCCAGGGCACTATTCGGACATGTCGTAGCTGATCGTCGAAGCTCAGCAGAAAGCGGTGTCTTCCATGCAGAAGTTCTTTAAAAATGATGCCCTGGGAGATGATTGGCCGAGGAGGAGTGCGGGGCCTGCCGCTTTAAATTTGGAGCAGCCATGAGGGGGGGGATTGGGGAGACGGGGGGGTGAGTCTTTCCATGTTGAATTTTTTTTGGAAAAATTGGGTTTTTTGGTTTGTTTGAATAATATTGAGACAAATTTTAAACCCCCCCATATAATAAACTGATGGCCTGAAAAAAAGGTTTTTAAATTATTAAAGTGTTAGAACCCCAAAAGCCATGGATTTTAACATTAAAAATTCCGGTACAAAATTTCTGGGGTTTTTAAAAAATAAATTGCATTAACTGACTTCCAGCAACTGAAAAAGGGGGAAAGCAGCAGGAATTCCATGATCCCACTGGCTGTAAAAAAGCACCCCCCTCTCCCCCCAAGCCGACCTCTCCAAAAGCCAGTTGACCATTCCGGACAACGAGCAGGAACCACATTGCACTGAAGTCTTTTTGCTGGAAAAAGACTTAACTCTTAAAACTGGATCCAAGAGTCTCATATGATCACCGATCATATGCAAAAGTTGAGTATTGAATGAATTTGGTTTTTGGTGTATCCGGTATTCATTCACGAACGGGGAATTAGGCACCAGCATTGTTGACTTTCCTCTCCGAGCCCTGCAGACGCACCCCCCCCCCCCCGGTTTTCGAGGAAAAGTCCCCAGCAGAGACGCGGTCTCTACAACCCGGGGTGAAAGGGGTTTTTTTTGCCTGAGAGAAGGACGACGCCGCATCACCGGTAACGTGCAGTCTGGCCCGGCCGACAGAACGAGCCGTATTTAAAGCCCACAGCCCCCAAGGTCAGGTTACCCGAAGCAAACCCACTTGTTGATTTTGATGCTTCAAACTTTCCACCCCGGAAATCTTTTCCCTCAGCATGGGAAAGGGGTTAGGTTTGGGCAGAATAACATTTAGGATGAAATGATCTGAACGTTTTTTTTATGAAGTTTGGTTTGTTTTGGAAAAATGCATGTTAGTGCTCACAGGCTATCTGCCACACGTGATCAGCTTCGTGTTCTGTGTTTATGTGTTTTTAAAGTTAAGACAAACTTTATTTAAAGGGTGATTTTAAAACACAGAGTGTTGCTTCATAACGCGCCGTCCGCGCTTATGCATTTTAACCCTTTTATTGACGGAAATTTTTAAAAAGGGTTTATGTTTTTTTGGTTTCCTTGGTTTCCCTAAGCTAAGCTATCGGCCCCCCTTTGTTAGTTAACTGCAAACCCGTTTTTTAGAAAGGGTGCTTAATACAAAAACCTTACAAAAAAAAAGGGTTTTTAGTTTTAAAATTTTAGTGAATAATAGTCTTTAAACATTATTTTCTACTAAATATGATAACTAAGAAAACCCCATAAGGGCCCCTTTTTCTCCAGAAAGATTTGGCTCTTTTCCAAAAATACCCCTTAATATTTTTTCAAATATTTTTTTTAATAAATAAAGAAAACCAAATTAAAGACACCGTTTAAAAATTTTACCCCAAACCCGGGAAGGGTTGGGTTTTTATTCAGCAGTTTCATATAAAACATTTTTTGATAAAATAAAAATTTTTTTCTGATTTCCCTTTGTGAAGGGTTTGTCTAAAGGTATAACTGTTTTACTCCCCAATTTGGGTTCCAAGACTAAACCCTTAACTTCATTTTCAGATTCTTCAAGATAATCCTTTGGGTTTTAAACAAAAAAAAATTGCATGGTAAGGGTTTGCATCACTTTTTTGGTCATGATTTTAAAATCATTTTAATCAACTTATTTAAAAAAATTGTACATAGCCCTTTAGTTTTCGGTTTTTTAATTCTGCTTGGGTAGTTAGTTGGATTGGTTTTAGCATAGTAAAGAGTTTTTGTTTTAAAATTTTTAGGGGGAACTTTTGAGTTAACTTATTTTTTTTAAAAAAATTCTGTATTTTAAAAAAATTGTGTGAATTTCATTCCATTTTGGGTACAGAGTTTATGCTGTTCAGTAATGTCAGAACCCCGGCCCCCCACCTTTCAGCTTTGTCCCAAAACCATCGCCTTACTGGCCCGGTATTTACAAAGGACAACCCCTTAAAAGACCGAAAAAAAAAAAAATTATTTGAAAAAAATATTAAAATTTTTAAAAATTGAAATTTTTAAATAATATTGTCAGATTAATAATCACAACAAAAGTATTACCAAAAGTAGTATGATTCGCAAAAGCAAAGAGACCTTCCCAAAAATGTTTCACTTTTACAAAAGACCAGTAGCAATGTTGCATTTTTTAAACATTGGAATGAGTCCTGTTTGACCCATTATCTGGAAGTGTAAAGAACATAATTTCACCATAAACCAGTAAAGGCCAGGTGCCCATTAAAAGATTTAAGACAGGGGAGGCAAAAACAATATGAAAAGGGTTTTCCAAGGGGCACTCACAGAGTGCTTCAGAAAGAAATGTAAATAGCAGGCAACGTTATCCCCGTACTTGTCGTCTTCCGCTTTATCCGGGACCGGGTCGGAGGGGGGGCAGCAGACTCAGTTGAGACACCCAGCCCTATCTCTCCCCAGACACCTCCTCTAGCTCCTCCAGAAGGAGCCCAAGGTCAGCTGAGAGACATAGTTCCTCCAGCGTATCCTGGGCTGTCCCCGGGGCTCCTTCCCAGGGCCAGGGGGGAATCTGTATTTTGGGTGCCCCTGGGCCTTCCCCCGAAAGTTTTCCATGTGGAGGAGCAGCGCCTCTATTCTGAGCTCCTCCTGGATGGCCGAGCTCCTTACCCTATCTCTAAAGGAGTGCCCGACCACCCTACAGACGAAGCTCATTTCAGCCGTTTGTTTCGGAGATCTCATTCTTTTGGTCATGACCCAAAGTTCATTGCCATAGGTGAGGGTAGGAATATAGACCGACCGGTAGATTGAGAGCCCCTTTTTCGGCCCCCAGCTCCTCTTCACCCCAACGGACCGGCACAGCGTTTCCCCCCTTTGCTGCGGCAGCTGCGCCGATCCCTCTGTTGATCCCCGCTCCATTCTCCCTCACTCGCGCCAAAAAAGACCCCCAAAAACTTGAAAACCCCACTTGAAGGCAGGAAATCCCCTCCAACCGAAGAGGGTAAGCCACCCTTTTTCCGGGTCAAAAAAACCATGGCCCGGACTTGGAAGAGACTGATCTTCATCCCAGCGCCCAACCCCAGGCGGCGAACCACCCCCGGGCATGCTGTACGTCTTGTCTAGAAAGGGGGGACAAAAAAAATCATCTGCAAAAAAGGGGAGAAAACCCCTGGTCCCCAAACCAGACCCCCCTCCCCCCCTGGGGTATGCCTTAAAAATCCGGGCAAAAAAATTACGAAAAAAAAGGGGACAAAGGGCAAACCCTGCCCGGGGGTCCAAAAAATGGGAAAATGGCACTAAACAGGAACAGGTCCCTTTTTGTGCTGCCAAGGGGGGACCAAACAATTTTTTCCCGGGTTTCACTTTTACAGAGAGGGATGGCCCCTAATAAAGGGGCCCCCCAGTTTCCCATACCCGGACGCCCCCCACAGGGCACCATGAGGGACACAATCCAGTGCCTTCTCCAGGTCCATAAAACACATGTGGACCGGTTGGGCAAACTCCCATGAACCCTCGAGTAGAGGATGTAGAACTGTTCCAGTGTCCCACAGCCGGGACAAAAATCACACTGTTCCTCCTGAAGCCGAGGTTCGATTATCGGCTGGACTCTTCTCTCCAGTACCCTGGCATAGACCTTACCAGGGAGGCTGAGGAATGTGATCCCACTATAGTTGGAACACACCCTCCGGTAACCCTTCTTATGAAGGGGGACCACCACCCCAGTCTGCCAGTCCAGAGGCACTGTTCCCGACCACCACGCAATGTTGAAGAGGTGTCTTAACCATGTCAGCCCAACAACATCCAGAGACTTGAGGTACTCAGGGCGGATCTCATCCTGCCACCGTGGAGCTTTTTAACCACCTCGGTGACTTCAGCCTGGGTGATGAAAGAGTCCAACCCCGAGTCCCCAGTCTCTGCTTCCACCAGGGAATGCGTGACAGCAGGATTGAAGAGATCCTCCACCAAGGAGTATTTCCACCACCGAATAATGTCCCGAGTCGAGGTCAGCAGCTCCCCACCCTCACTGCAAACAGAGTTCACAAAGCACTGCTTCCCCCTCCTGAGGCATCGGACGGTTTGCCAAAATCGCTTTGAGGCCAACCGGTAGTCCTTCTCAATGGCCTCACCGAACTCCATGAATGCCCAAAATTTTGCTTCTCCCATAGCCCAGGTCATAATCCTCATGAAAACAATAAGTAATGCACTCAGACTCTTAATGTGCTAGACTCCACTCCTGAAGAAAAAGCATTTTGAGGCTTGCTAAAAAATATAACCTGGTCAGATGAGGACAAGGCTGAGCTCTTTACAGACCTATACCCAATCCTACTCTATCAAATCTAACATTCTTGATAAAATAGTGATAAAATAACTGATTGTGTGAGCATTTACACAATTCCCTGTTTGAATAGTTATCCATACACCCTGATGAATCCAATCAGTTCACTAGACTACAAGCATGTCTTGAAGACATACGAACCTGGATGACCTTTAACTTTCTGCTTTTTAAATTCAGTCTGATCCCTCTGGTTTTATCTCCAACACATGAGATGTCCTTATGTACTTTTTCCATCCGAATCACTCCCACAGAGAACCTCAACATTTCTGCTACCTCCAGCTCTGCCTTCTGTCTCTTCCTCAGTTCCACTCTCTCTAATCCATACAACATCACTGGTCTCACTACCGTCTTCCACCTGTTCCCTGCTTTCACCACAGATCACAATGTCATCTGCAAACATCATAGTCCATGGAGATTCCTGTCTAACCTAATCTGTCTACCTGTCCATCAAAACAGCAAACAAGAAGGGGCTCAGAGTTGATCCTTGATGTTGTTCTACTTCCACCTTGTAGTCCTATGTCACACCTACACACCTCTCCACTGTCTTACAGCTCTCACACATATCCTGCACCACTCTAATATACTTCTCTGCTGCTCCAGACTTCCTCATACAATACCACAGCTCCTCTGCCGGCAGCCTGTCACACGCTTTCTCTAGATCTACAAAAACAAAATGCAGCTCCCTCTAACCTTCTCTATACTTCTATATCAAATCTTCAAATCAAATATTGCATCTATAGTACTTTTTTTGGCATGAAACCATACTGCTGCTCATAGATGCTGACTTTTGACATCAGTCTATCTTTCACTACTCTGTCCCATATTGTCATTGTATGACTTAGCAACTTTATTTTTCTGTAGATGCCACAACTCTGCACATCTCCCTTGCTCTTTTAAATTGGTACCAGCACACTCCTCAGACATCTTCTCACTCTCTAGGATCTTATTGAATAGCCTAGTTAAAAACTCTACTGCTGTCTCTTCTAGACACTTTTATACCTTCACATGTAAATCAACAAGACCAACTGTCTTTCCAGTCGTCATCCTTTTCAGTCCCTTCCTCACTGATCTTTGCTACTTCCTGATCCACAATGTTCACTTCTTCTGCTCTTTGGTTGCTCTCATTTTCCTCATTCATCTCTTCAAAGTACTATTTCCATCTTGTTTTCACACTTGTTGCACCTATCAATAAAATTCCATCTCGATTTCTTAATCATCCTAACCTGCTAGACAACCTTCCCATCCCTCTGTCTCTGCCTCACCAACCTGTCTTTATCCTTCTCTCCCTCCGTGCTATCCAACCTATCGCACGAGTCACTATATGCCCTTTGTTTGGCCTTAGCTACCTTTACCTTCACTTTACGCTGAGTCTCCCTATACTCCTGGTGACTCTCTTTAGTTTTCACAGTGCCCCACTTCTTCTTTGCTGATCTCTTTCTCCATGTACTCTCCTGAACTTCCTTATTCCACCACCAAGTCTCCTTATCAAGTTTCCTTCCAGAAGGCATACCAAGAACTCTCCTACCTGGCTATCTGATAGCATTAGCTGTAGTTGTCCAGTCATCTGGAAGTACCTCCTGGACACCCACAGCCTGTCTCAATTTTTCCCTGAAGGCCACACAATGTTCTTCCCTTTTAGCTTCCACCACCTTGTCCTCTGCTCTGCCTTTGTCCTCTTTATCTTCCTCACCATCAGTCATCCTACACACCATGTCCATTGGGATCTGCACCAATCACCACTCTCTCACCTCTGGTGATATTCTGCATCACTTCAACTGACTGGCTCCAGAACTTCTCCTTTTTCTCTAGCTCACATCCTACCTGTGAGACATAAGCACTAACAGCAATGAACATCAGACATACAGTTTCTAGCTTTGGACTCCCTATGTGACACACTTTTCACCTCCAGAACATTCATTACAAACTCTTCCATCAAAATAACTGCTACACCATTTCTCAGCTCCCATTGAACTGCTTAAACCCTGCCCCTAAGCGATGGCAGCTGTGGTGGTAGGGATTTGTCCGGTAACCGGTGGGTTGCCATGTTAAAACCCTGCTCTGTCTGTCGTGTCTTGGGCAAGACACTTGGCTCGCCTTGCCTGCTGATGGTGGTCAAAGGGCCTAGTGGCAGTGATTGTATGGCGGCCTCACTTCTGTCAGTCTGCCCGGGGCAACTGTGGCTACAATGTAGCTTACCACTGTCAGTGTGTGAATTTGTGTATCAATAGGTGGCTGACTGATTGTAGTGTAAAGCGTTTTGGAGTCCTCTAAGCGCTAAACAAGTGCAGGCCATTTACCATTCTTCTTTGCTGACTAACAGTAGCCCAATTTCCACCAGCACACTGTCGGTCGACAGCACCTGTCGCCGTTGTTGTTAACCTGGGCCTCGATCAATGCAGTATAGAGATAATGTTCTTGACTCGCATGGATTTAAGAGAGAAAAATGTCCAATACTAATCTAAAAGAGTTCTGCTCATGCTCCTGCCCACTCCGGTATGACCAACAGGCCTCTGAGCCAACAAACTTCTGATCAACGTTCTCTAACCTGAACAGATTGTTCGGCTCAGTTTTAGCTTTCAAGCCCTTGGACAGAGAAATGTTTGTTCCATCTCATATCAGCTGGGACCTCTGAACTGAGACCTCATTACTGCTGCTGTTGGTGGTGTTCACCTCTGAGCATCAGAGAGTTGGTCCTGACGCTGCCGAAAGAACAAAGCTACAAAAATAGATTTTATTGAATCAAGTGCATTCACCTGCCAGACACACAAAATGAGAAGCCTACAGTGTTTAATTACAGCTTCTGTCAAAGCTGTTTGTTCCAGTAAATTATACATTATCATTAATTAACATTCAATATGACTGCAATCTAAATAAAATCTGAATTCCAAGCTGTGAGGCTGCATTTAAATGATTATTCTGTTTTTCATCTACAGCAAATCACAGTCGTTAATCCAGACCTGTTCCAAGTGGAATCTACATCTTTTGATTGATTACTAAACTTTAAGAAAAAATGACCAGTTCAAATTAAATGTAAGAAGTCATTCTCTTGGTCTGCATTACATTTTCATTAGTTTCAATTTTCAGTCTCATGTTTAAACTGTAGGAATGACCAAATAGGAAAAAAAACTAAATAAATGCAAATTCAGTATTTTAATTCAAATTGGAATTGATCAATAAAAACAAATTCCATTAAACTACCTTCTTCCTTTGAATGTGTTGCGAGGGAGATCTTTTAACTAATTCAAATACAGTGATTTGTTTGCATGTCTGACCGCAAAGCTATGCCGTTTTAAAATGTCAGCTTGTGTTGTTGTAAAATGCAAGCTTGTCGCCTAAAATAAACATGTGGAACACAACATATGTTACTGAATAACTTATATGTTAGCTTCTTTTTGTTGTTTCATTGAGCTATTGATGTGTGGGTGAGAATAGATGCTTTGGCTTTTTTTATCTGTTTGTGTTATGCGATTCTTGTGTTTTGATATTTCTATGTGTTTTATCACTTACTTGATAATGCAATGGCCCTCTTCAAGGAGTCTAATTCTTGTAAAAGGTTGTTCCAAATGTGTTTACACATTTACAATTATAATATTTATTTAAAATTATTTATTTATACTCTGAACTGGGAAAATAATCACTTGGAAGCAACAATTTCTGTATACATGTTTATATAGTTTTCAGCATTTATTCTTTATGTTTTGCTTGTAATTTTTGTATTCCTGGTTTTGGATCAGTATGGTGCTCTTTCTCAGCCTCACCCTATTCAGCATTGAGATTGTTTTTGACCTTCCTGCATTGTGTTTACAAGATACTTAAAGTCTTTTTAAATTTTTCTCTGGTCTTTAGTGTCTCTTGTTTTTCCAATAGATGCAGGAAATGTCTCATTCAAATCTGACTCAGAAAATGATTTTCCACCCTATAAAAAGATTAAATTCACATAAGAGCATTATATTTCATTAGTTTGAATAATGTGGAGTAAACTGTTGAATATAAGTAGCAAGAGCTTATGTTTTTTCTTTCCTCAACTTAACAAGTTTGAACATATGTGCATATTGCAAAAATGAATCTTGCATTATTTTCTCTCCGATTCATGAATGTCAACTTAAAGTTATATTTTTAAATTACTGTGGGTGAAATTGAATAAGTAATTAGTACTGTCAAAGTAAGATAAACTACTGTTCAGTTTAATAGCAAATTGATTAGAGGCCATATGTGACAATATTGTTGTTCATTTACATGAACACCGATGAAAAATATGTTTAAAAACAAAATTGTGCAAGGTAAATGCACAGGCAAGGTTGCTTAGAAAGCCGTGAATGATGCTGTAACATTTGAAGAACAACAGGAAGCATATATTAAAGGACAATAAAAATTTGAAAAAAACAGACATGAAGGCAGTGTTGCCAGGGAAACAGACATGCACAGTCATCAAGAGGGAACATTGTTTTGCAAGGGAAACAGGCCTGCGCTATTGGTATGTAGTCATGGGACAAAAGTTGACCAAGGATGATGGAAAAAGTCAGGGAAGTTAAATTGACAAAAGAACCGCTCAGGAATGCTGTAAGACCACGACAGTCGAACAGAACAAAAATGAATAAATAAAAGACACAAAATGAAATGTCAAATAATATTTATACATTTCTCATTAATCAGTGGAAAAGCCTATATCTTCTGACCAGGAATCTAGTCGGAAGTTTGTTTAGAACACTCAAAACATTACTACCTTTGATAAGGAGAAATATGTTGGTAAAATTTACATTAAATTTAAATCTCCCAGAGGTAAGGTAAGGTAAGGTAAGTTTATTTATATAGTGCCTTTTTTCAGTAAAGGAGACACTCAAAGGCGCTGTACATACAGTTACAATACAATCACAAAGATAAACATAAACACAGATACAGACAGAAAAACATATCAAATGTTACTACAATCCTTCGAAAGAAATCTAAAAAATCTATGAATCCTTCTGAGAGAATCTAAAAACTCTCTGGCCAACATTACAATGTATACAGAGGATAACTATAATAATCCTTTGGTTTTTACTGGTAAGAGCTGGTGTTCTAAACCAATCTTTCTAAAGAGGTAATTATATCATTAAGTCCTCTATGTAGGAGGAAAGCATCTTGTGCTAAGAGAGAATGATCCTTGGGTTCGCTGTATATAGCTTAGTCGGTATATTTTAGGCATTGTGTGTAGTCCCATAATAACAGACCGTCCATTGATCTCATCCATTGAAATTTATACTTAGTCAATCACTGAGTTCTGACTAAGGGAAGCTGAGTCACTGGTGTAAAAAAAACAGCTTTTGTTCAAATTTTTAAGAAACTAGTATTATTATTCCTTTCACTGGTAATCTAAAAACTATGATAAAAGGAGAAGAAATGAAGAAATGAAATACCACATTTATGTGGTAAGGAGGGAGCATGGGAAAGCAACACACATAAGCAAAGATTTTGCAGGGCATGTGTGGACACGTGAGGGTGCCAATATTTTAAGTATGATCAACGTGTGCAAAGAATTAGACACTGACGAAGGTGCCATTGTCCTTGAAAAGGAGATGGAAGATTTATCAACGGCCATACAGTTCAGTTCACAGATGAGGGGGGTTGCTGTGGGCAGAGCGTCGTGTTATGATACGACAGAACATCCAGAAGAATGTTTTAATAACAGTGGAAGCGCCTGTGAAGGCCAAGATCGTGGGCGCCTGAATTAGACAAAGACACTAAATGGTTGATTGTGGTTCAGGCCGCGCTGTGATTTTTCGCCTGCCTTCAAAGTCTTACTGGCATTCTCAATTTCAAATCCAATATAGCCAAATTTCTGTACTTTCAGTAGATCCCTGAGCAAACAAGTTTGTCTCCAAGATTAAACTTCATATCACCTTTGATTTGAGTGCCGGGAAACGCAGCCAGCCTGCGATTCTGTTAAGTGATCGCGTCCAGCTTGCGATTCTGCTCTCTTAACATATCAGTCTGTAGATCCTGAGAGCTCTAAAGATCCCTTCAAACATCCCAGGCAGCTTTGGAGTGCTTTGAACAGCCTACCAATGTTTTACCAAATCTTTCGATAAGCCAGGTATCACCGACAAACTCCAAAAAGCAGAATCCTGTTAGTCAGAAATCCAATTTGTTACAAATCTCCAGCTCATTCCCGACTGACATTGTTGTCTCAGGCACACAATCTTCCACTGCTGCCCGGAATCCCTTGTGCGTATCCGGAGAAGAAAATGTCCCGTTCTTGACCAAGAGGGTTCCCCTTTACCTTGTCTTCCCGTGTGCAGAGTGAAGTTTTGATCGATTGCCGTGAGAGAGCCAGCTTGTGCCCAAATCCATAATGAACACCATTAGGAGGGATATGCGAACAGAGGTCTCTAAGAAAAAGTACTGAGCAAAAGCATGAAGCAGGGCAAAAATGGGGGAGGATCATGGAGAGAGTGGAAAAGCGTTTGACCCCACCAAGAGCAGAAGGAGAAGGAGGTATGAACAATTTGGGGCACATGTACTGTACATGTAAATAATTAGGGAGAAGTTAAAATACTGATATACAATTAAAAAAAAAGAAGCAGTGGTAAACACTCTAGTTTGTCATTTTTTTCGCACGACACTGAAGATAGTTAATTTTCTTGGATTATAGAAAGGGACCTTGCGTGGCAGGAGAATAATTTGGAGAAAGTTGTTACTGATTTAATATGATCTGCAGATATCAGCAGACTACTATCAAGAGACATAACAAATTTTTACCTGATAAACTTCATGTTCACAAATAACACCTGTTTGGTAGTCCTTCTTCAGCCTTCGGTTGTTTCTAACAGAAAGGCTGAAAGCAGCCATTCAAATAACACTTCATCATTCACATATGTCATATTATGCTGGGTTTTAGCAGGTCCAATGTGCAGACAGGAGCTGGGAGCCGCATGGTGAGTTGAAGAATTTATTAAAAAATAATATGACTTACAGCAGTGAAGACAAGCACATGGGCAGAAAACACGACAATATATGATACTTCCTGTTTTTAGGAGAGGTGTGGCAAAAAGGCTTTCTGTTGTCCAAAAGAGCTTTAAAAAAATATGTGTTGAAAAGTAATGGAATTTATTTATGTTAATACCTTCTAAATTTAGGAGTTGCATAGCTCAGAACCTTGATATTAACACCTTAGGACAAAGGAACAAATCTTTAGAAGGGTTTTACAAAAGCTATTTGTAAAGATTAAATTTTGTGACTTGGATTTCAAAGTGTTCTTAACTGTTCATAATGCCATCCTAAGCCTGGGGGAGGGAGGACTTCTAGGGAACATCCTGAAGTCCATGACTGAAGTTTCCATACTGAGAGATAGAAGAGTTGGTCATTGTGAGGATTTCTGACTGGAATAGACAGAAGAAGGTTTTTTGTTTTTTTTTGGTTTCTAAGCCCTCAAGTACAAGCGAATCCATCTATGTCCATCCTTCATGTTTGTAGCTATGGCTGCTGACACCAGCCTGTTTCTCCTATTCATGGCTTTTGGCTCAGTCATAACATTTTGATGCCCATGATGCTGCAGATGTGCGGAAGCTCGCTTTAACCTCTCTAACTGCGCGTTAAACCGCCCACTACCCAAAACTCTCCACCCTCAGTGGGATTAGTGGGCATGCAGAAAGGTGCTGTTGAGTTTGCTTGACCTCTGACCTTTGCTGAGAGCTCCCTGAGCTGTGTGTGGGTTTTAGCTCAGCTGCAGTAAATCGTCCTTTTGGTTTTTTTTCTCCCAGCGTCCAGCTTGACTCACAGTTTGGCTCCCCGTGAAGGTTTGCAGAGCAGAAGCAGTAAGCAGCGAGGAAGAGGGAGACCCTGAGGTCGTGCCAGTCTGAAGGTGGATTGCCTTTGATTATACAATCTAATCCTAGCCATAACATGCCTGCCGGCCAGGCGGACGTGGGCGGCTGGCGGTGGTGCAGCTGGTTGTTGTTGCTGGATGTTTCTCTCATTTTTCCCTCTGACACAGGTAGGCGATTCATACCCAGCTGGAAGAGTTCCAGGCCTGTGTGTGATTCACATCAATCCAAGTTCACCTCCTTTATTTCCCCCACAAACCTTTTTCTTTTCAAGCACCACTTCTGCTCTGGAATGCAGCTCTGCTTGGAACCAAACGCAGCAGCTCTAATCCCCTGCTACCCAAAGACCTTTTATTTATTTTTTAATTTTTTCCTGCAAGTGGATTTCAGGAGAGCTAAGCCTTTTTTGTGTTTGTTTTTTTCCGGACGCCCACGACCCACAGAGGATTCGGTCCAATCTTTGTTTACAACACAGACCCTGCTGACTTTTTGCTCTCTTCCAATTTTTCAATTATGCGTCCCCTGGCAAACAGCAATTACAATTCACTTGACAGAATATGTGCGCCTTGTTCCTTCTCTCCCCTGTGAGTGTTGGGCCACTGTGACGTGACTACAGTGTTCCATCCTTTCGAAACAGAAACTTATCTGTAACTCTGACACCACTATCCATCTCTGATATGGACAGAGCCCCTGCATTAGGCTGATGCAGAACCCACTGATCTCTGGGCTTCCATCACAAACTTAAATAGGAGTCTGTTTCAATTATTTCACCTCTGAAGTCCGATTTGTCTTACTGTCACATTGGATTGCAGAGGAAGCTGAATTGATTGGAGTATATTGGATGGTGGAGCAAGTGACAGCGCTGGCCTCGGCTGAAGGTTGGAGGTCCAACTGGAAATATTTCCATTCATGTAAGAAAAAAAATCAAATCCTTGAAGTTACTACATTTTAAAAAACAACAGAAATATCGAAGCAAACTTTTAATATAATTATTTAGAGTTTCCATTTTATGGAAAAGGCTTTCTGGAAACAGTGATGTGATAATACATAATTGTGTTACCAAAATTAGGACACCACATTAATAATCCATTCTTTCAAAAAACATTCACACATTGATATCTATTCTAAACTAAAGGTAAACTTTACCCTGTTTTACTCATTAAACAAAAAGATTGTTTAATTTGAACTAAAGAAAAAGTTAGGGGACCCTAGCCTCTAATAGCTAGTGTTATATGTTTGTTTTGACTGTAAATGATCTTTCATCTTATCGTATCTTCTTGTTTGCTCGTCTACACGTATTCAGTCTCTGTACATTGATTCTCGAGGTATATACGTTTTGATATACTCTAGCTTTCCCTTGTGGCTATTTAATAAGTGTAGTTTTTTCCTGCATGTTATAAGCCGATTAATGTTGATAATTTAGTGTGATGCGTTGGCATCATCTCTAATATGGATGTGCCGGTATATTGTGAATTAGGTGTTAGTTGGTCATGGTTCAAGGGTCCTGGCTATTGAAGTCAAACTACTGTCTCGGTCCTCGTGGGATCACGGTCCTGTGAGAGGTTATTAATGGAGCTTCTTCTCGCAGTTATCTTGCTGCCTGGGCTGTGACTGGGTAAAGGGGGACCTAGGCGTAGTTGGTACAGTTTTTTTTTTTGTCAGATGTTATGCTGTCTTTGGTGTCACACGGTCATAGTCCATACAATGGTGGTTGATATTCCGAATAATTTATTTTCAAGGAACCCAGGGAACTATAACTGCCGTGTTACCAGACATCCCGATTAGAGGCATGCTGCTGTTCTTTAATCTTCTTGTCCCTGAAAGGGTGGCCCCCTCTCATGACCAGCTTTTTTACGATGAGTTATAGGATGTGTTCAATCCTCAGGCTTCTTTTAAGATGACTTTCTAATGGCTATCAACGTATTGTTTGCTACAATCAATCCCGGCCAGGACGATACCTCGACATGAGACCCCATCAGACTCAGGCTGTTTTGACTCACTTTCTAGGGTCTTACGACATACTATGTACAGTCTCTCTTTTGTTTGATTCACACTTGCTTAAAATTTCCATGCAGTTTTTACCTCAACTAGATTATTCTCTAAAAAACGATTTCGTTTGTTTTAGTTAACAGAAAGATATTGATAAGGTGTCGAACTCTATCTATGTCATCGAATATATGATATAGTGGTTCTTATTTATATTCCATAAGTGAAAATAAAACGAATAGAACTACCCAACATTAACTACGTGATAAAGTGATTATACTCCAGAGTGTTGTTATGGACCAAGTGTACACATGGAACCATGGAGTTATTTGTTCTTATAACAGTTTGTTGGACCTGAGAATGTCTGTTACCAATTTCAGATGTAAATAAAACAATTTTAAGGGATATTATTCTCTCATTGTAAGACTAACTCATATGTTTGGTGTTGCTCCTGTCATGGTTCACTTCAAGAGATTACTAATTCAGTTTTTAATAGCTGAAGCTTTCTGTCTGCAGTGTTTATGTGATTTATTAGAGTCTTTGTTAGTTCATGTGTTTTTAGGATGATCAGTTGTGCATCGGTTTGGTTTTTGGTTGGTTGTGTTAATGTAGTCGTGTCCCCCCTCTAAGTTTGCTGATTGGCAGCCCGTATAGTTATCCTAGTTGTTGCTTATATTTTATGTGTTACGTAGCGGTCTCTGTCGCTTTTCTTCTTATTGTGTTGTCAAAATAGTTTCAAGATCTGTTAGAATTGTCCATTAATCATCAGTCTACTACTAGTGCACCATTTACGAAGTCGTTGGATATAATGAAGCATAATATTGTTTTAGATGACCCAGCTGAATTGCCTTGTACTTTACCCAGTCTAATCCATAATTATAAACTAATAGATGGTTTTCACATTTCCTTTCATAAACAACACTCTTGCCATGGCATGCAGTTCTGTCCAGCCCCCTCTGCAATTAATTCTGTTCAGAAGTCACCTAAGTAGTAAACAGAGTCCATCTGTGTGTAGTTTTATCTCAGTATGTATCCAGCTGTTTGATGAAGGCTTCAGAGTAAAAATCTCCGATAACATCGGAGCACCTTTGCAATCAAGCAATATCTTCAATGAACCGTGCAGATACTTCAGGTATACACAGCTACATTCTCGCTGAAAAACATCGTAAAAGTAAATTTTGTCAAAGAAAGTGTAGTTTACCAAACTTTACTTTGCCGCTGTCCTCCTCCATTGATGCTTCCTTCTGAACAATTTGCTTCCACATGCAGTTAATTATGGGATAGGTTGGGCCATGACACAACTGCGGTTATGATGCTCACCGGGTTATATTTTACGAAATATTTTGCCCTCTGCAGTTCCTTTAGTGAACTGCATGTGATATGTAACTGAGACTGAAATATTGAGACACTCACCAAGGTTTGTTTATATTTTCAACGCGTTGAATTTTGAGTCAATAGTTTTTCATAATAGACGTATTGAATTACTTTGACGAATAGTTGCAGCCCTACTATTTATAGAGTACTGGTTAGCAGTTGCACCCATCCATTTTCTATACCTATTTATTCCTTGCAGAGGCATATGGGACTGGTGTAAGTAAGTGAGTAAGTAAATAAGTTTTATTTCCATAACACCTTTCTCAGACACAAGTCACAAAGTGCTTTACAGAAAGAAGAAATTAAATACATTTTCACAGGCATTTAGAAAATACACTACAAAAACATACATTCGGTCATAGCAGCCCTGGAACCAGTGAAGCTAGAATGCTTGTTTAAAAATCTTTAAAATCTTTTTGAATGCATCAACAGGTGCCTGTCTTCTGTAGCAAAAGAGCAGGAGGAAGGTTACATCCTGGAAAGGTCCCCAGTCCATGACAAGTTTCAGACCATAATCTAAAAATGGAGTGTAGCCAAACTGAAATTCCACAAAGAAATAGATGTCCATATAAACGTTCAGGCCAGGGGAGCATTGATTAGAGAAGCAACCGTTAGGCCCATGGTAACTCTGGAGAAGCTGCAGAAATCCACAGTTCAGGTGGAATAATTTGTTTACAGGACAACAGCTAGTCTTGTACCACAAAGAAAGCCTTTGTTGAAAGAAAGCCATAAGAGATCGTGTCAGCAGTTTGCCACTAGCCATGTAAGGAACAAAGTTAACACATAGAAGAAGGTGCTCTGGTCGGATGAGACAATTGTAACTTTTCAGCCTTGCAAAAGGCAATCTATGGAGGAAATCTAGCGCTGCACCTCACCCTGAACACAGACAGCACTATAGTGCCTCAGATTGAGGTTTATGGCTGTGGTTGTGTAGGAAAGTAAAAGTAGCATTTATACTTTTGCAAGGCATCATATCTAGAGCCAGTTGATAAAAAAATAATCTAAAAGTATTTTAAAAGACAAATGGGTCTATTTTATACCCACTCATGTACAATGAGAAGACATTTCTAATACAGCTTTGGTTTGCTTTATTCTATGTCAGATCTTTTCCATTTCATTGCTTGCATGTTAGTCCAGGCCACCAAAACTTAGGAGTCTGGCTTCTTCAGCTCCTTTGGGTTTGTTAGTAAAGGTTCTTCGGTTCTTCATTTCCTCCTGTCTTCTATTCCTGCCTTTTGGTCGCCCACATCTCTGCTAACCAAGGACCATGACAGATCTGTCCGATTATTTCAACATTTGCGGGAATTTCTGGCTTGCTGTCTGGACAGAGATATTTTTGTCAAACAGAGGGAGAAATAACTTTTTCATAAAATAGCTAAAGCTAGGCAGTTAACATATTTTATGGTCTTTTTTTTTGATCAAAGCTGGATTTGTGAATATCTTCAAGAAATCAAAGCACTTGATCATTACCAATTATTTGCCTTTTTGAGATGTAGTTGTTCATGTCTTTCCTAGTTTTAGTTTGAAATTACATCTCTTTTACTTGTTTTTACTTTCTTTAGTCAAGGTAATCAAGTTATATAAAAAAAACAAAGCCAGAGGAATAGAGGGTTTTAGACTTTTCACAGTTGGAGTTTTATTCTGTGTGCTTTTTTTAATGTATAACTGGTAGATTCTGGGCCAAAGTAGCTGTTACACATTCTGTTGTGAAACAACAGATGGATGGTTTTGTGTTTTAAAATCTGCATCTGTCCAAGTAAAAAAAAACTGTATTATGTAGCAGAACTTCTAAGCTCTTTATTACAGGAAATCACAGTGTTTTATTTGTGTTTTTAAGGCTTTGGATGTTCGCTCTGACTCACTCGGTGCAACTGTTGGGATGGATGTAGCCCTAACTTAGGAAGATGATCTTTTATACAAAGAAGCAATGATAACAGCATATGTCTGGGTCAAACTGCAGCGGGTGGATTCCCATTAAGATATTTTTAATGTGAGTATATGTGGCTGCTGTACATTTAAAAAAAAACATCCCACAGTGTTGATTGTAATGGAGGAGGCAGTAGGCGGCAGGCACCTGTTCGCAGGCTGACTGGAGAGTTTCAGCTCTGAATGTCAGCATCTGACAGAGAGCAGAAAGACACTTAAGATAATTGGCTCCAATCCCTCCCGCCGTCACCTGCGGTAAGGAATTAAAATAAGAAATGGGGGGAAATGATTCTAAGCTCTCGCGGCTCGGCCCTGAATCATAAATCAGCCGTCAGTCTTCACTGGCCGTGAGCGTGCTCCAATGAATCTTCTCCTGTCACCTTCCTCTTTCCTTTTTTAAAGGACTGGGGGCAGAGGAGTGTTGGGTTGGGGGGCAGAAAGAACACATGCCAAGATGATCTTTAACTGTAATAGATGTCAGAAGACGACTTAGACTGTGAGCACTGCCAAGCACCTGGGGGACAAACGACATCCATGCTGATGGTGGTGAGGCCCTGCCTACCGGGGTCTATGCTGATGGTGTATCTGAAGAGGTGGCACTTCACTGATGTGGTGCATGAGGGGGTGATAACATGCATGGTTTGTTTGCAGTGTTACCAATGATCCCTAAGGCTACTCCACAAATGCAGTCTTTCAGAAAGCAATACATGTACTCGCAACACTAGAGATGCTTTAAGCTCCTGTTCAGAGTTTTTATTTCACAATATTTTTGTACAGACTGAGTAAAGCACAAAATGTAATGTGAAAAAAACAAAACAGAAAAAACAACAAAGAACCATTAAAAAAGAAACATACCAAACCTTATCCTACCCAAAGCACATAATAAACACTAATCAATCCCTTGACCAATTTAGGTTAAAAGTGACCTTTTATTCTTACCATGTTTCTTCTGACTGGAAGTTATAATTATGTTTTGGAGTGGCCCAGTCAGAGTCCCAACTTCAGTTTGACAAAGAATCTGTGGAGGTGACATGATCATTGGGTGTTGTGATTTGGCTTTCTTTTGTGTCTTTTGTGTTTTCACCATTGTGTTCCTGTTCCCAAGTATTCTGACAAGGGTGTCCAAGTGGACACATCTCCTGTTACTGTTTCTCAGCTCTGTCAAGGGTTCCCCTGGCTTCCAAGCCACTCTCCTGAGCTCTGACAAGGGTTCTTTCACCTTCCACACTGCTCCAGTTCTGCTCTTCAATGCTCCTCTAAGACCCAGTGTTGAGAATTAAAATCATGTACTTTCATGCTATTAGTTCAGTTCACATGTATAACCATAAAACTGGGACACAATATGTATTGTGAGCCTGAGAGGGAGAAGTCAGAGGTCACAGCAAAAGTAAGGCTGCAACAAGGGTGAAACAGGGGTCAGGAGGTTCTCAGCAGCTGCAAGTAGTAAATGCTGGTTGTATGGGCAGTAAAGCAATAAATGTCAACTTTTGGGCATGTAATTACCCAGCAGGGGGGCTTGGCTAATTTACAGCACCAGACTGCATAATGGGGAGGCTCAGCCTTTGATGTAGATTGTTATAAAATGTACTGGCATCTATGATGAGGTAGATCACTCGGTGACCAGCCGTAGATGTGCTGCTGATCGAGTCTTCTCCCAAAGGCCTTTGGTAAATCTTTTTTTCTTTCTCTGTATCATTCTTTTTGTATGGAATATGTTTAGGGAATTATTGGACTTATCATTTACCAAATTAAACTTGTTTTAATCTTAATTTCCTGCTCTTCATCTGTTCTTTCTCACGACATCCGGACTGGGGTGTTGAGGGTGTCTGAATTTATATATGGTGGAATTATTGTACCTCAACACCAGCCACCCCAGCGCCGCTATCAGTGCTCTTTTGAGTGTTCCTTTGGCTCCAGTGCCGCTTTCCAGTGCAACTCTGAGGGTTCCAGCATCCTGTGGACCAGTCTCCCAAGCTGCACCATAGGTTTTTATGCTGTCTGATAAGGTTCTCTGAGGGTTCTCCCAGTCTCCTGGCCGGCCTCCAGATGCCCTTTGCCACCGGCCTCCTCACCTCTTGTACCGCTGGTGTCTTGATTTTCCTGTTTGTACGTTTCCTAATCTTATTATTAAACTACATTCCTGTCTTCTGTTTGGTCCTACAAATAACCTACAAAACATGACAGGAGGGAGCCAAAGATTAGGTTGCTAGCAAGACTTGGACCTCATCACCAAAGATAAATCATCAAATTATCAGTGAAACATGCTAAACGTTTATCAGTTGGTAAAAAAAAAGGGTTTGAATGATGTAATTGTTCTTAGCTGAATGAAAATAGTTTTAAATATGTATCTTTATACTTGTACAAACAATAGCAACTTAATGCAAATAGGCCTTTAATCATAATAAAGAAAAATAGATAAGTGAAATGAGTGTTGTGGTCATCCATTTTGGTTGCACGGTTGAACATGCGCAGCTCAACAGACATTGCAGCTTTGATGTCACCTGGGATTTTAAAACCCAAGGAAAAGTAAATTTCGTAGCCTTTACCAGCGTGTCTCACGGGGCGACGCATCCGAGGCACATATCTGGAGAGACAAAAGCTCGCAGGCGAACATTTTCTCCACACGGCCATTCCCGAAAGAGCTTGAAAGCTGGAAATCTGTCCGATACAAGAAGGTCAGAAGATTCACATGCCGATCGAAGACAACGCTGACACCCGGCACAGGTGAAAAACCCACAGAGGTTTTAATTCCAAGGAGATGAGATTCCTCCTTGTTAATTCTGTTGACTAAACAGTTCTTCATTTTTTCCCCTCCTGGACGGATGAGAAGTTTACCGTTTTTTTTCTTGAGCTGATCACGGGTGCCTGATCCACCCCCTCCTTTTTCTTCAGACCTGACCCATCCTCAACCGGTGGAGAGAAGAAATCAACGTCAAAGTAATTTCGTCCTTTTTTAAATTAAATTGTATAGGTGCATTTAGAAGTCTGGGCAGGAAGAGGCATAGTGAAGGTGATTTAGAATCACCAGTAGTTAATCCAAGGTATCAACCTGTTGCTTGCAATACTGATTGAAGTGTTTTATGCTAAGTGTTTGATTTGCTGTGCAAGTGCGGTGGATTCGATCAGTGCGGATCAGCAAGATGCGTGTTCATATTTTTGTCCAGTTGATCCCAAATCAGCCAGGGGTTAGAAGTTGGACTTTTAAAGTTTTCCATTTAAAGCAACTGCGGTCAATCAGCTGCAAGTGGCTAAAAGCACTGCCCACCTTTTAGCAGCTGATCGCCACATTCGAGACATCAGCACATCAGGAGGGCTTCTCTTTCCAAGTTAACCCACATTGCACATTTTGTCCATAAAACTGCTGGTTTGATCTTCATAGACACTCAATAAAAGGAAAACATATGCACATTATTATTGTTAGGTAGTCATATTTATCCCCTTTGTGTAGAATAGTACTTGTTAGTTAGGCGAAGGTTTTTGGACCGGAATGGTGGTATATCAGAATTATATGGCTTCAATAAATCTTTATATATTATATATATATATATATATATATATAATAAAATTAAGAGAAGCGCTTGTGTTTATTTGGTGCAAGAGTGTTCCATTATTGAACTATAAAGATGTGGTAGAACGGGAGATTCACAACATAGATGGCAGCCCGCAAATCTGCAGCAATTGCGTAATTATGTCAGATCAATATTGCCCCAAATCTTTTGAGGAGTGTTTCTGACAAGGAATCAAAGACGCTATGAAGGAAAAAATGGTCCAACCTGTTATCAACAAAACGTACCTTGAAAAAAAAGTAAGTGTGCGTTACTAAGTTAGAACTTCAAATGCTTTCATGTGTTTATCATTCACGTCTTCCCTCCCACCCAATGTCCTTGAACATTTTTCCTACCCACCTGCACACCTGTCTCACTTTTTAATCTGACTCACATCCACCTCATCCACTCCCTAATCACCTCACACAATAAACAGTTTTCCTCACTATTAAACATATTGTCTTATAACTAAAATTGCATTAAGACGTTTTTATTAAAAAGGTGTGTTATTTAAATTTAACTAATGTATTTGTTTTATATTCACATTGAAAGACCACTAAAACCCAGTTAAAGTTGTGCACTGAGGCACCGAGCTCAGTTTTTGAGCAAAACATCTTGTCAATAAAGATTAATTGAATTGGACTGAACAGCAGGCTGAGGGAGTGGACGGGGAGATGCTTTTGAACGGGGTGCTCTGTCTGTGTAATGCCTCTCATTCAGCCTTTTTTAACCTTCCGCCTTTATTTAAGTGCCGAAAGAGGCAATTTGCCTGAAGTCCGCCTGCTTTACCGTCTCGCTGCCCCGTCTGAAGTAATCTGCTATTTCAGCCCCATTTTTACCTGATTGCTTCGTCAGGGACGGAATGACACAGAGGTCACATGCTCAGATTGGAATGTAGATGCAACACAAACACCCACAGGTTGAAAATGAGGAACAGACTCAGGAGAAACAAACAAGAACGAAAACATTTCAGACATTCTTAACCTACAGCGGAGCTGATAGAAACATCTGAGGGGACATGGGAGAGCCGCACACAAAAAACACAGAATAAATCTGCACATTACACATAAAAATATAATGCCTCATTCATTTGTTCTGCTTCTATGTTGTGTCAGTAAGGTGTAAAATTATTCAATACACCTAATTAAAAAAAATTGTCTAGCAAAAGAACCTTATGGTTGCAACACTGCAGGGTAATAGTCACGTAATGGTTATTCAGCTGCATGTAAATTTAGGTTTATAGGTACAAATTAGGTTTATAGTCAAAATTGTTCAGGTGTTTGCAATAAACAAATTTCACACAGAGCAGTTTAAATAGTTAAATATTAACCAATATTCCATGGTTTTATCCAATTTCAATGCTAAGTCCTACTTTCAATGGCCACTGCAGTCTCAGAATTATTCACATCCCTAAAAGGAATTCTCTTCACAAGAGCAAACATTTGGAAATAAGGTGTCATCTCAGGAACAATAGATGGAGTCAATCTTTATTAGTTGTGTCGAATAGCTGGAATGTTCATGGTGACATTTCATTAAATGATAGAAATATGGCAAACTCAAGAGAATTGTCCAAAAAGAAATGAGATAGGAGACTATATCATTTTCTTAAACAAAGAAAATGATACACAAAAAAAGCAAAGGACTTGAATCTTCCTCAAGATACAGTTGGAAACATACTGTAGCTTGCAATTTTAAAGTTAAAGGAACAGTGGTTACATCATTTGGACATTGCAGAAAGAGAAAGCTATTACTGTCTGCTACCAGATTCCTGAACAAGCAGGTGATCAGAAACCATAAACTGACTGCAAAAACCTGCAGCAAAACTTGGTGCCAGCAGCCACGGAGGTTTCTGTTTCCACTGTAAGGCACAAACTAAACACTGAAGGGCTTTATGCCAAAACTCCAAGACTGCTGTGCCTCCTCGTCTTGGACAAGTGGCTGAGTGATGCGCTCAGGCTGCTTTGCTTCATCCGGCAATGCAAACCTGCTGCGTATGAAGGGGAAGTTGGATTTTATTCAGCATCTGGAAATCCTGTGAGAAAATGTCATGCTGTCTATGAGGAAGCTGAAGCTTGGCTGTCATTGGACCTTTACACAGCATATCTCAAACTCCACAAAGGCTTCGTCTCAGAGGAAGTCCTAGAAGATTCAGGAGTGACCATCATAGTCAGTTTCCTTAAACTTTACTCAAAATCCCAGGTGGGAATTCAACAAGGCTGTTGCAGCACACAAACCCAAGAATATTATTGAATTAGAATCCTTTGCTCCTGAGGAATGGGCCACATATCCCCGGAAATCATACAATACTAAGTGCTAAAGATGCTTTTCTCAAGCTACAGACCTAAGTTAGGATATTCTATTGTGATTTTATGACAACAGAATGGAAACAAAACTAGTAAAAAAATAGTTTGGAGTGTTTGAGCACAAAAACTATTTGCGCTTAAAACAATATGGCAGCAAGACTTAGATTTGCAACGTTACATCTGCGTAAACCATAAGACATTTGTAACAATGCACTAGGCAGATGAAAATAAAGTTTCAAAGAAAACACCACGTTTGGACACGTTGGGCTTGTTTTGCAGCTACAAATACTGGGCTTAGTTACTTTCTCTGAACTTTCAAGTTAAGGTTTTGCAGCTTTCATTTTACTTTCCTACAGATCACAGATTACTTTACCATTTCCTACAAGTCTATTTTCAATCATTTAAAGGTCACTTTCCTCGAAATTACAAAGTTTTTCACAAGTTTTAGATTATTTTCTTTTTCTGTACATGTAGAATAAAATAAAAAGCTTTTCCAAGGACCAATAGATGTAGATATTTTCACAAACTACAGTAAACCTGTTAATCAATAAAGGTTCAGTCATTTTCTTGGAAAAGGAAATGGCAACACAACAACTACATTAATAATATTCTTAAATATTGTTCTTTAAATGATAAACTGAATATACCTAGTTTGCACACACTGGAAATCCTTAAACAAAGCAGAAATGCAGCACAGCACGCACACATTAAGAACAGGTCTTGAGTGAATTCTCTTAATTACATTGCACATTATTATCCAACATTAGCAATGTTAAGTGTTGCCAGTGGGCGACCATTGGTGGGTCAGTGGGAGGGGAGCTGGATTTACTGTCGTGCAGACTGATTAAAGCTGCTCTGTTAGAACTGATTTACAGACAAAATCAATCATCAGACCCTCAGCAGTTATTATGAAAACCAGTGATTAAACATGTTAGGCGTCACACAAATACCCACAAGGAAGCCTCAGTTTTTTAAATAACCTGTAGATCCCCCTTGAAGAACTTAATGCATTTTGTGGAGTGTTTATTCTCCAATCAGTCACAGAAATCAGAAAATAAGTAAGTCTGTTTTTTCAGCAAACTTTATGGCTGGATAAAGTCTATAAAAGCAGTGACATTACTGAATGATTTATGTTGTCATGTTCTGTTTACCTTACAGGAAGGATACAGGATGTTTACTTGTACTCTTAAATCCTGCACACTGATGGATTATTATTACCATGGAAACAGTTCAGGATACAAACCCCATAGATGTGGACCAGGCAGCATCCACATTGATATAAGCAGGTGGAAATAGGCCTGATTCAATTAAAAAATACTATTTACAGGTCAATACACAGAATACAGACCAGGGTCCATAATATAGAAAAATAAACCTGCAACAAATTTACAAAGATTAATAAAACTTTATTTTTTTCAAACATTAAAAACAGTCTACTGGTACATAAATAAATGTAAATATTAAAGACATTTAACATCCTTTATGGTCAAATTACTGTAACTGTGGTCCATCCCAATCTGAAGCATAAATGTTAACCAACATGACAATAGTTTCCCCATAACAATGATTTATCTGCCTTTGGAATCACATATGGTTTTGGTTGATTTAAATGGTACTTCTAAGTATGGCCGTACCCCTAGGTCTGTCTCTGTAGTTTGAGTAAAATATCTGATCATTCCACCTTTTTTTTTAGTTTTGAATGTTCATTCAAAATACTATTTTGGGCCTGAAGTGTTTCAGTGTAAAAATCCTGCTGCGTTTGATAGGATGAAGTTGTCCTTTGACATTCCAGCTGATAAAACCTGTTGTACCAAGAGATGTACTGGGGTTAGTCATAAGCTACACTATCTTAATTAAACTCAAAAGACTGGTCTTATGGAGGAGAAAAGAGGAAATAGAAGAAATAAAAACAGAAAATATCTCAGAAAACAGTCTGCAGACCCAAGAACAATGGGAACAGTAGTAGATCGCATCAGTTTGCTTTCTTTAAAACGGAACAAACCAAAGTGCACAGGGTTGCAGAACATCACTGAGCAATACAAAAAGATGAGGATGGGCACCCCAGATAAACAACAGCTGGAAAGAACATTTCTCTACCTAACCTCTGATCCCATTAAAATACATGTACATTTAAATATCTTTAAACTGCACTGGAAAGAAAGTGCACAGATGTTTTCCTTACATTTAAATACTACTCTAACAGAATTTGCAGGTTACTTTCCTAAAGTGTATACTTTTCCAGAATGCAAAGGTTTCCTTTCCCATTTCACTCCTTGGTGTGTTCATTAGTGTATGACAGATTGTTAAATGTAAATTAAGGGGAGGATGGAGCCTAATTTACCTTAAGCAGCATGTATTTTTATGACAATCAAAGGGAGGGGAGATCGCTATAGTTTGAGAGGAGGTATTAAGACTACCTGGCTGGGAATCGAATCAAACCTTTTCTGTTATTTACATCTTCTAATTCAAAACTCACATTTTAAAAAATATTTTTTTAGTATTGCACCTAACTGCCGCCTCTAGGTGTGACCTTGGCAATAGTACCACCCCAAGTCAAAGTTGAGGCAAGTCATAAAATATGTAAAGCAAGTGTATTTCAAATCAGTGTTCATTAATTAGATCTAAAGCTTTTATCAACTCATTAAGTCTCATTAGCACCAGATAATTAGCTCAGCATCCTTGAATATCAAAGCCTTCACCTAGTGACTGTGATTTAGCAGGTATTATCTCAGAATATTAAATGTTCTTTTTTGTGAGGATTTTGAGGATTAATAGCTAATCATCATCTCTTATCTTTATCATCAATTCTCAGGTTAACAAACAGTACAGGAATTAAAGCTTAGTTATTGATTCAAGAGATCTTTTTAGCTCAATTTGTTATAATTGAATTGGCAGTCATGACGTTTGCTAACAATCTTAGATTAGAATATTATTAAATGCCTTAAAATACTGCTGTAGCTGTGTTATTTACAAAGGTTGTTAGTGCAGTCTGTTGTAGCTCTAATGAGCATGTAGGTATACAAAATGTGTTACTCAGCATGTAAATAAAATCATTAAGTGCTGCAAAGAGAGGCCTTCTAGTGTGGCTGGTTCCTCTGATGTTAAACAGGAATTTCCTTGTCTGCTCAACAACTCAAACCTAAAGATAGAGGGTTTTCTCTCCATGGAAACTTTTCTCAGTAAACAAACCCTGACCTGAGTAATCTCTGAAATCGGATGCACAGCTGCTGGCTAACGTCTACCCACTGTTACCTTCTGAACCCCAAACAAATGTCCTTCTCTCACCCTGATGTCCCTCGCGAAGCAGCCAGCCAATCTCGAGTCTCAGGGTTTTGGCCTTTCATTGGCAAACCCTCTGCAGGTACGAAACGGGTCCCTGTGGTTGTCTGCATGCCCTCAGAAGAGCTTACGGTGACCACGGAGCAGTCCGGTCGGACTAATGAGGTCCCTGGGTGCTCGCAGCCAGCAGGATGGCACTCCGGCTTCAGTTCGCTGACTCAGTTCTGTCCCTCCTGTAATGTGGTGTAAGATCCTTTTCAACATGATGCAACTGTCCAGTTCTGCAGCTGCACTACACTTAAGTGTATTATAGACTAAAATGCATGATAAATCTTGGTAGAGCATTCAGAAATTGGTTCTAATCTTAATTTCTTGTTTTTGTTTTCTTATGAGGTTCCTGAAACATGAATTCGAGCAGCTGAGAACTTAAAACTACAAGAAACAACAAAGAGCAGTTGTGTAACCACAGACCATAACAGTTGAGGATGTATTAATGTAATTTTCTAATCATGTTTCTGTCATGAAGTGAAGGCAAAAGTTGAAGAAATACTCTCACTGCCCACTTTGTAAAGGTACACCTTACTAATACTGGGTTGGACCCATTTTTACCTCAAAAACTGCCTTAATTCTTCATTGTATCAATTTTAAAAAATTCAGAAACATTTCTCAGAGATTTTGGTCCATATTGACATGATGGCATCACACAGTTGTTGCAGATACGTTGGCCACACATCTTCGATGGCTGAGATCCGATGACTGTCGAGGCAAATGTAGTACATCAAGCTTATTATGTTCAAGAAACAGGCTTGAGATAATTTCAGTTTAGTGACATGATGCATTATCCCGCTGAAAGTGGCCAACAGAAGATGATGTGGGTGTGCCAATAAAATATCCCCCACACCATCACAGCACCACCAGCCTGAACTGTTGATCCAAGGCAGGGTTGATCCATGATTTTCTGTAGTTTATACCAAAGTGTCCTAACATCCGAATGTCAAAAGTGAAATCGAAACTCATTGGACTCTGCAACATTTTTCCAAATAGTCATTGTCCAAGTTTGCTGAAATGCAGCCTAAATTTCCTGTTGCTGTTGGTGTGGCACCCAGTGATATTTCTGCTGCTGTAGCTCATCTGCTTCTGGGTTTGATGTGCTGTAATTAGTTATTTAAAATAAGAAGGAACACAAAAAGATCTACATTTGCCAATCTTTATAGGTGTATTTTAAGCTAAGCAATGAATTTACATATGGAAATGTTTTTTTCAACCAGAACAGACTGTGATATTTGAAATTTACATCTGATGTCTGGTTTTATTTACCAGTTTTAACAAAAGAACAAATTATTCAACTACTGCTCAGAACTTTCATCAAAAGGTTATACTATTATTTCTCTTGAAATATAACTCTTCTAACCAGAGGCTTTGACTATTTGTTCTTGTTGTTGTTGTTTTTTTTTGTTTGTTAGAAAATCCATGTTAATGATATCAAGTAAAGCCTGGAAAATGTTGCCACCAGATGGGTGAGATGGACGACCCCAGGGAAAACTGTACAGCAGCTCTTTTGCAATCATCTGTTAATGTCAGCCTTTTCCAAAAAGCCCTCTTCAACAGGGATTTCACCACATAAATGTCAGCCTGTGACACAAAATGATGACTTTACCTGCTTACACTCTGGATTTTAGCTCCTGGAGCTGTCTGTTTTGTCCCCTGCTCCTCAGCCTTTCTGATTTTCCAAATGGAGACGGACAGTGACGAGGGAGGGTCATCGCGAACACGAAGGTCAGCGACTCACCTCCGGCCCCACGGCAAACTATATAAAAAAAACCATGTTGACACTGCTGTCATTAATTCCCATGAAAATCACAGGTTAGCATAAGGCTGCCACAGCTGCTTCCCCCGCCCCTTCACCCACAGACAATTACAGGTCATCCATGCTCACTGCCATGCTGCTGTTGTCTGTGGAAATTGCAAGCTGTTGCTTAAGAGCCCAGGAGAGTGACTTTAATTAAAGGCTGTAGTGACCGACTGCTGCTGGTAATCAACAGCCGCCTGCTCTACCTGCTGCTCTGTCTGTCTTACTGCTCCACTATCTCACCTCTCCCTCAGGCATCTCTCCACTTTTGATCTGCTCTTCTGTTCTGTCCACTGCCTCAGCTCGGCATCCACTGCTTTTACCGAAGGTATTTCAGGCTCCTGCCAGCTGGTAGCAGCAGCTAAAGCTGCCAAGTACACTTTGTCAGTTGGTTTGTTTAAGATTAGAAGATATCTCAACAGTGTGCTGGATTTCCTCTGCTTATTTTGGCCCTCACCATTTTATGCAGACAAGACCAAGATCTAATAGACATCCTGGAGACATCCATGCTGCCAGGAGACTACAGAGTGCTTTTTTTATTTACAACTGCACCCAGAAACTACTGGCACGATTTTGGCTTTTCCTATTTAACTCTTATTAGCTTCCTTTGAAGAGGTTGTTTTGTCCTGTGGCAACAGGTTTTAATCTCTGCACTTAAACTGCACATTTCTTGGAAAATAAACTGTAATGTACATAAAATGTTTCTTTTTGAACATCATCTTAAATTTAGCAAGAACATTCTGTTCTGTGAAACTTTATGAACATAAAGTTATGATCAAATCATTATCAAAAAAACAGCTTGAGCATGCAGGATAATGCAGCATATCACCTGCTTAGTGACATAATGGACTATTCTGCTGCCATCAGAAGATAGAAACGCTGTGGTCATGAAAGAATGGACTAGTCAGCAACAATACTCAGCAGGCTGTCGCATTTAAACTAAGTAACACACCCCAGCCACACCCCAATTTCAATGCACCTTAGACATACACATTTGTTTTCATCGCAGCATTTCACATTACCACAGATGCACCTGTAAACACTGTAAGATGAAGGGGCTGGACTCAGGGGATCAGGAGTAGTCCTCTTGTGCTCCTATCCCAGCATGTGTGCTGGTTCGGCGGCGACTGGAGGTGTGGGGATGGCCTGGGCTTCTCTCACTGCGTCATGGTGGTTGGGCGGGGGGCTACTTGTTTGTGTGGGTGCTCGGGCCACATCTCAGAATGGTGGGCTTCTGTCGGGTGGCCTATGGCTCCAGGGAATGTGTTGGACCAGCTGTGCGCCGCAGAGGCTATGCAGGACTCTGGTACGCATGCCTCCATCTTGACTTCCCAGGGGCTAGCTCACTAGGTGGGATAGTAATTCACCTTCCCTACCTTGGTCATTTCAAATTAAGGCTGCAGCAATGTGCTGGCGCCTGCCTAGCCTGTTAGGGGACCTGGAAGGGTCTCCCCTGCTTAGTGGTGGGTGGTCTTACTGCCAGATGTTAGAACGGGACCTGGGCTGCTAAGAGGGCTGGGTTCTGTATCTAGCACTGAGGACCTCTGTGTTGGGTCTGCAGCCATGGGTTACAACATTAAAGGCCAGTAAGAACTTCTCTGGAACTTTCAAAATAAATCGCATGAACCTATTTCCAGCACAGCCAGGAACAGGAGTAACAGCGGACTTCTCGTGACGTCACTGTTTGAATAAAAACCCGCTTTGCAACAAACTGACCTCTTCCACACAGGTCCCCAGCGGAGCTGGGAGGAGAGACACAGCACGCTAATGTATTTTTGCTGGCAAACAGACATAACTCTTCAAGCTGGATCCAACAGTGTCATACGATCACTCGATCATGTGCACTAAGTTAAGTAGGAATGAATTGCTGCGTTTGTAGCCGGTATTCATTCATGAACGGGGTATTAAGGTGCAAGCATGGCTTGACTTTTCTTTCTGAGGTCTACAGAATCAGACTGTGTTATAGAGATTTCCCAGCAGAGACCCTGTCTCTACAACGTCAAGTGGAGAAGTTTTTCCCGGTCTGAAGGAAGGACAACAGGACCGCTTCACTGTGGCTACAGTAGTAACACACAGTTTGGCCGGCCCGGCAGAACGAGCCTCCCCACCCCACAACTACAGAGGTTAGCTGCAAGTTAACCCTTTGTTCACTGTGGATACTGGACAACTTTTCCTCAGCACGGTTTACATAAGAGGTGGTGTTTGGGCGGAGAGTTTAGTTTAGAATGAAATAGTCTGAACAAGGGTCGTTTTATGACGCTTGGTTTTGTTTGTGTTGAGAACTCAGCTATCTTAGTGCTAGCAGATTAGCTGTTCTGCACATGGGTTCTGTGTTTGTGTTTTTAAAGTTAAGACAAACTCTATTTAAAGGGTGAATTTTTAAATACAGAAAATCGGCCATCACGCTGTCCACGCTTGTGCATTTTAACCCTTTTATTAGGTGTATTTTTAAAGGTATGTGTTTGATTCTGATGATAAGCTACAAGTTTCTGTTGTTAGCCCCAACCGCTAACGGCTAAGAACACGTGCTTGCCTACTCTAGTTTTCAATCTAGGAAATAATATTTCCCTAAATATTATTTTACTAAACTTGATAACTAAGTAAACACCATTAAGACCCTTTTATCCAGAAAGATTTGGTTCTTATTCAAAATAATATTTCCTTAAATATTATTTTACTGTTTCCTTAATAATATTTCTTTCAATATTATTTTCATAAATAAAGGCAGCTAATTAAACACCATTGACAATTGG
This sequence comes from Crenichthys baileyi, assembly GCA_036173005.1. NCBI lineage: Eukaryota > Metazoa > Chordata > Actinopteri > Cyprinodontiformes > Goodeidae > Crenichthys > Crenichthys baileyi. The sequence continues at coordinate 1,368,463 of JAHHUM010002597.1, read as the reverse complement.
TCATCCAGAAGTTTGGTTTTATTCAGCAAATAATTCTTTAAAATATTATTTTATTAAAATTGTTTATCTGATCTTGCATTGTGAATGATTGTTTGAAGGTATACCAATTATTGCTTAGTTCCAAGACTAACTTAACTTCATTTCTAGATTCTTCAAGATAATCCTTGGTTCTTAAACATAAATAAAATTGCATGGTAAGATTGCATCACTCTTTTAGTCGCGGTTTTCAACCATATTTGATTCACTAGCTTATATTGTAAATAGCCCATTACTTGTCGTCGTACTCGTCGTCTTCCGCTTATCCGGGAACGGGTCATGGGGGCAGCAGACTCAGCAGAAACACCCAGACGTCCCTCTCCCCAATCACCTCCTCCAGCTCCTCCTCCGGGCGTTCCCAGGCCAGCCGAGAGACATAGTCCCTCCAGCGTGTCTTGGGCCATCCCCTGGGCCTCCTCCCGGTGGGACGTGCCTGGAACACCCCCCCCGAGGAAAGGCATCCAGGAGGCATCCGGTATAGATGCCCGAGCCACCCAACTGGCTCTTCTCGATGTGGAGGAGCAGCGGCTCTACTCCGAGCCCCCCCCGGATGGCCGAACTCCTCACCCTATCTCTAAGGGAGCACCCGGCCACCCTACGGAGGAAGCTCATTTCAGCCGCTTGTACGGGATCTCGTTCTTTCGGTCATAACCAAAGTTCATGGCCATAGGTGAGGGTAGGAACCTAGACCGACGGTAAATCGAGAGCTTCGCTTTTTTGGTCAGCTCTCTCTTCACCACAATGGGGACCGGCACAGCGCCCCCATTACTGCGGCAGCCGCACTGATCCCCCCTGTCCCCCCCCGCTCCATTCTTCCCTCACTCGTGAACAAGACCCCCAGGTACTTAAACTCCTCACTTGAGGCAGGGGAATCCCCTCCAACCTGAAGAGGACAAGCCACCTTTTTCCGGTCGAGAACCATGGCCTCGGACTTGGAGGAGCTGATCCTCATCCAAGCCGCTTCACACTTGGCTGCGAAACCCCCCCCAGCACATGCTGTAGGTCTTGGCTATAGGGGCCCGCAGGACACGTCAAATTTCAAAAAGAAGAGACGAAATCCTTTTGGTCCCCCCCAAACCAGACCCCCTTCGGTCTTTTGGCTGCGCCTAGAAATCCTGTCCATAAAAGTTATGAACAGGACCGGTGACAAAGGGCGGCCCTGCGGGAGTCCAACATGCACTGGGAACAGGGCCGACTTATTGCCGGCAATGCGAACCAAACTCCTGCTTCGCTTGTACAGAGACCGGATGGCCCCTACTAAAGGGCCCCCGACTCCATAGTCCTGGAGCACCCCCCACATGGCCTCACGAGGGACACAGTCGATATAGAGATGGTCCAGTGTTCCACGGCCGGGACAAAAACCACACTAACAACCCCAAACTCCCCCACCTTTTCCTGGGGGGACACCCTTATGTTTGACCATGGTGTTCATTATGGACAATCTTTGTGACTAGCACAGAAGTCCAGTAACAAAACACCACTCGGATTCAAATCGGGGAGGCCATTTCTCCCGATCAGGCCTCTCCGTTGAAGTCCCCCAGCAGAATAATGGAGTCCCCGGGAGGGGCACTATCCAGCACCCCTGACAGGGATGCCAAGAAGGCCAGGTACTCCGCACTACCGCTCGGCCCGTAGGCCGAAACGACAGTCAGAGACCTGTCCCCAACCCGAAGGCGCAGGGATGCGATCCTCTCATCCACCGGGGTAAACCCCAACACGAGACGGCTGAGTTGGGGGGCAACAAGCAAACCCACCCCTCTCCCCGTGGGCCACTCCAGAGTAGAAGAGAGTCCAGCCCCTCTCCAGGAGATGGGTTCCAGATTCATATCCATAATCACAACATCTGTGAGGGACATATGGGGGACCCAAGGTGATGCCTTGTGTCTATGTGCTGGGGCTGCTGGGGCCCTGCAGAGCTGTCAGAAAAAAAGGTCAGAAAAACAATGTTACTATTTACACCAATGTGGCCTGCTTACTTCCATGCTGGATCCAGTCTTGATTTAATAAAGTAAATTATGCAATTAGGATTCCGTCTTGAGATATCCTTCTTGTGGAGCCAATCTGCCCTGGCACATGAAAGCAATCAACTTCTCTGCATGGTGTCCTTGAAATATTGTGACAAGACACATGAAAAAAAGTGTGCCAACAATATATCTCCCTTACCATTACACCATCAGTCAAAGGCAGGTTGGATCCATAGTTTTATGTTGTTGATGCCAAATTCTAAAAGTGAGACCACGCATGTTTTTTTTTTACTTTTATTGTCCAAATTTGGTAAACCTGTATGTATCATTCCCAAGGGAGGCATATAGTGTGGTCTTCTGCTGCTGTTGACCATCTGCTTAAAGGTTTGACATCTTGTGAGTTCAGAGATTGTATTCCACATGCTGTTGTTAACCTGGGTGCCTCATGCCAAAGGCATGAAGGCAGCAACCGCCAAGTTATACCAACCAGTTTTTTGTGTTGTCTGTGGCTTCTTGAGGGTTTCCTTGTGCTCTCCCTCTATCATGCGCTAAAAGCGATCTGCTTGTACCATAGCAAGCCCAAATCTGCCAAAACTATTTGGTCTTTTTGATGGTAATTTGGCAAAAAACAGGCGTGTGAGCAGGCAGTAGCCACGAGGCTCCTATCAAAAGTTCTTCAGAAATTTTCTAGTTTAAGCTACTGGTCTACCCATTTTTATCTGACTTCTGAGATTAATAAAGCCTTTTCATCCTCACAACTTCTACTTTTTATTTTCTCTTCTTTAGACCATTCTCTGTAAACCCGAGGGAGGGCAATGCCTGAAAGTCTCAGTAGGTCAAGAGTTACTGTATTACTCAGATCAGCCCATCTGTAACCAACAACCACCCAATGTTCAAACTCATTTAAATCCCTTTCCTTCCTATTCTCATGCCTTATTTAAACTTCAGTATGTCTTCTTCACCATGACTAGATGCCTAAATGTACTGGGTTACTTCCAGTGTAACAGGCTGGTTAGCTTTGTATTAACAAGCAATGAAAGTCAGACATTGCTTTTTAAACATGCTTCAACAGAATTATTTTAAAAAATAAACTCATGAAACAGGCCTGGACAAAAATGATGGTGCCCCTGAAAATAATGTGACCAAAGGGACATGTTAAATCAAGATGTGTCCATTAATTAGCATCACAGGTGTCTACATTCTTGTAATCAGTTAGTTATTTCAATAATTCTGTTGAAGCATGTTTGAAAAGCAATGTCTGACTTTCATTTGTTCATTTTCACAGAATTTGTATTCATTATTACCTTTTTCAGATTCAAGTTATTTCTGTGACCATTGTGGGTTTTTCTTTCATTAACCGAGGGGTACTAACAATTTTGTCCACGTGTGTATGAAAAAAAAAATAGGCAGATTGTTGTTAGGTTGAGAAAATACAGTAAATACAAGTTTAACAACATTTAGTGCAACTTTTCATCAAACTGCAGCCAAAGTTTTTAATAGTTTTGGAATGTGAAATGTGCTCCTGAATGGCACCCATTTCCTCTCCAGTTGTAATTCCACTCTAACCCGACAAACCATCCAAATACTCATGATCTCAAAAGTAATCGCTGGTTTTTCAAATACTATGAATACTCTCAATCAAAAGAGTTTTAGAAATCAGCATACCAGGTTTCCTTGCAAGCTTTCCTCTCCAAGTCAACTCTGGAGTTTCTCTTTCTTACGGTTTTGCAGGGTAACTCTCTGTAGATGAAAGTGATGTATGTCCTGGATGGGGGTGATGAATTCAGTCTTATTTACCAGTAATAACTCCAGCCAACACCTCCATTTCTCCCCAGCTGTGTTCTTTTTCTGTCATGTCTGTTCTTGCTGGCTCTGTCAGTGTTGTGTCTCACAACATTCACATACAAACTCCATTTTCTTTTTGGCCACATCTCTTATTTTCTCCCCCTCACTCCCCATCTGCTGGATTGACTGTACCACGGGTTACATATTCTGCCCACATTTCTGCTCTCCGGAGTTCGCCTCTCCTTCACATTCGTCTCCAGAGTGCCGGCCGACCGTGGGCTATTACTGTCTCATTAAAGGGAGGCTGGGGAGATGCACCCCTGATAAATCAATCAAACTTCCTCTCGCTGTGCCAGAGGGGGAGATGGATTGAAATGGATTTTGTCCCAGCGAGAAAGTATCCCAGGGTGCACCTCTTGCAAATGGTGTCAGAGGATGTATATGCTGAGGCAGCACGCTGACTCCAACAATAGCTGAGCTTCTATTTTCATACATTTAGTGGGATTACATTGGCAGTGGAGGAACAGTCTGTGCTTTCAGTCTGTCATATCACACACATGCAGTGTGCATCACGTTCAGCAAATTCCTGGTAATTTGACAGAAATCAAGAAAGTCAGGAGAAGGGAGGTGACTCTGGACATTTACTCTTATTTTAACTACTCCACGGTTTGCACTCTCTGGTTCATATCTAGCAGATAAGATAGCAGCAAAATAATGTAAAAAAGGGAGTCCAAAACTTTTAAGATTTTTACGTTGAAATTAAAATGATGGGAACCTCAAATATTTCTCATTGAAAAAAAAAACATTGTTCATCAGCTAATTGAATTGTTTTAAAGGAGAAATTTGTGTTTAATTTTATTACTTTTAACTGGTTATTTTGGGCCTTAATACCTGACACACTTATGTTGTTGGTATTGCTGCACAAAAATAAAGATTACATAAATTTAAAATAAATAAGAGAAATAATGACAACATACAGTGTCAACAACCTTTGCACATTTTTATTTAATTTTTGACTTCAGATTGTATATTTTGTAATGAAAAATGCATTTAGAGATCATCTTTAAATCAAATTAGGCATTTTGGAGATAATCTCAAAACCCAATTTCTGGTGCTCCCCAACTTACAATGACTAGACTCAGCTTTGGGAATCACCATTGTAAGGAATACTACTAATTCCACATCATAATGTGAGACACAAAGAACCTTATCAGAATAGAAACTTCACATAAGCAGTAGCAGAATTAGAATTGGTGCATATGCAGAATCGAATATGTTTTTACCTGCAGCAATGTCAAAGAATTGAGTATAAAAAAGATGATACAACTGACACCAAATATCCAGTTGTATATGTCTTTTTTCATGAAGGTTACAGAGAAACAAAATTACTGAAACTGAAGCTGTGCTTGTTCTTATTTACGTAGAAACTAGCATTAATGTTGTAGCACAGCAAGCCACAATGGGAAATCAGAAAAGTATCAGCAAAGAACTTTGTATTTTTGTACACCAAGATGCTAAAACATGTAGTTAAATGTAAGAAGACTGGGATTAAAAAGTAACAACTGTTCTTATTTACATACTGTAGAAGCTAGTGCAAGCAGGGTAGCACAGGAAGACACAACAGAAAGGTGGAAAAAAGTTAGCAGCTCATAAAAACGTGTTTTTCATAAGCAGAGATGCTAATAGAAATGGAATTAAATATAACATTGTTATTAAGGACAACAGAAATGAAAAAGTGACAGCGCAAACAAATATCATGTTGCTATATTTATGTTACATATGTTTATGAGCTCGCATTAGCACTGTAAAACTGCTAGCCATGATAGGAAAAGTTGCATTAAAGAAGACTGCATCATCATAAGCAGAGCTGCTAACAAAATGTATTTACTAGTAACCATAACATTCTAATAGAGAAGGCCACAACTAAAACTAAATATATATAAGCTGTTGTTTACATTGCAGCACAGGCAGCCTCTACATGATTTTAGAAAGGTAAGAGCAAATCGCAACGTATTTTCTGTGGAATGGGGATGCCGACAAAGATCTCTTTAGATGTAAAATTGTTCTCTACCAGTCATTCATAAATATTTATAACTATCATCTCAGTAAATTCTAAAGCAACACTGTGATAACAAGCAATTCAAAAGAGGATTATACAAGATCCTACACTATTAAAGTGTTTTGTGAGTTGTCATTAAAACAAAACAGAACAAAAAATAAAAATAAAATAAAATATTATCCAGTGGCTTGGTGTGTTTGGTCAAAGAATTTGGTTTAATTGTACGTTACATTTGTAAACTGAAGACTGAATTTCCAGGGTCTAAATTGCAAAACTGTAAAGTTAGAATTCTAAAAAGTTGGAGGTTTCTCAGCAGCCCAACTTTAAAATCCAACAGAGCATAACCTGTCTGTCAGAAGTCTGAGAAAAATTATCTGTTTTATAAAACTCATAAAAAAAATGTAAAAATTCTGGAAGAATTATTCTGCCATGGCTTATTCTGCCATGTATAAACCAATGAGTTTTCTCCCAGAGAAAAAAAAACAGTTTAATCTCAGGCTGAACTCAGTTCATACTTGACAGAAATTATGTAATTGTATAATTTAGCTCTGCTTCTGTGAGCTACGTTACTGATACATTCACATCAATTGCTACTTTAAATGTTATTTAGTGATGTCGGTTTGTGCTTTAAATTAATGAATTCCTTATTTAAAAGTTTTGGAAATAAACAAATTTTTTCATATTTATGTAGGTTTGGAGCCCTGATAAATCGACTGCTACTTTACAACACTTTATTTGTAGCTCATCAGAGGTGGGTAGTACAGCGGCTGACGGATGCAAATGCACAGCAAATGGCAAAACGAGCTGCAAACGCATGAATAAACTCCAAAACACACAGACATAAAAATCCTATGCAACTAAAAAATACTTTGAAACAAAAATGCTGCAATCACAGAAAATAGACAGAAGAAAAGGAAAATGCCGCAAATAAGCAAACAACAGCTGTTTTTGCTGTTGTTTACATATATGCAGCCTTTCTTGTGTGTGTGAAAACAAGTTTGTTCTAATGTTCTTATCTATCTGCTGAGCCTGCTATGCCATTTGGGGGTTAAGTGAATATACAATAAACAGTATCTATTGTCACTGGAAGTACTTTGTGCTGTTGTAGCATCTATGCATTATCTAGTATTGGTTTCAAAGGCTTTATGCTGTGAAAATATTATTTGGAAATCAGTGTTTACCCTGCATGCATTTGTTGTTTTGTAATGATGTTACTTTTTTGTATTTTATTTTTTATTTTATCATTTAAGAAACCAGAATGTTCGCATAACTTTATGTTTTTGTCTGTCTGATTATATAATTTTCTACAAATGACTTTTTCACTCTTGCCTAAATTATTAGATGACTACTTTTTACTTCATTTTGAGTACAAATATGTAATGCTACTTTTAATGGATAACCCATTTTGGCTGCTTTACCCATCTCTGTTGCTCATGCATAAAATACATTATTATAAGTCTGTGTTGCTAATAGTTACCCTGATCACTGAGGACATGGTTTAGTTGAGGGTCACGTCAGATCCAAGTTGAAACTTCAGATCTAAATGGAAGTCAGCACTATTAGTTACTAGCACTTGTTCCTGGTACATTTGCTTAAAATATTCACTAAACTTTAAGCAGTTTTCAGTCAGAGCAAAAGTCAATGTGCTTAAACAAGTTATGTGTTGCAGCATCAAGGAACCAGCAGGATATATACATTTGTTTGCTATGAGAGAAAACCTTTAAAAAATTGTGACATAATTCTGACTGACTGTTATTATTGATACATCCTCCATCTTATAATATGACATGACAGAGATAGAAAATATCTAAATTGAAAAAGTTAAATACTATCATTACTATTGTATATACTATAATAATTTAAGGTGGAAAAAGAATAACAATTATGAATCAAGTTATAAATGCCTGTTATGTTGCAAAACAATTCTAGTTAAGGAACTCATGTGTGAAAATTTTTTTACAGCAACCAAATGCTTGATTTCTTGACCTCTTTAAATTTTAGTGTACCTTAAACCTGTAGCACTAAAGAAGAGATTCAGTTACAGGGTTCTTAATAAAGGCCAAATGTGTCTGTGGCCTTTGGGCGAGCGATTGTCTGATTAAATTGGAATCCATCCTCAGTGTGTCCTGAGTGTGTTTGCACTAAGCCATTACAGTTGCTATTACAATCTAATTATGAAAACATATTGATTTATTTTTGCATGTAGCTTCCTTCCAGTTGCTCATTGAAGCATTTTCCTGTCCAGCAGATAATTTACCAGCTAATAAAGCTGTTCAAAGATTTCACAAACAGTGTGAAGATAATGAGAAGCCTTTTGTCAACCCTTTGCTCTTTGCATGAATAGGTTTCTGATCCGGCTTTGCATGTGAACGGCTAGCTCGGACTTCAGGTGTTCAAAGGTAAAGAGCTTTTCGATTTTATTTAAAAAGCTGTATATTATTTCTAGAGCTCTGTGATGCTATTGCTGGTCTTCTGAAATCTTTAGTGTGTGTCTGAATCCAAAGAAATGCTTCCTTTGCTGCTGTTCGGACTCTGCTAACAACTCATCAGTTTATCTGCCAAGTTATTGCAAAGTCGAATCGGCTGCTGCCAAACCGCAAAAGTAACAGGTAAAACATGACAAAGACACTGCACACTTGTAATTCTCTTAGAGTAAAGATGGCTCTGCCAGAACCAGAACTAGAAGCAGGAAAATTCTCTCTATTCTCCTTAAGAAGGAAAGATTTTCAATGCTGGCTTCCACATGAGATAGTCAATTGTTTCCATGTACCTTATATTAGCATGCTAAATGGGAATATGTTGAACAATTTACAGCATGACATGGCCCAAAGAAGCTTGATTGTCAGAAGTTTAAAAGCGGGATATCATCCAAGTGAACAAGAGTTTTCAGTCTTTGATTTGTTTGCAGAATTTATGAACATAAGCTATGGTCATTAAACAAAGTATGAAATGCTCTACATAGAACTAAAGTCAAATGCAATATTTATACCCACCAGAGATTGTGAAGTAAAAACAAATACCGAAGCTCCCAGAACTTTGGGATCAATTACAATTTATCATGAAATCTAGCGTCTGAGAAATATTTAAATTATATGAAGGAAAGTTAAAGCATCAAACATACAAAAAATATAAACAAGCATAATCAACTGCAACTTCCATCTGTGCTGTAAAGTACATAAATCTACAGTATATGGAGCATATTCAAAATTATCCATCCATCCATCCATCAATCCATCCTTCCATCCATCCATCCATCCATCCATGAATGACTGGGTCACAGAGGTAACAGGTCTAGGATGGAAATACAAAACTCTCTGAACACATCATCAGTTCCATCTCAGGATGTCAAGATGTTCCATAAGTCATTGGAGATACATAATTATTTTGGTCAGATCTGGGTCCCCAGGGCCTCCTTCTCTTGAGACTTAAATGGGTATTGTCCAATTCAGACTTTTTTAACCACTTCACCTCAAAGATCCCTTGGATGATTGTGCTCTTAACCTTATCCTCAAGGCTGAACCCAGCCACCCTAGACAGCAACCTATATCTGGAATATTGTTTTTTTGGTCATGATCCATATCTCATGATCGCAGTTGAGGGTAGACAAACCTGTAAATCCAGTGCTTCACTTCCAGGTCCAGACTCTCATTAGTGCAGATGAAGCCCTTTGCTTGACCATGGTCATTAAAACATCCAAAATTTGGTCTGGTATTTTGGTCTACAAAATACCTAATGGTTCTCTATGGGGTTCAGGTCAGGCTAGTTTGCTGGCCAAACAAGAACAGTAACACCATGGTCATTGAACCAGCTTTTGGTGCCCTTGGAAGGGTGGGCAGGTGCCAAGTCATGCTGGAGTAGGAAATCAGCATCTCCATAAGGATTATCAGCCGAGGGAGGCATGGTGTGCTGTAAATTTCCCCAGTAAATGATTTAGAACATGATAAAACATAGTGGACTAACAGATGAAATGGCTCTCAAAATCACCACAGACTGTGGAAACTTCAGCCTCCAGACCTTGGGACCTTGATTTCCAAATGAAATTCAATATTTACTTCCATCTGAAGGGAGGACTTTAGATAATAAGTTAATTTTGAAGACAAGAAATAAATTCAAGTTACAAATCGTAACTAATTTTGTGAAACAAAGAAAAAAAAAGTTCTTCTACAGATGAACAAGCCTGAGAGGCTTTAATTAACCAGCGTGGCTCTTAAAGCCAACCCTCACACTGTTATCGATCCGACCAGAAACACACACGGCCCTCGTTTAATGACCTCCGACAGGAAGGAGGAGGCTGCTCTGAGGCACTAACTGCTTCTGGATCACTACAGCTGGGACATTAATACACTGCATGTACTCTTTTTGTGTGTGCGCATGTTTACAGCTAAAAACAAAAGGAAGTTCAGCTCAAAGGCGGTATTTCGTTTTTTTGTGTGCAATTATTCTGCAAAGAAACAGAGAGCAGCCGCTGCTTTGTTGGACGCCTTTCTGCAGCAGGAACAGAGCTGTTAAGCTCCAAGCTTTACCTCGCCTGCTGCTAATTCAAGAGAAATTCTGATGTCTCCCGTCCTTCTCAAACCCCAATTTGTCTTCTTTTTGTTCTTCACTGTTTGACTGTTAAAATATGCTGATGAAGGAGGCCAAGCTATTGCTGGAAAACGAGTAAATCCGTGTTTTTATACCCAGAGGAAGAGGGCCTTCTTGTTAGGCTGCTTTTCTGCCTGACTTGACACTTTACCCAAATGGATCAAACGTCTCATCACAAAATGCAACCAAACAAAAGTGTTTACCCATAATCCATCAGTGCAGGTGTGTGATGTGCGGGGCTCTGAAATGAACAGCAGAGCTTGTCGTTAATCCTGAAGACAACCTTCACTCTAATTAACAAAATCAACTTTAGCAGCACAACAGAAAATGAATGGTGCTTTCCTAACAAAATGTATTTCTGCTCATCTCCAGCAGCCTCTCTATGTTTTGGCAGACTGGAGGAGAAGCTGCATCCATCAAAGTCAGGTGGCATTTGAAGCTGCTTCCTAATGCAAAAGCACAGGAATGTTTTAGTCAACCAGCTTCTTAGGTTCGTTGTAATTGTTATGTATGTCATTATTACACTGTTTGGAGGCCCAAGCATATAAGAAAAGTCCAGAAAAATAAGCATATTGGTGTTTCTTTGGCTTTAGGAATAGGTAAAATGTGCTTCAATAGCTCCAGATCTATAAAAAACCTTCTCAGAGATGTTACCTTAACCCAACAGGAAGTTAGCAGATTTAAGGGTGTGTTCACATCAGGAAAGTCATTTAGTCCGCTTGTTTGGTCCGGACAAAAAGCGGTCTTTATTGTTGTTTTTTTGCAGTTTACTTTCACATTGTACTTTTTGCAAGTGAACTATTACTTGTAAACAAAACCACGCAGGTGACGATCATTGCTCACATCGGACAGAAATGACTGAGGTGGGACAGAGCACTGACCTGGAATTTTGGGAAAACAACTGTAGATCTGCTGCGTGCAGCAACTCTGTTCTGCATATTTGTGCCGTTATTACAGCTGCAATGTTATTGTGAGAGTCAAGAGCAGCTCATTCAACACAAATTTTGTGAAGTTCTATTCATAATTTTGAAACGAAGTCAGACAAAGCATGTGTCCTGTCCCACAGCATGCCAGAAACGTTGCTAAGCAACATACAGCTTATCAGGTATGATTTCAGTATAACGTACACCTTTGCTACTGGCTACGGTGGCTTGTTAAGTCCAAAGAGACTTATGTTTTCTGTAGTTGGTTCAGATCGGGGCAGGTTTGTATTCAGACCATAAGCGAACCGCACCAGAGTCTGTTTGGAAGCGGACCGAGACCACCTCAAAAAGTGGTCTTGGTCCAGACCAAGGGGGGAAACGAACTCTGGTCCGTTTATAGTGAACCAAAAGTGGCAGGTGTGAATACACTTTATATCAGACACCTTTTAGGACACTTACACACCTTATGCAGACTTGTGTCAAAAATGTGAAATGTTTAATGAATGCATGGTCCTCAAACAATGTCACTATAATTTCAAATTGAACTGTATTACTCTCTTTAAGACATCATGAAAGAATATATTTTTTAATTAATTTAATTTAATAAGGGATTCCACAAAAGCCTACTACATTCAAATAAACCCTATTAATATCTACAGTGCCTAGCTAAATATATCACCTTGACTTCCTCACATTTTGCACCATTGCAATCACAAACGTGTATTTTTGAGATTTTTGTATCATAGACCAACACCAAGTAAGTGAAGTAAATGTTAAGATTAAGTGTTAATGAACAACAACGCATTTTTACATAATTGTATAAATCCAGCAAGCTGCTCCCAGAAAGGGCTAGTGTGTTTTATCTCTGCCAGGCCACCTATCTGTAATTGTAGCTGAGGTAAAATTTCCTCTGCTTTCTGTACCTGAGCAGCCCGGTTATAGTGTTACCTGTTATAACTAAAATAGACACATGTACCAGACCCAGACTGAGCAGTCATACCATTTGCTTCTAAAACTTATTATCAGCCCAGTCTTGTTCAGAGGTCAGGTCTTACCTTTAACCTCCAGTTCTCTCATGCCACTCTGGTTCCACCTGTGTCAAATTGCAAACACTGCAGGATCGCAATCTCCCATATACTCTGATGCACCCATGTATTCTCAGCTTCTTTTTAAGGAGTGGTGCCCCCTGCTGTTGCTGTTAGAGTCACTCAGTATAACTTTTTGGTTAATAAACCAGGCAGCCCAATGACCCTGGACCAGACGGCTGCTCTGGACTTCTCCAGAATGATGATATTGACAGTCCGCCGCTGCCCTCAGGTACCCTATTGGTTTAAGCTAAAATGTCTGCAGTGAAATTGGCAATACTTTAGAAAAGTCAAACAATAATAAAATTAGCAATAATATTAAAAGTTTTGTCCAGTGACATTCACTGTGACTGCATGTTCACAGAAATGCCACCAATTAAAAGGTCAGTTCAGAGCCATGTAACAATCATAGCTACAGCAGAACTTTATGGACAGGTGAAGAGAAGGGTTAATGGGAGTCCAGTTGCTCATTTCTGCCCCAGAGCCTGCTCGCAGGTTGATTCAGTCCTGCTGATATTAATACAAAATAAAATGGATAGCTGCCAATGCCTCTAGTAGTGAATTTAATATGGGCTCTATTGGTCTAGCTGGTCCTTCTTGACTTATCACCTAAATATAAATCCTTCCAGTGTTTCCTGAAGATGGTGATGTGCTGATGCCACCAGAGTGTTAAAGTGGGATGCTGAAGTTTCTACATAAGGCAGCAGAGAGTGGATGCACTCACAACTCTACTGTAACAAAGAGGAACATTAATCACAGAGAGCAAACGCTCACCTGATTGTTGGTGCATAGCTTTGAGCCCGGATTCTGCTGAGGAGAAACAAGAGGGCAGGAGGAGGCAGCGACAAGCCGCTCTCGCCTGTAACACACACAGAAACAGCCTAAGCTGCTTCTTATGGCCTCGCCAAAACTCCTCATTTTATAATTGGCAGGCAGCCGCAGCGAGATTGACAAATGAGTGTCAGCCATCAGCAATTCCTCAAGCCAGGGATGCTGGAGACGGAGGGTGGAAATCAAAATAATTAAAATAAATAGGGTGCCAAGTGATGGCAGTGCTCCCTCCAACATGGCATATATGAGCTGCCAGCGAGAAATAGAAGCTAGGAAGGTTCGAGTGTCAGTCTTCACCTCCTCCCCGAGACCTCTCACCACTAAACCGTTATTAGTGACAAAAACCTGCCAGCTTCTCAGCCGACTGTGTGCAGTGCTGCATGTGTTTATTGCGCACTAATAGAGAAGCAATGTACCGATAATAAGGAGTTTACACTTCAGGATGAGCTAATTTTCACTTCCTGTGTTTCCTTCCTGCTCGCTGAAAAACTGAGACAGGGACAGCAAAATGGAACAGCAGTACACACAAACCAGCTGCCAGTGTGAGGCCGCCATGTTGGTCTGTACACCTGAGTTCAGACAAGGTCTTACATCTGGTTCATACAGATTGTATTTTCATTCAAAACTGTTTCAGAAATGCTGACAGAACTGTTGCATGTGATGGCTGCAGGATCAGGGAATTCAAATAAAATCATAAATTTAAAAAAAACACTTTATTTTTAATTGAGAGGAAGTGAGTAATTATTTTTATTCAGCCCTATTGTTTTGAAAAATTCCAATCCCTCAATTTCAGAACACCCTTTGTAACAAAATTCATAATTAATAGTTTCAAACTGTTATTCTTACAATATCAGTCTGTTATTATTACAAAGGGTCTCAATTTTTGCATTTTATACTCCTCTCTCAGAAAAATCTATACAAAACTACATCATAATTGTCTGGCTCAATAAAGTCCTTTTGGTAGCAATGCACTTCACAGAGTCTATGAGATTTGCATATAAGCAAAACTGTTTCCCTACAGATTATCATGGTGTTTTGGTCAAAAGAAGTGAAAAAAACTCTGCCATCTTTGAAGCTCTTTAGCTCAGGCATACTTTACAGCAGAGACTTAAACTTTAAACAGATCAGAGAAAGTTACATTTTACCTGACTGGTTTGGAATTTTGATACGGTTCTGATTTTTTACACAATCACAGTTATGGGGCACAACTATGGGGCATGATAATTATGTTATGAGTGTCACATTATTGCACCCTCTAAAATATTTAGAAACTTTTTAATTCAAACTACTTTAATTTACATAGTTTATCCCCACATATACAGTTTATACTTTAAAATGTAGGCATTTCTCTCTTTTGACTTATGGTTTGCTGTCAATTTACTTAACAGTGCAGTTTGCAAACACTCATACCTTTGTTTCAGCTCTAAACATTTCCTTAAAAACTGCAATTGAGGGTTTTCTTTAACCTTTCGTGTCTCCTACATAAATCCTTCATAAGAAACATAAAAAAATAGATGAGATTCTCCCACAAAGTAAATTCACTTACAGCTGAGAACGTTTTTTCATATGAGCTATTGTTTTGCTGTCTGTGTGAATGGTGATATAGGCTCTCCTTCACTGCTGCTCCCCCCAAAAGGGTAGCAATTTCCATATGAACCACTGACAAAGCATATTTACAGTTTCTAGTTCTCACCTTAGTTCCTAGTTCTTCCATCATTTGTGTTCACAAAAGGAAAATATCTTCCAGGGGTTTCTAATTACTTTTTTCAGAATATAAATGGCAACCCTAAACCTAAAAGATCTGGAGAAGATATGGTCAGACTGAACTTATATAGCGCCTTTCCGGTTATGTCGACCACCCAAAGCACTGTACACTAGAGCCACATTCTTTCAATCGCACTCACTAACGCGCGCACATTCATACACATACACAAATCAGTAGGCAACTTGAGGTTAAGTGCCTTACCCAGGGTCATATCCACATGTGGCAGATGAAACCTGAAATTGAACCCACAACTTTCGGATTGCAAGATTACTACCCTTAGGTGTGTAAGTTTGCCAAAACAATATCGGACTTTTCTCTGGTCCCCTCCGTGATCTGACCAGTGACGACATGTTTAGCCTCATGCTGTCATTCAACCACTGGCTGTCTAGGTGGTGTCCTGAAAACGATGTGGGCTACATTGATAACTGGTGAAAATTTTGGGGAAAATCTGGTCTGATTCGGAGAGCATCCATTCCACTTTGGATGGAGCAGCTCTTCTTTCTAGAATTCTGGCGAAATGTATTAGTTCTCCAAAACTCTGACAACCCAAGGTTCAGACCAGGAAGCAGGGTCGTAGTTTAACATTCCTCTCCGCAGCTTCTGTACTGCTACCCACCCATTATCCCATTAAGACAGGAGAAAACCATGAAAATCTCATAAAAAATTAACACAACTCAGACTGAAAAGAAAAATAAAACACTTAAATGTGGCTTAAGATTTCTCTCTTCGAAGACTTGGTTAATGACTTGATTTGTGACAATCAGATTGATTTATTCTGTCTCACAGAAACCTGGCTGCAGCAAGAGGATTATGTTACTATAAATGAGTCAGCTCCTTCCAATTATTTAAATTTTATATACCTAGAAATACTGGCGAGGAGGAGGAGTAGCAACCATCTTTCAGTCCGATTTATTTATTAGTCCCAAACCAATCAATAGCTACAACTCTTTTGAATATTTAATCCTTAGTTTTCGTCATCCAAATTAGAAAGCACTAAAATCACTTCTATTTGTTATTTTGTACCATCCACCAGGCCCTTATTCTAGGGGCCTGGTCTACTTAGATCAGTTATTAGACTTCTTCTGTGATTTAGTGTTAAATACACATAAGGTTATTATAGTGGGGGATTTTAACATTCATGTTGACACTGAACGTGATAGCCTAAACATAGCCTTTAATGCTATCTTAGACTCAATTGGCTTTGCTCAAAACATTAGCAAACCAACCCACTATTGTCCTCATTCTCTGGACCTTGTACAGACATATGGCACTGAGTGTAAGGAAATAACAATAGTTCCTCATAATCCTGTCCTGTCTAACCATTTTTTAATAACGTTTGAGTTTTATTTAACCGAGTACTCCACACCTGAAAGAAAATTTCTTTATAGTAGATCATAATCAGACAATGCTGTAACGACCTTTAATAAATCTGTTCCACTTTTAATTTCCTCATTATCACAGAAAAACACAGTGGAGGGCAATATTTTTTTTCTTCACCTTCACAAATCGATTCTCTTTTTCATGGTGTTACTTCCTAACTGCGTGGTGCATTAGACAATGTAGCTCCCCTTAAAAACAAGGTAATTATTCATAAACTGGCTCCCTGGTTAAATTCAGAGCTGTGTACTTTAAAACACAATGTTAGAAATTTGGAGAGAAAATGGCACTCTACACACCTAGAGGACTCCTACCTAATCTGGAAAAATAGTCTACTGTGGTATAAAAAGACACTTCGCCAAGCTAGAACAGCTTATTTATCATCATCATTAGAAGAGAATAAGAATAATCCTAGGTTTCTTCTTAGTACAGTTGCTAAACTTACACAGAGTCATAGCTCCATTGAGCCATCAATTGTACTGTTTTGATCCAGTGGGGCTTCCTGAGTTATCAAAAATATTAGCGTCATCTAAACCTTCATCTTGAATGTTAAACCCAATCCCAACCAAATTATTTAAGGAAGTGTTCCCTTTGATTACCAGCTCCATTTTAGATATGATTAATCTATCCTTAGTAAATGAATATGTACCACAGGCCTTTGAGGTAGTTGTAACTAAACCTTGACTTAGGAAACCTTCTCTTGATCAACATAACGTACCAAATTACAGACCTATTTCCAATCTTCCATTCTTATCTGAAATTCTTGAGAAAATTGTTGCTAATTAAGTGTGTGAGCATTTACACAGAAATTATCTGTTTGAAGAGTTTCAATCAGGTTTCAGAGCTCATCACAGCACTGAAACAGCCCTGCTAAAAGTCACTAATGATATTCTTCTAGCCTCAGATAATGGACTCGTGTCTGTACTTGTTCTGTTAGATCTCAGTGCTGCATTTGATACAGTCGACCATAATATTCTCTTAAAAGGGCTGGAAAATGCTGTAGGGATCAGGGGAACAGTGCTAGGCTGGTTTAAATCTTATCTGTCTGACAGATTCCAGTTTGTTCATGTAAATGATAAATCATATTTAAACTCCAGGGTTAATTGTGGAGCACCACAGGGTTGAGTACTTGAGTCAATTATTTTGACTATATATATATATATATATATATATATATACTTCCAGTGGGTAAAATTATCAGGCAGCATGGGATACATTTTCACGTAAAGCTGATGATACTCAGCTTCGTTTATCCATAAATGAGCCCAGCCAGTTAGATAGACTACAAGCATGTCTTGAAGACATAAAAACTTGGATGACTTTACATTTTCTGCTTCTAAATTCAGAGAAGACAGAAGTTGTCGTCTTTGGACCGGAGTCTTTGAAAAAGAAACTGCTATGTCATTCAATTAATGTGGATGGCACTGAATTGACCTCCAGTAATAAATTAAAAAACCTTGGTGTTATTTTTGACCAGGACATGTAATTTAAATCCCATATTAAACCGGTTTCTAGGATTTCCTTTTTTCACCTCCGGAATATTGCCAAAATTAGAAATATCCTATCCAGGAGTGATGCTGAAAAACTAGTCCATTTGTTACTTCAAGGATGGACTATTGTAATTCTTTACTACCAGGATGTCCAGAAAATATATTTAAAAGCCTTCAGCTGATCCAAAATGCTGCAGCACGAGTTCTGATAAAAATTAAAAAGAGAGATCATATTTCTGCTATTTTAGCTTCCCCTTATTGGCTCCCTGTTAAATCCAGAATAGAATTTAAAATTCTCCTCCTCACATATAAAGCCCTTAATGATCTAGCTCCATCATACATCAGCGATGTGATTGTTCCATATGTTCCTAACAGAGTACTTCATTCTCAGACTGCAGGTTTACTGGTGGTTCCTAGAGTCTCTAGAAGTAGAATGGGAGGCAGATCCTTTAGTTATCAGGCTCCTCTCCTGTGGAACCAGCTCCCATTTTTGGTCCGTGAGGCAGACACCCTGTCTACTTTTAAGGCTAGGCTTAAAACTATCCTTTTTGATAAAGCGTATAGTTGGCTCAGGTTGTCCTGAGCTATCTCTGTAGTTATCCTGCTATAGGCTTAGGCTGCTGATGGACATAATGACCACTTTCACCCTCTCTGCTACATTCGCATACTAATCTCCCATTGTTCGTTATTTGCTTTTAACTTTATGTTCTCTCTCTTTTCTCTTCCTAGAAGCTACACCTGGCCTAACCCTGGCCTAACCCTCACATTCTACTGAAGATACATTTCGCCCTGTCTTTCAGTGTTTAACCCTGTCTCTCCTAGACATAGCTACTGGCTGAGCTTCTACTGTGGCTAACTGTATGTGCTCTCTTTAATACTCGATACTTGAAAACTGCCTCAGAGTTCATCTGTTTAACTGACTTTCACTCCCAGATGAAGCCACTAAATGATCTACAACCATTAATGTTTTTACTTTTCTTTCCCATGGAAAGTACTACTGGATAAGTGTTATTTTTGGGTCTCTGCTCTGTTCTCTCAAACCCCAGGTCGGTCATCGCAGTTGGCCGCTCACACTGAGCCTGGTTCTGCTTCTTCCTGTTAAAAGGGAGTTTTCCTTTCCACTGTTGCTACGCACATGCTCAGTATGAAGGATTGCTGCAAAGTCAATGCAAGCGATTTTCCACTGTCACTACAAGCTCATCCAGGAGGATTGAATGCTGCAAGTCACTGACTCGATGCAATCTGATGAGTTTCGTAAGATAGAAAAACGTTTTACCCAATTTGATTAATAAACTGAATCTGACTGTTTGATAGTTAGGATTTATTGGAATGTATGTAGGCCTATCCCACTTGAAATCTGTATGATTCGATTGAATTGACTTTGTAAAGTGCCTTGAGATGACATGTGTTGTGAATTAGAGCTACATAAATAAAACTGAATTGAATTGAATTGAATTCCCAATGAGCCACAGTCACCTGTTTTGTATGGAGAAGTGGGCCAAAATCCCTGTTCCATTCTGTGTAACCTGGTCAAGATCTAGAGGAGACAACTGACCTCTGTAAGTGTAAACAAAGGTTTCTGTATCTACTATTAAGTTCTATTTTTCTATTGCATCAAATACTTAGTGCGATAAAATGCAAATGAATTTTTTTAATGTCATACAATGTGATTTTTTTAGATTCTGTCTCTCACATTTGAAGTTTACTTATGGTGAAAATTACCGACCTCTCCATTTTTTATAAGTGGCAAATCTGCACTGTATCAAGTACTTATTTACCCCACTGTGTTCGTCGTCGTCGTCTTCCGCTTTATCCGGAACCGGGTCGTGGGGGCAGCAGACTCAGTAGAGACATCCAGACTTCCCTCTCCCCAAACACCACCTCCAGCTCCTGTGGGGGGTGCCGTCTGTCTATCTCTCTCCCTCTCCATTTTCCCCTCACTCGTGAACAAGACCCCAAGATACTTGAACTCCTCTACTTGAGGCAGGAACTCCCCTCAAACCAGAAGAGGACAAGCTACCCTTTTCCGGTCGAGAACCATGGTCTCGGACGTGGAGGGGCTGATTCTCATCCAAGCTACTTCTCACACGGCTGCGAGCCGCCCCATTGCAAGCTGTAGGTCCCACTGTGTTCTCTGTCGAATAAAATAAACAAGGTGAATTATTCCCCACAGGTTTTGGTCCATATTGACATGATGGCATCACACATTTCCTTTATGGTGAGTCAAATGGATACAGTTACATTATAAAACTGAAAACGTCAATTCAGATTGTGTTCATTTAACCTTTCCTCCCAATTGCTGTACACTATCCAGCTGAAGAGATCATGATGACATAAATCAGCGAATTGGATGGAACCAAGTTGTTGGAATTGAAGGAGGGTGGGGCTGAAATAAAGTTTATATATATATATATATATATATATATTATATATTATATATATATATATATATGTATATATATATAATATATATATATATATATATAATATATACACTCACGGCCACTTTATTAGGTACACCTTGCTAGTACCGGGTTGGACCCCCTTTTGCCTTCAGAACTGCCTTCAGAACTGCCTTAATCCTTCGTGGCATAGATTCAACAAGGTACTGGAAACATTCCACAGAGAGTTTGGTCCATATTGACATGATAGCATCACACAGATGCTGCAGATTTTGTCGGCTGCACATCCATGATGCGAATCTCCTGTTCCACCAAATCCCAAAGGTACTCTATTGGATTGAGATCTGGTGACTGTGGAGGCCATTTGAGTACAGTGAACTCATTGTCATGTTCAAGAAACCAGTCTGAGATGATTCGTGCTTCATGACACGGCGCGTTATCCTGCTGGAAGTAACCATCAGAAGATGGGTACACTGTGGTCATAAAGAGATGGACATGGTCAGCAACAATACTCAGGTAGCCTGTGGCGTTGACACGATGCTCAGTTGGTACAAAGGGGCCCAAAGTGTGCCAAGAAAATATCCCCCACACCATTACACCACCACCACCAGCCTGAACCGTTGATATAAGGCAGGATGGATCCATACTTTCATGTGGTTGACGCCAAATTCTGACCCTACCATCTGAATGTTGCAGCAGAAATCGAGACTTATCAGACTAGGCAACGTTTTTCCAATCTTCTATTGTCTATTTTCCAATTTTGGTGAGCCTGTGCGAATTGTATCGTCAGTTTCCTGTTCTTAGCGGACAGGAGTGGCACCCGGTGTGGTCTTCTGTGTCAGCCTTCTGTTTTTCCCTCGAACAATCCGCACTGCTGGGTTGTATGAACTTATAGCTTTAAGCCAGACCCCTTTATTTCACAGTGGCTAATGTAGATCAAAAGGTGCCTTCTCAACAACCAAAAGATTAAATCCTTATGTTCAGAACATTCCAGACAAAGTTCCCTCTCTTCGGTTTCTGCTACATCCTCAAACACAAGCTATACTACTTCTCTTGGTCAACTCTTGGTCATTTGGTAGATGTTGGAATTGTGTTTGTTGCAAATTATGAGTGACAAATGTCAAAATACTAAGCAACATCATTATGCATCCACTGACATGCAGAGATAATCTGTAGCAGTGCCTCTTTAAACCTTGGGTACAGGGTCAATAAAGAAGTAATGAACAAATCTCATTCCCATCTTACTCTTATGTTTACTAAAATCTGAGTATGTTAGTTCAAGATGTGCGTCTTATTTCTAAACAGTGTGATGGATTGCTGACATACATGCTGCTGTTGTCTGTCTTGTATTCCTGACTCATTTCTCATTTACTGTGCTTCTATCTAATGGAGTTGTGCTGTGATGTGCAATGCTACGTGAGATGGCAGCAAAGCAGAGAGGTGAAAGCCACTTTGTCATCACTGGAAACCACCTGCGAGCAACCAACATTCTCATTAGCACCTTTTTGCTTCTGCTCTGATCACTAGCCTCGCAGTATTTTTCTGTCACTAACCCCCCGCTGGCACCAGGCTTTGTTCTGAAATGTCAAACCAGTCGCTGACGAACGCTGACGCTGATTACAGACTAAGGGCCTGGACAAATAGCTTAGGACGGGCAGATCAGGAGAGTGATGCAAAGACAGAAAAGAGACAAGTCTTTTCAGCTTTTCGGCCTGTCACTCTGAGCTGTTATTACCAATCACAGGGTGCCAAAGTGAACTCCCACATTTCAGGTCTTTATCCCAATCGAAAGAATCAAAACGATGAGTATTTGCCCCAGTTTTAGACTCATATTCACCAGCTGCTGCAATTTAGACTCTTAAAGCAGCAGGTGAAGATCTGAACAGTGTTACAGTTCTCATTGCTATCTACTGCTCAAAGAACCGATGAATGGTAATTTTTTTTTTCATTTTCAGTCACAGGCTAATTTCCTCAGATGTAATGACAGTTTCTAGTATAACATGTAATGCATAATCCGATGCTGTTCAAGCAAAGGTTTTGATTAAAAAGGTTAAGTATGACAGATATAAGAGCTAACGTACTAATTAAAGTATGCCTGAACTATAAACTCTTCTCTCATCCTACCCCCGTTCCCCTGTGTTCCTTTTTTCCTGATGTTTCTGTCGTTTGGGATGACCACATCGATCACAATGGGTGTCTTCTGCCATCTGGTTGGTTGGCCATTATCATTTTCTCTGTTTGTATCAGTCCCACAGGATTTTAGCCCAGTTATTTTTCACCACCTTGGGTAGTGTTTCCTACTTTGACATCAGCGTCTCCAGTTCGTTTTCCACACAGATGTTTCTGTACTAAATCAGCTACTTGGTTATGAGGTTACATATATTGCTTTACTGGCAGTATCTTACACTTTCCTTCGAGATTCCGGATTGTTTCTGGGGCCTCTTTGCACAGTCTGCACCTGGGATCTTCCTGGTGTGGCAGTTTTGGGCCTCTTTTGCTCTGGTGCTCAAGGCCTGCTCCTGTCCTTTAGACATGCCCTCTTCAACCATTTGAAGGGTTTGATCACATCCCATGGAGGGGGTTATCCTCCCTTGATGGTCCCTCTAGATCCTTCTGTTTCTATTGAGCTTGTTTGTTTCATCTTGGATAGTGGCTCTGATGTTCACCAGTCCTCTGCCTCCCTCTATCGCCTTTTTTCCAGTGGCTGTTTAGGCCGCCCGGCTCCACTCCACTCAGTTTCAGTCTACTAGGCACGGAACATGTTGTGTTTACTCTGACCCACTTACGGCTGGAGCTATGGCTTTAAACCCCGCTACCAGCCATCAGTGTACTGCACTGTTCCACATTACTGTGTGACATCATCACATCAAAGTAATCTGTGTGAAATGATAAAAAAATTTATAAGAAAATGAAAACATAAATAAACAAAATACGAATAATGGTCTGAAATAAAAGTTTAAAAATATATATATTAATCATCCACAAGTAAGCATATGCATTTTTCCATTACCTAGCTTCTGTTTTATTTTCTCCTGCTGTCTTTGTTCACATAAACTCAATTTAAAGAGGCTGATGTACCAAAACTGCTCCCCAAATTCACACATTTTAATGCTTTTATCATATGGAAACAATACTGAAATTTTGCACAGCAGTCCAGGCAGACATGTTTGCATTTGCAATCACTTTTAATCCCCTTATTGCCATTTATTCAGCGGACATCATGTGCCATAAGTTTGTTGCTTTGCCCTTTAAACACAAATTAATATGGAATGAATGTCACATACTGAAAGTTGAAACTGTCTTGGACAAAACGCCTGAAGGACTCACTCACTGCACGATTCAGATAACTCTTCAGCCAAGGAAATAAATAAATACATACATAAAAGATTCACTTCACCTGTATATGACTTTGGACATAAAGGAGGTGAAACACTAAGAAATTCAGAGATGGAAATAAACTAGTTTTCAATTCAGTTCAGTTTATTTGTATAGCGCCAATTCACAACAGATATTGTCTCAAGGCAGTTTACACAGACATAAAAAAGTCCATTCAATCCACTCAAAGATTCCAAGTCAAGTATGCAAAAATGCCCAGTCCCAGCTTTATGGATCGTGTTGCAAGCATCAAATTCAAAATCAGTAAAGATTTGCAAAAAAGCAATGAATTTTATCAGTTTGAATAGTTAAATATCTGGTCTTTGTAGTGTATTCAATTGCATTTACGTTGAACAGGATTTGCAAATCACTGTATTCTGTTTTTATTTACGTTTTACCCAACGTCCCAACTTTATAGTAATTGGGGTTGTAATTTAATATAATTTTCCATATATCTGTTTGTGTCTGATAAATATGAGCTTTTTAAGCCTCAGCAAAGTTCATTATGGCTTGACCTTTCGAGGATACATAACCTAACACAATAAGCGAATGCACAGACCTCCTGTCTCTGGTTTAATTGTATGAAGCTGCAGAGACACGGAAACTATCTCTAAATCAATCTCTGGTGTACTTCCTTTTTACAGTGACCCATCCAGTTTTGAGTTTTTAGGTCCTTAGTTTTGTTTCTTTTTTTTCTTGCAGTAATAGGTGGTAGCAGAGAGCAAGAAACGTGCTGTGTCTCTGCAAAAAAGCGCATTCACTAGAGAGATCAGAGTTACCTTCTATTTTATTTCCTTAGATATGAGTCTGAATAAGGTCAGAGAATAACCTTTGAAGTAGCGCACTATAAACCACGCAAGGGCTGCCTAAGAGACAGAAAGAGTGTGTGTGTGTGTGTGTGTGCGCGCACAGTGACATTTCCTCCAATCCTCTAATTTGAAGGCAATCCACTTTAAAGATGTTGGAGGTGGAGGGACTCCAGTGTTTCAGTGTTTTAGAAGAGTTTATCATCTCTTGACCTTCTCAGCCATAAAAGCCACTAACAGAAGAGAAAGACAGGAACAGATGAAGCAAAAAAGAAAGAGAGCACCCTCTGCTTTCAATTGTGTTCAATAAAGAAGTTCGTCTATGTCACGCAGCAGCTTGTGATCAAAGCCAGTAAAAGAAACCAGCCGGCATTCTGTGCAAACAGGTCTATATAAGCTTTCAGCTAATGTGATTAACTCGACACTGATAGGGTCCTGTTTTCTTTTAACCAAGGGTGTGGCTGCAGGGTGTTGGAGTGCAGGTCAACAGGCCCTGGTAATTTTCAGGGAGGTTTTAAGTAAATGAATATATCAGTATGTTCAGTGACTGTAAAATAGGTTTGACTGGAAAATACAATGATGTCTTTGCCATTTTTGTGCTTGTTAAAGTTATTGGCCCTCATAATGTATTTGCTACCCCAGCTCATTCATCTGCATATATGCCCGTGATAAATTCCTGTTTGCAGGGACAGAAAGCATCTACACCTTCAGACTCTTAAACCTACTTGCAACCAACTGCAACATTTTGAAGTAGGCCAACAGAAAAAAGGGTGACGAAAGAGTTGGTATTTTCCTAACACCATCATAAAATGAAGGTACACATTTTCACCAGTTTTGGTTATCAGGACATGACCTAGTGTTTACCAAGCTATAAAATTATAAAATTATGTAAATCTAACCTTATGTATTCTAAAATACAAATTAATTCCACACTCATTTATTAAATAAATATGAAGCCATAAGGAGACAAGTGATGTGTGTAAAAACTTAAGTACACCCAACATTCAGCAGCTTATAGCACCACTGTTAGCAGCAATCAATTTTCATCACTGTGGAGAAAGTTTGAGCCACTTTTCTTTAGAAGGGTTAATGCATAAATTCATTAAGATCCCACCACATCTTTTCATTGAAATGTAGAAGTTTGGAATTTGACTGGGCCATTGCAACACCTTTATTATTTTTTGTTTTCTAGTCATTCTGTTGATAATCAAGTTTGGCTCAATCTTTAACTGTCAGACAGATGGGTTCATATTTGACTCTAGAGTACTTTGGTGTAAAGAGGAGGTCATGTTTGACGCAGTAACTGCAAGATACCCAAGTCCTGTAGCTGCAAGAAAGGCCTGAATCCTGAGCCTTCCTTCACAGTATTTCTGCTGACATGCTTTATTAGGCTTATTCCAAATATGGTGCACCTTTCCAAACAAGGCTTATTTGCTTGGTCTTCTTTTCATTGTTTATTCATGAACATTTATATTTAACTAACTTAAACCTGTAGAGGCTGAGAGTGAGCTTTTAGGAGTTTAGTAATTACCTTGAGCATTGCTGATTGAGGGGTAACTTTCTGTGGGGTATCAATGGCTCCAGCTCCATTGTTTTCTGAATGGGACTTTGTGTTCACATATAACTATAACTAAGCTCCTATTGATTCAGTAATGCTGTTAAACTGCTTTTTTTATCCATGCAAAAAAATCGTGTAATACTCAAATTATACTTGTTGACACATGGTGACAAATAAAGCTGCATCACCAGCTCAAAAATAGCCTCAGTTGTGTGTATTATTACACTAATTAGTCCAGGTTAATTAATGTTGCATCTTGTTTCCTTAAAATAATAAGTCATGAGTTTTTTTTTCTATTGAATGAAGCCAAACGGACTCATTTCTATAGAGGATCATGTAGGTGTAGCAACAACTCCTCTTATAATAAAACCGCATAGTATTTCTCTTCAAAGTGACGTCTACCCAGCTGTTGTCATAATGCGACTGTATTGTCATGAATTAAGTTTAAACTGTTATTATTGGCCGATGATAAGAAGGTGAGTGTTTTAAGTTTGCCATCCTGTTTCAAACTCCTATTATAAAGTTTAAAAGGAAGTGAGTGAGTTGTTGTCCTGTTGTGTGGATGAGGTCAGCTAATAAAGTCATCATGTGACTGAGCCAACAACACTTGGTTAAATTAAGACTGAAGTATCCTCCCCCACTTTAAAATCATTTATCTAATATTTGCTTGCGGGTTAGAGTGACAGACAAGATGTCAAAATACAGTCAATAAGAAATCTTGCAATTTCTCCCATGTCCAGGTTAAGTCCCAAGTCTCTGATAACTAAAATAAACATTTTCTCATCAAACCCATGGCTTGAAGTCTGTCTATAACACCGGATTGCTATAGGTTAAAATGTCTAACATGGACTATTTGGCCTAATTTAATACTTGAACATGTAACAGTTATCTTTTAGCTTTTATCGACAGTTGTGTTCATCCTTTTACCTTTAATTCAAAAGAAATGCAAAAAAAAAAAATCTTTTGAGCTTCTTTAAACTATTTGAAAAATGATAAGGCATTGTATTTGCCCCATGAGTAATATAGTAGACGTTTGGAGGCCTTCCTTCTGCGCTTGTAAGTTTCAGAATAATTAAGATTATGACGTTGGTGGCGCAGGGGTAAAACACACAACCAATGTTCAGCAGCTTCAGTCCTTGACGCAGCACATCGAGGGTTCGACTCTTTGCCCAGACGACCTTTGCTCCATGTCTCCACCCCTTTCCTGTCAGCTTACTGTCAAAAGGATATAAGGAAACCACCTTCCATGTGATAAAGACATGACGAGACTTGATTTCCAGACCATGAGGTAAAGTGAACTTCTTAGAGCGTAAGGGCCTGTACATGATCTGTAACAACAGAGGAATTCCTTCCCTAATCTGAGGTGGGAAGAATAAAATGCTGTCTGGCCAAGACATTTCATGTTTCACAAGAATTCAGGTGGCCCTCCCATTACAGCATTTACCAGCGTAATAACCACACTCACTTCAAATTTCTGACCAATCACGCATTATTTGTCAGAAACCCAGCAAGGGAAAAATTGTGCCCATAATGTGGATCAGGAACAAGTTGCAAGACCTCCCAAACCAGGGCTGTAAGAACAGACAAACTCTGGGAAATAACTAAATTCTCTGTTTTTGCAGATTATGTACAGGCCTTTAATTTAAAACTTTGTTTTGCTAATAGTCTTGACTGGATTTGATCTTCTCTGGTTCAAAATCTAAAATACTTAGACTGCTTCAAGCAAAAACTAGACGATTCAACAATGAACAAAGACTCTTTAAGACACTTTTAAATATTTATTCTATTTGTGAATAGGAGAAAAAAAAACTTTTCTAATGCTTATTTGGAGTTAGCTGAACCTTAGAAGTAAACTAAACAAGTCAAAACTGGACTGCAGTATTCATAAGCTTTTTAAAACACACATTGGCTTATCAAACCCTTACTCTCTTTATTTAGTAAAAAATAAAAATGTTTTTTTCCACAAAATCTTGATGAGCTAAATGTATCATTACACCCCCAGAGGACTCAAGTAATCCAGGAAAAGACGCCTTTTCTGGGTTGAATACACAAAGTTTAAAGTTGAATCTTTCTTTCAAAACCAATTTTTTTGTTTTTTGTGGAGATGGCAGCTTTTGCTCATCTTCTTTAATTCAAATAATTATCCAAATCACAGCTCTGGGAACAGTGGTTCTCATTAAAAGCCAATGTTGGTGCAAAAAAAAGTTTTTTTTCAAAATATTTCTGTCTCTTTTCTGTCAAAATAACACTACCCTGTATTTGCAGTGTTGACCTAACACATACAAGTTAAAACTATCTGTGCCTACCAGATTTCCAGCATCTCCCTTTGTCTCTCCTTTCATTATTAGTTTTTCTTGCAACCGCGTGATGAGGCTCCAATCTTAATAGCTGGCCAAACATATCTAATTCTGTGTCATGACTCATAAACGTTTGGTGTGTGTTATTATTTTCAGAGTAGCATTTGTTTGCATCTGTTCACTCCAGAGGGAGAGCTGGGAGAGAGACGACAGATGTTGCCATGTTGGCTTCGGTTGTTTCCGATCTGCCATCGGCAATGCGACAACTTCCATCAATCGGAGGGAGCTGTCATGTCACATAACACACAAACAAACAGTGTACATACAACTACTCACACAATGCTGTATGTCTGTGCTGACAAAAACACAGCGTATTTACTCACACACACTCACATGAACCATGGGGAGTAAATGGGCTGAAGTTTCCATAGAAACAGTTGAGTCCCACAACATCCAGAGAGCCTTCGGAGAGAAGAAGTGTTTGTCTAATTTTTTACATGTATCTAAACATAAAGAACACACACACGTAGTGAGAGTCGGTATGAGTTTTGGTGAATCTGCGGTGGATCCCCCTCTGTGAACACAAAGAGCAGCTCTCATCCCTGAGAATCCCATTTCACAGCCAGGCTTACAAATGCTGCCCTGTTAATGTGTGTATGTGGCGGAAGTTGGAAGGGATTACAGGACGGCTGCTTGTACGGGTTTGGATTATTTCAAATAAGAAGCAATGTTCTTTAAACACAGTGGAATCTACCATGTTTTAAGTGGAAAAGTGTGGACCCTTGTTATTAGTACAGGTTTAGAGGTCAAGCAACAATTATACAGGTGCCATTTATGAGAATATCACATCAGAAGTTTACAGATTTCAGTAATTTAGCTCAAATAGAAAACCTTGATAAATATGGATGAATTCAGTATCTCAATAAAATATAATTTTACATGAGATATTTTTTTAAAACAAGGGATTTTCAGTGAAAAAATGCATTGTCATGGCCTACATGAGCCCCTTAAGGGAAGACTGCTGCTCTTCAGTAGACAATCCGGATGAACTTCCACTATCCACATACTGCTGCATACAATCATACTAATGGAAAGTTAAGTGGAAGGAAAAATGTGTTAGAAAAAGCATCACAAGCAATTGGAAAAACAGCAGCTTTCAGTTTCAGCTCATTTCAAAGCTCACTTAAGATGTACAAGGTGTGGACTGCAGCTGCATTCAGAGCTTCAAGAGCCAATACACACAGACATGAACAGAACATGGGCCCCAATTGTTGAATTACTTGTGTTTAAGCCACACCTGAACCAGAAACACACAGGAGTTAGGAATATCTTACATGGGCAAACAAAAAAAGGACTGGATTGTTGTTTATCAGTCCAAACTCCCTTTCACATTAAAATAAATGTATTTTATTTGGAAATAAAGGTCCTAAGATCTGAGGTCTCAGGTAATAAACATACTTTTCATAAAAATCACATTTCTGTATTGCAAATGTTTTTATTGGTCAGATGTAATATTCTAGTCTTAAAAATGCCATGTTTTCATTAGCTGTAAGCAGAATATCCTCATAGTTAACAAAAATAAAGACTTGATAATATCGGTCTGTTTGAAATGTATTTATTTAATGTGTTTAAGTGAATTGAGTTACTGAAATAACTGAACTTTTCAGTAATCCTTTATTTATTTATTGAATATGATTTTAGTAAATGGATGGATGGACATCAAACCATGCCTCTCTCCCACGGTAGAAGAAGCCATCTCTGATCTGGTGTTAATGGTGCCAGTGGCCCTCTATACAACCAGAACAACAGTTCCTGATTTCAAACAGCAGGCAAAGATGTCATGCTGCTTTGTGTGCCTGGTGACATTCACTCAGTTTTGTTTGACTTTTACTCAGACAACTGCTGGCAACCCTACCACTTCATTGTTCATACCACTACTCAGTTATGTGGCTTCCCCTGCAAATCGTCAAGTACTGGAATACACATGAGTAGCACATCCAAACGAACTGAATTATTGGCCCCGTCCAGGGCATACGAATAATTGGCATGCATGTGTCTACATAGTCTCTAGGAGTGTTGCTATGATCTAGAACATAAACTATGAATGTGTCCATCAGATTTTTCCATCCCAACTCTCAAGGTTTTTGGAAGTTATGGATCATTTCTGTGCTTTCTTTTTAAGCTCAGTTTGTGTCACCAATTTAAGGCTCAATTAAAACGGAAAACATTAGAATTACTGGATGTTTAGTGTTTCAGTCTTTGTTGTTTTATAAAAATCTAAAGTTGTATAAGTCATTTGAAAATAATGCAGTCAAACACGGTCTTTTAAAGTACTGTATTTCTAACTGAATGAGTTTGGTTTTTGCAGGTTAGTGTCATCAGTAATCATTACAGCTTAGGTGTTTATGATGTTATTGTGCTTCAGCATGACCCCTTTCTTTATGTGTTCAGTTCTACTGTGAAGGAACTCAGACATGTCATGTTTGGACATTTCTTCATCTAATCTGAGCCACCTATGTTTGCACTGAGACACATCTGTTTAGCTTAGTGCATAAACTCAGCAGGAACCTAATGTGATATTAATTGAGTTATTTACAGATGCATGGGCTCATAAGTTGCCTAATGCACACATTAGCTAAACAATCCATATGATGTGAGATTTATGCTATTTATACATCAGAACCCCATCATTTAAATAGAATATACTTTTTTGCTACCATGAGGTTATTCTCAATGACAGCCATCCAAACAGAAAACACATCATTAGTAAATCAGTAATGTAACACCCAGAAAATCATAGCATTATCACTTCAGTTTAAATAATAGGAAAGTTTGTAAGGTTGACACCTTTAGTAGAAAAAACACTTGTCTAACGAGCTTGTGTATTTCGACTCACAATGCAGTTATTTTGCTAACAAAGCAACAATATTGCAATTAATAAAGATCAATGGCCAAATGTTTACATCATTATTTTTAGATGCTATTCTGTCTTGACTTCTCTTTCTTTAAGCCTTTGGCACAACAACTCTCCTTATATGAATTCTCCAGCTATGTGATATAGGCAAAGATTTTGGGCATCTCATTGGTAGATGTAAGCTCACCGTCGATTAATAAAAAACAAAACCTACCTTGTGACTAATATTCCTACAAAAGCTGTTTATTGGAAGGAGTTTTTGTCAGTATTAGCAATTTTATTTGTTAAGGCTGTACCGTGCCGTTTTTCAACATTTCCTATGATTTCTAAACAGAACAGAGAAATTCTAGTTGAATTTGGGCCGCTCGGTGATAGAAAAAACTATATCAATTGTAACTTGTGTTAAGGTCAAAATTATGATTATTTAAAATTAAAATTTATTTATTGGTATATTTATTGAACTTCTAGGTTTGGTTTTTAAGCCTATAGTCCACTTCAGAACCAACAAGAGGTTCCTGTAAATTTAGTCACTAAATGCAAGTAATTCCACCTTTCAATGTTTTTTGTCCCTAAGTTTTCGAGAATAGTTTAGCCTTCATATAATACAGAATCTTTCATCGGTCAAGAGACATTACACAAAAAGAGTTTACTTAAAAAGTGAAATCCAACTGCAGCAGAGCGATACAATGTTTTTCTAGACTGCTTAATAGCTTACGTCTGCTTTCCAGATAGAAATTAATTCTTCTGAGACCTTGGTTGTTTTTCTTTTTTTTTTTTTAATGCTGACAACGGTTCTAATGCAGTTTGTTCCTCTAAAACAGATGATGAATTATCAACTGCTGTGTGAGCGACATCTCTTCAACATGTTAGTTGTTACAGAATAACACCCTGTCAGGAATGCAGGTGGATTCTGGTTTTAATTTGCTGATCGAGGAACAAGTACATGACAAAATATCTTAATGAACCCCCTGTCTGAAGTGTGTGTGTATGAAGACCTGTGTGTTTCTGCGAGTTTGAAGTTAACAGAGATCAGATAGACCAGCTGGATGAAGACTGAAGATCTGTGAACCACAGCAGATTAGACAGATGTTACAAGCATCATTTCACTTCTTACTCACTTGGAACATGTAGTGCACTTTGTTTTGATCTGCATGTACGATACAACTTGTTTTCTTTGTTACATTTTTCAATATGTTTCTGTCTTGTCCACACTTCAATAAAGTCTAAAATTGTTTTCTTGAATACAAGTACCAAGACTGGAAGCTGGGTTTCAACCCTCTAACGTATGCACGTTCGTAATAAATTAGAACTTTGCAATAATTGTTTTGATTATTTTATTGAGTAATGCAGCCACTGCACCACTTAGGATAGGTTGCAAAAGGCAATGTTTGTCAATGTTTGCTCAGTAAATAATCTATTGAGGATATTGACATAACATTCACACCAGATGTTGGTAACAACCCAAGATACATACAAATAAATTACGGTGGGCACCGACTGATAGGCCGGCCGATCGATTTGTCGCGATTTCCTTAATTTTGGGTAATAGGTGATCAGCCAATATTTCTATGTGAAACCGATGTTATCCACTGATCTTATCTACCTCCGCAATGGTCTGAACTTTATCCACTGTCCCTTTTTGCTCTGCCGTGAGAGAGGGCTGACTGACAGACCTGACCACCAGGTCACGTCTGCCTCTGCATGGTTCACAACTGTTGACAACATAAGCTTGGTACATTGAAGGTGTGTTGTGATGTTATAGGTCTGACAGTGTCAGTTATAAAGAAAATTGTTATCAGCCAAAATCGGAATCAGCATGTCAGGCTTTTTAAAGATCGTAATGGGTGATTGGCCAGAAAACTGCAATTGATGCACCCCTAAAATAAATCTAAACTTTTCAGTCCTAATATTAAGTTATGTGCTTTAAAGTGCAATGACAAGGAATACATATTGAACCTAATGAGTGAAATTTATTCAAGATTTTTCAGAGAGTCCTTTTGGGGTAATTACAATTGCATTAACTTTCTATAAATCTTGAAGGCTCGTCTATGTACTCTGATTTGATTTAGATTTTTAATTGGATTCTAGTCAGGTGACTGATTTGACCAATCCAACAGAGTTTTCTCTGTGTTTGGAATAGCGGTCCATGTGAAAAATCCACCTTATTCTATCAAGAACCTGGTAATTTCTTTATTTGTTCTTGCTTCAGTTATATGAAAAACCATTTGTTAGAAAACAGTCCCCAAACCATGATGTCTTTAGGGGACGTACAGTCCCATTTCTCTATCAAACATAGTGGGTGCGGTGACATCCAGAGGATTTAATGTTGGTCTCGTCTGACCAAACAATATTCTGGGAGTGTTTTATTGACCTGTCCAAACTTTAAATGGACTTCAGCATGCTTTTTCTTCAGCAATAGAGTCGTGTGATGTCAGTGTGCGAAAAGGCTATTGCATTGTCAACATTTGAACATGTTACCCTTGGATTAGAAGATGGATGGATGGACAGACGGACAGACGGACGGACGGATTGAGAATGATTTGAAAAACTAGGTCTTCAGGTATTACTAGGTGACTTAGAATCACAGAATTGGTGCTTTTATTCTAAGAAACCATGAATATTAAAAACCAACCCCACAACAAGGCAACCTTTCTTATCCTAATGAAATTTTGAAAACTGCCTTGTGATAACCGATAAAAAAATTATGGTTCTTGGAACCATTACTTTACTAATGTAACCTGAATTTAAACCTGTCAGGTAGCTGTTGATATTAGGAATGGGTATTTCAGACAAATATATTAGTTTCTAGCAACTGATGATAAAAAAGGAGGCCCTAAAGAGAAGGGAGGAAAGAAAACATCAGAAACCTACTGAGATTTTCATTCAGGTGATTTATTATTGAAGAAATTTCCCAAAGGAATATTCAAGGGTCATCATCTTCCAGCCCTATAAGGCAGGGAGCTACCAGCTAAAGATTAAAATGTTTTTGTGGTTTCACCTGAACCTTTCTTTCTTAACTGGACACCCTCTGGTCCTCCCAGCCTCCACACTCATACAGGGAATGTTATTTATACCATGGGGGTAGACGGGAATGTGTGACTATGGCTTCGTGCTGAGACACCACAGCAAGGTTCCCGACCACCAACTAAAAAGGAACTTTGATCTAGTGGAGTTCAATCCATTAGTTCGACTTTATTCCAATAACCCCCAAGCTATTCATCAATCGACCAGCCAGGCGTCTTGTATGCTGGACACCTTACAGTCTTGTTTTCATCCTTTGTTTTTGGATGTTGTGTTTTCTGGTTGCCTGTGACTGTGGTGATGGTCAATGTGTGTCCCAGGTGGTTACCACCTCAAGTCTACGGATCAATTCTTTTGCTTGCTGAAGTCTCACAGCACCACAAGGATATTATTTTTTTGTGCCTTCTAAATAAAACTGTGAAAGCTGTA
Source organism: Crenichthys baileyi (assembly GCA_036173005.1). NCBI lineage: Eukaryota > Metazoa > Chordata > Actinopteri > Cyprinodontiformes > Goodeidae > Crenichthys > Crenichthys baileyi. The sequence goes on along the minus strand of JAHHUM010002597.1, from coordinate 1,333,762 downwards.
AAGGATTCGCTTCTGAATTATTTGCCCTGGAACAAGTAGATTCATTAAAAAACATATTTTTCAAATAATACTTGATAGTTAGGAGATGGCACAATGCAGTTGCAGCATTAATCTCCTCTGCATGGAATCAACTTGTTTAAAAATAAAAATAACAAACTGAAACTCAGTTATTTATTTTTATCCAGAGCTGACATTAATCCAGATGGTGGTTAGTAAAGTTTTTGGGGGTATACTGGCACATTAAGGGCTGCACGGTGGCGCAGTTGGTAGCACTGTTACCTTGCAGCAAGAAGGTCCTGGGTTCGATTCCCGGCCGGGGGTCTTTCTGCATGGAGTTTGCATGTTCTCCCTGTGCATGCGTGGGTTCTCACCGGGTACTCCGGCTTCCTCCCACAGTCCAAAGACATGCCTTTTAGGTTAATTGGTCACTCTAAATTGCCCTTAGGTGTGTGAATGAGTGTGTGCATGGTTGTTTGTGTGTTGCCCTGCGATGGACTGGCGACCTGTCCAGGGTGTACCCTGCCTCTCGCCCATAGACTGCTGGAGATAGGCACCAGCTCCCCCGCGACCCACTATGGAATAAGCGGTAGAAAATGACTGACTGACTGACTGGCACATTAAGATTTATGAGACTTTTTGACATTAATATTTTAATAGGCACAGAAACAACTGAGGTAACAAATACATACATTTCAAGATTAAACATTTTATAAATGGTAGTAAAAGGAAAATTTGTTCTTAAAGCTACATTTATTCCTCACACAGTAGTCCTTCAAAGCTGCAGTCAGAGACCCTCCGCTTCCAGGACTAAAAGTGAATTGCACATACGCCAAGCCAAGTCAACCTGATCCTCCAAAAGTCAAGAGAGGCTATAAATGTAAAACTTTCTGACTAAAATATAGTTATAAAATAGGTAGCTGCATTTCTATGGTCCCTTTTTAATGAATTTATTTTGTTAGGTGTGACCTGTTGTGGACCCGAAAGTTAAAAAGTAAACCAAACTTAACCAAATTCTAATGAAAATATAATCATTAGAAAAATTAAGATAGAAAACCAAAACAAGAAGTAATTTCTTTTAAAATGTGTCTTTTAAGCCCAAATGTAGGAGGAGAGGAAAGGTTGCAATAGTAACATTTAAACAACAAAAGTAGACTGAAATAGTTTTTTTCCAAATATTTTAGTGAGTTTTTAAATCACTTTTTCTCTTTCACTTAATGTTACTCCTCTCCTGAAGCATCCATTACAATAACATGCACACTGCCAATTATGCAAATTAGGTGATTATGATGTTCTGTTACTAACACTGAGCAGAGGATGACCTCTGGTGGTCACGATTGTCATAGCAGCGTTATTTTGCAACTTCAGTGCTTCTGTGGTTAGTTTAAGCTGTATGAAGAAACTAAAAAGTCACGGGTTTCTTACTCTGTATTATATGGTCAGGAAAACATTTGCCTGTGAGTATTTCTACATTCGGTGGCTGTAGAACTTCATACAGAGTTCATCTTGATTATCTACCTTGTTTATTGAACGTAAATAAGTTTAATATCTTTTGTCTGTTTGAAAATGCTAATATTAGCATCTATATGGATTTTCTATAGAAGTCCACATTAAGCTAGTGGTATAGTTTTATTCATTGAATGTACTGTGTTACATAACTGCATTTAGGAAACAAATGTAATTGAGACATATTTGAATTGTTTGTTTTGCAGTTTTACAGTAAGTCTTAAGTAAAGCTTTGAAGAGAATCTCAGCGTGGGGCTTTTCTTGAGATACCTGTTGTCTATCTGTTGAGCCTACCTACACATAAAAGGAGGAGCAAAAAAGTGATAATGTTGATAATTTAGGAGTGGGTTTCTCCCACTGGTCTGGACCTTTTGTGCAGGTGTGAATACACTGAAGCGAACCCTTTGCCTGGACCAAACAACTGGACTGAGACCCACCTTTTTGAGGTGGTCCCGGTCCCGGTGAGAATATGAACCAGTCTCAATCCGACCCAACCACAGGAAAGATACGCGCTTTGGAGCCCAACAAACCACTGTGGTGAATGTTGTGAATAGTGAATGTTGTACTGAAGTCATACCTGATTTGCCGTCTTTTGCTTAGCAATGCTGCTGTCAGCATGCTGTGGGTCAGGGCACGCAGAACACATTGTCTCTTTCAGCTTGCAGCACGCAGACGCCGTTCTAAAATTACAAATAGAATGTAGCAAAACCTGCGTTTAATGAGCTGCTCTTGACTCTCACACTGATTTTGCAGCTGTAATAGTTGCACAAATATGCAAAACAGAAATGCAGCAAGCATTAATTCCCTGATGGTTTTCCTCTGTTCCTGGTCCATGTTCTGTCTGGCCATGTCATTTCTGTCCAGTGGGAGCAACGATCGTCACACCCGTAGCTTTGTTTACAAGTTATAGTTACATATACTTACAAAACTTACAATGTCAAAGTGAACCAAAGAACTTTCCTGGTGTGAATACACCCTTAGTGACTTTTAGAACAGTCAGTGTCTACTCTTCTTACTAAGGAGTTGCCAAAACTGACTGACATTAAATAGGGTGCAATTTTTATCTTAGCTATAAAATTTGGAAAAAATCTAAACCTGTGTTTTGCCATATGATTGGCTGAATGCTAAATTGCTAAAGCCAACTTTAGCTAAATAAACAAAGAAAAATATACATGTTAATATATGTTAAATGGTAAAAGTGACTTTACCTGCTCTAAAACTCAACTAATATTGACTGATTATTGATAAAGGTAAAAATAAAATTGCCTGATCCATGAAGTAATCAAGACTTGATAGATGGTTGCAAAAAATGCTAAAATTCACTTCAGCTTCTTTAAATTGAAAGCCAAAGGTGCAAAACAATTTTTATAATGCTAAAACTAAGAATGATCTGAAGTTAGCAATGCTGTTGAAAGCAGTAAGGTGGTAATGGCACTTAAAATTATCTCATTTACATGCTTAATTGGTTTAGCCAGTCTTACGGAGATAAGCACTGGCTAAGATGATACCATCATACCTCTATTTATTTGATTTATCTACAGGCTAAATACTTAAGTTGTCAAACAGAACAAATTACAAGACAAAAAGTTGGCCCAAAATGGAGGGTAGAAGGAACACCGTCTTCATTTTAAACTTACCTAACAGTCCAGTAAGTTTTGGAGTCTATGTGGAAGTTTTTGTGCTGTCTTTTGGATTATATTGCCTCTCAGTTCTGTAAAAAAAAAAAAAAAACACAGATTGACTAAAAGTATATAGCTAAAGTTAGAAAGTGTGGTAAAAAATTGGAGAAGCACCAAATGACCACAATCTAGTGACTGCTGTTCAGTTTCTGTCAGAGGCCAAGCGGTTTCACTCCCACACACATCTGCAGTGCATCTGTTGCTTTGCGCCTTATGTTGAAGGATTCTTCATGAGAATGTAGAATCACTCTTTACGGACTCATAGAAACTTTCCTACTTTTTAATGGAAAATCAAGTGAAATTTATTATGAGAATTAACACAAAGCTGTCTCAACGCCCTTCCACATGTGTTGAGTGCGTATTACAGGCATGAGTAAATACAGGGGTTGGACAATGACACTGAAACACCTGGTTTTAGACCACAATAATTTATGTGTAGGGCGTATGGTGTAGGGCCTCCTTTTGCAGCCAATACAGCGTCAATTAGTCTTGAGAATGACATATACAAGTCCTGCACAGTGGTCAGAGGGATTTTAAGCCATTCTTCTTGCAGGATAGGTCACTACGTGATACTGGTGGAGGAAAACATTTCCTGACTCGCTCCTCCAAAACACCCCAAAGTGGCTCAATAATATTTAGATCTGGTGACTGTGCAGGCCATGGGAGATGTTCAACTTCACTTTCATGTTCATCAAACCAATCTTTCACCAGTCTTGCTGTGTGTATTGGTGTGTTGTCATCCTGATACACAGCACCGCCTTCAGGATACAATGTTTGAACCATTGAATGCACATGGTCCTTAAGAATGGTTCGGTAGTCCTCGGCAGTGACGCGCCCATCCAGCACAAGTATTGGACCAAGGGAATGCCATGATATGGCAGCCCAAACCATCACTGATCCAACCCCATGCTTCACTCTGGGCATGCAACAGTCTGGGTGGTACGCTTCTTAGGGGCTTCTCCACACCGTAACTCTCCTGGATGTGGGGAAAACAGTAAAGGTGGACTCATCAGAGAACAATACATGTTTCACATTGTCCACAGCCCAAGATTTGCGCTCCTTGCACCATTGAAACCGACGTTTGGCATTGGCATGAGTAACCAAAGGTTTGGCTATAGCAGCCCGGCCGTGTATATTGACCCTGTGGAGCTCCCGACGGACAGTTCTGGTAGAAACAGGAGAGTTGAGGTGCACATTTAATTCTGCCGTGATTTGGGCAGCCGTGGTTTTATGTTTTTTGGATACAATCCGGGTTAGCACCCGAACATCCCTTTTAGACAGCTTCCTCTTGCGTCCACAGTTAATCCTGTTGGATGTGGTTCGTCCTTCTTGGTGGTATGCTGACTTTACCCTGGAGACCGTGGCTCTTGATACATCACAAAGACTTGCTGTCTTGGTCACAGATGTGCCAGCAAGACGTGCACCAACAATTTGTCCTCTTTTGAACTCTGGTATGTCACCCATAATGTGTGCATTTCATCATATTTTGAGCAAAACTGCTCTTACCCTGCTAATTGAACCTTCACACTCTGCTCTTACTGGTACAATGTGCAATCAATGAAGACTGGCTACCAGGCTGGTCCAATTTAGCCATGAAACCTCCCACATTAAAATGACAGGTGTTTTAGTTTAATTGTCTAACCCCTGTAGTTGATACACACACTGGAACTCCCTTTGTGTGGCCTCCTTTAGGGTCTGACTCAAGGTCAACTCTGTCAGTGATGTCTTATGTTGCATTACCTTCCGCAGACAGGCCCCTGCTATATTGCTTGAAGATTTGAACTTTGACCTGCACTGGGTTAGATGTCAGCTTTGACCCATTGCAGACTGTAGATCTGTAGGACCACTTACAGCAACTGGGGGCACATCAGATCAGAATATAGTAAGTATATGATTACATTTGTATCTAGAACACCATCAGTGCGATCATACTGCTACCTCCGTTATCCATTTGATCTAATATTGTAATTGTCCCCATACAATACATGAACTTTAAATATGTCTAGTTTCTTTTAAATTTCCACTATTCAGTCTGGCAGCTTAACCTTTTAATCAGTCAATGTAAGCCACTTCCTTACAAACACATAAAACTTTAAGGTCCAGATTGTTTGTTTATGTCACAGAATATTTCACAAAATGAGAGACAATCAAACTGCCTCTGAAATACTGCTGAAATTACACACACCTAAACATCGGCTATATCCCCATGGGAGAGAAACACATATAAATAAACCCAAAACAGTATATGTAGGTGTTATTATTTAGAAGTGGGAGGAACCACAGACTTTCTTAGAAGTTAACAAGCGAGATCCAGAACCCTTATATGATATGCTCTGTTGTTGTCTGCACTCCCATGGAGACGCAAATAGTACCAAACACTCAGTTAAATGTGGCATACCCAACCTCTGAACTTGTGAAGTAGTTCAGGACTCCCTGCTGCTCTCAGACTCCTCATTGTGGGCGGCGAGTTCAAAACTTAATATATAATTTTTTTTTACTTATTCCAAAATCCTTTACTAACTTAGTTTTCAAGGAAGGCCATTACCTTTTTGCAGAACTTTTGCAGGTTTTGAGGAGTCAGTTAGGAAACCTCCAGGAGCTCTTTTACTGAGTTCATTACGATCCCAACAGATGGTAAAACAGCAGCTGCTCCAGAGGAAGGATGATTCTGAATAAGTTTGAGAGTTTTTTTCTCATAAGCTGCTATCGCCACCTCCTTCTTAAGTCCTCTGGGCCAATTTTCACAGGCAGCAGGGGACGAAAGCAATGAGTCTCCTCACAGCAAGGTGTGACGCCGAGTGGGGAGAGGAAGATGTCCGTTGGTGAGAGAGAAAAGAGACGACACTTCAGTGTTTGGCAAGCTGAAGTGCTGACAAGCTTCAGAAACCTTCAGGTCCTGTTTGTCAGACTCGAGAGCACAGCTTCTTACTGTTGTTACCTCACACAAACATTCACTTCATCTGTGGCTTCCTTTAATCTCTGGCAACATTTCTGTAGCTCTTCAATCGGTCTTGGACTCAATATGACTGTATTTGCTATGATAATTATAAATCTGTAATATCATCAAAAGTTAATTGGATTAAAGGACTAAAAAGGGTGAGTTTAACCCTGAAGTGTTATCTCTGTTCATCAGCCTTTGAATTTATTTAGGATTATGTAAGATAACATTTCTTTTAGATTTTCTAGAAATCAATCTAACCATCCATTTATGGTTCACATATGAACAGGTCCAGCAGGAAAACCCAGTTAACTCTCCCTAGCAACACTATTGAACTTCTTCTGGTGCCAATATGTTTCTAGTACTGAAGGGATATACACTCAATGGTCACTCTATATGGTACACCTATTGAATTTCTTGGCAAGAGAAATGGTCAATTATCCTTTCACATGACAGCAATGATATGCAATTAGCCATCTAGGGTAGAATTGGTATGGACAGCTTTGTAAGGATTATGAATCTGAGAATATTATTTAATATTTAATATTAATATTTTATCAAATAATATTTTGGTCTGTTAAGGGTTGCCCTGTGAATACCAGCCCAGTAAGGCGATGGTATTAGGACAAAATAGAAAGGTGTGAGCCAAGCTCTGACATTATTGAACAGCAAAACTATGCACACACATGGAATGAATTCACACAATTTCTTAAAATACAAGAATTTATTAACAAAAATAAGTCAACTCAAAGTCAAACATATTTCAACCAACAAACTATTTACTATGCTAAAACAATCCAACTAAACTACCAAGCAGAATTAAAGAATGACGAAGACTAATGGGCTATGTACAACATAAACAAGTTGATTAAAGATGATTGAAAATCATGACCAAAAGAGTGATGCAACATTACCATGCAATGTTATTTATGTTTGAGAACCAAGGATTATCTTGAAGAATCTGGAAATGAAGTTAAGTTAGTCTTGGAACTAACTTAGGCAATAATCAGCATACCTTTAGACAACCATTCACAATGCAAGATCAGATAAAATATTATTTTAATAAAATAATGTTTTAAAGAATGATCTGCTGAATAAAACCAACCTTCTGGATGACTAATTCTCAACGGTGTCTCATTAGCTGCCTTTATTTATTAAAATAATATTTAAAGAAATATTATTAAGGAAATGGTAAAATATTTAAGGAAATATTTTGGAAAAGAGCCAAATCTTTCTGGAGAAATGGAGCTTAATGGTGTTTACTTAGTTATCAAGTTTAGTAAAATAATGTTAGGGACATATTATTTACTGGATTGAAAACTACACCTTTCTGGGTAAATATTATTTAGCAGCAAGCACGTGTTCTTATCCGTTAGCAGTTGAAGCTAACAAAAGAAGCTGATAGCTTAGCACCAGAATCAAACACACACCTTTAAAATACCGTCAATAAAAGGGATTAAAATGCATAAGCACGGATGGCGTGTTATGATCAATCTTCTGTGTTAAAATCACCCCTTTAAATAAAGTTTGTCTTAACTTTAAAAACACACAAACACAGAGCACAAAACTGAGCACGTGCTAAGCAGATAGCCTGCTAGCACTAAGATAACAGTTTCACACAAAAAAAAACTTCATAAAATGAAAAGTTCAGATCATTTCATCCTAAATATCTTCTCTGCCCAAACCCTAACCTCATTTGAATTGTGTTGAGGAGGAGTTGTCCAGGCAACGACGAAGTTTGAAGAAAGCTCTGTGAACAAAGGGTTAGCTTCCAGCTGTGGCTGGGCGGCCTCTCTGTCGGGCCGACCAAACTGCACATTACCATGGTGATGCGGCTACTTCTTGTCCTTCTCTCAGGCAGGGAAAACCGCTTCACTCGGCTTGTAGAGACAGCGTCTCCACTGGGGACTTCTCTGGGACAGTTTGCTTCTGCAGGCCTCAGAGAGAAAGTAAGCAATGCTTATACCTTAATTTACCCCGTTCATGAATGAAAATACAGGATACACATAAAGTATTTCATTCATACTTAACTTTGTGCATATGATCTGTGTTCGTATGACACTCTTGGATCCAGTTGAAGAGCTATGTCTGTTTGCCACCAAAGAGACATTAGCATGCTTGTCCCCCCTATCCAGTCCCTCTGAAGGCCTTGTGGAAGAGGCAGGATGTAGCAAGAGCGGTGCTTTTATTAGGACCGTGACGTCACTGGAAGTCCGCAGTTATCCCGTTTCCTGGCTGTGCTGGAAGTAGGTTAATGCAATTTATTTAGTTCCAGAAACGTTTGTACCGGAGTTTTAATGTTGAAATCCATGGCTGTGGTCCCAACAGCTTGCTGAAGTTGAAGCATCAGAATCAGGAAGAAAATAGATATAAAGAGAATAAATTTTAACTTGGCATGGTTGTCGTAGCAGAACGGCTGGTCTAGTTGGGTTTTCCCACAAAACCATCTCTCAGACAGAATTGTCTTGTTGATATTAGAGATAAATAACTAGTTTGAGATGATAAAAAGGCTGCAGTGGCTGAAATAACCACTGTAACCAACAATGATAATAATTTAGAATTTATTCATCTCACAATAGAGAAATTATCCTCTGCATTCAACCCTTCCCTTAGGGACCAGTGGGCTGCCATTGTGCGACGCCCAGCGAGGATTGAGGAGGGGCTAAGGGTCTTGCTCAGGGACCCAGAGTGGCAGGCTGTGGAATTCGAACCAGGGTACTTGTGGCCTCCCGAGGACGCAAATCCCCTGCTCTCTAACCACTAGGCCACCACTCCCCCAGTGTATACAAAATACTATTTCTGGACAAACAACAGAGTGAACCTTGAAGCAGATCAGATACAGCAGTGGAAAGCACACCGGATGCCACTCCTGTTAGCAGCCTGCTGCATATTGTCACTTCTCCAGCAGCTCATGAACAGAAGTATAGCCTTCTGATGAGTGAAGAGAATTGGTCGAAGCGCTGAACCCTGTGGTACACCACTTATCATTAACATGAATAAACTGGAATCTGTCAGACAAATATGATTTTAACCAGTCTACTGCAGTGTGCTTGATCCCTACAGGGATTCTGAGAGACTGTTCACTGACGCTATATGCTCGTTTAGGAGTGAATGCTGCAAGTCAGTTACTCAATGCAATCTGTTGGGTTTTCCTCAGATAGAAAACTTTTTAACCAATTTGATTAATAAACTGAGTTTGACTGCACTGAGATTCAAGATTGAAGATTGTTTATTGTCATTATGTCATTATTATTGAGACCTGGTTCAAAAGATACACCTGTAGGTTATAGACACTTTACCAAATTTAAAAACACTTATAGAAAAAGAAAATATTTGTTCATGGAATGTGGCATGCTGTATTTAGTATTTACATAAAGTGCAGCTTGTGCTGAAACAGTCTGAGAAGGGCTGGTGGTTTGTTTGATTGTCAGCAGGAATGTTCATTGCCTTTATTGCTTTGGGAAAGAAACTGAGTCTTTTTTTTTTTTTGATGTGATGTTGCTTAATTGTTTTCCTGACAGAAGTGGGACTGTAGCAATGTGTCCGACCCTTTTCTGAACTCGTGCAGCATAAATCGAGTCCAGGTCCGGTAGACGACATCCCACAATCCCCTGTGCTGTCCTCACCACCCATGCTAAGTCCTTTCTCTCCTGTGCCATGCAGTCCCCATACCACACTGTCAGATGGAAGTAAAATAGTCTCAATAGAATCAGACATTTTTTAGACATTGAATTTATAACACTGAATTTTTATCCTGTGCAATTATGTAATTTTTTTTTTTTTACTTAAAATTTGCCAGCAAAAATTCACCTGCAGAAATTCGCCTGCAAGAATTCACCTGCAGAAATTCCCCTGCAGAAATTCACCTGAAGAAATTCGCCTGCAGAAATTGGCCTGCAAATGTGTTGCCGCTTCTTCCGGTCACTTCAAAAAAAGAGCATCTGCGGACAGGGTTGGGGCACTAGCTGTCATCAGGTCAGTGAAACATTTCATTCAGTTCCATTAGATGAAAAAAAAAAACAAATCTCAAATGGGTGTTAATTACCTGCTGTTTTGTAATAACGTATTTTTGGCAGAAAAATCTCATCACTGATCTTCATCAAGCCACTATCCAGCAAACTCTTAAGAGACTCGCCTCTGCCCAAGGCAATGGTGTGTCACATGATCAAATAAGCGTAATCTGATTGGCTAAAAGACGCTTGACTCGATCGAGTGCTGATTGCTTTAACACCCATTTGAGATTCGGTATTTTTTTTTTCATCTAATGGAACTGAATGAAATGTTTGACTGACCTGATGACAGCTAGTGCCCCAACCCTGTCCGCAGATGCTCTTGTTTTGAAGTGACCGGAAGAAGCGGCAACACATTTGCAGGCGAATTTCTGCAGGTGAATTTCTGCAGGTGAATTTTTGCGGGCAAATTTCTGCAGGTAGATTTCTGCAGGTGAATTTCTGCAGGTAAATTTTTTCAGGCAAATTCTTGCAGGTGAATTTTTGCTGGCAAATTTTAAGTACAAAAAAAATCACACATAAATTCAATGTCTAAAAAATGTCTGATTCTAATGAGACTATTTTACTTCCATACTGTCACAGTGAGGCACAGGATGCTTTCAATTGTGGCCCTGTAAATGTTTGTGAGAAGCTGAGTAGAGTCTAGTCTGTTTCAGCTTTCTGAGAAAGAAGAGAGGTTGTTGTGCCTTCTTTACCAGGTGGGAGGGAGAGGTCAGAGGAGATGTGAATGCCCAGGAACTTTATGCTGTCCACACGCCTTACTACAGTTCCCTGCATGCAGAGACAAGCATGTTCGGTCTTCCTAGATCTCCTGTAGTCCACTATCACTTCCTTGGTCTTGCTGGTGTTCAGGATGAGGTTGTTCCTGGAGCACCACTGAGTCAGGTTGCGGACCTCCTGTCTGTAGTGGTTCTAATCATTATTGGATATGAGAACCACAACAGTGGTGTCATCTGCAAACTTCACAACCATGTTTGTTTTGCAAATACTAGAGCAGTCGAGTGTTAATAGGGTGAAGAGGGCACGGCTGAGAACGCAACTATGCGGCATGCCAGTGCTGAGGATCATTGGGGAAGATGTGAGTTTCCCTATCCTCACCACCTGGGGCTTGTTGGTGAGGAAGTCGCTGATCCAGGAGCCAAGTGGTGCAGATAAACCAAGGTTGTGGAGCTTCATAGACAGCATGTCAGGAAGGATGTTGTTGAAGACTGAGATGAAGTCCACAAATGGCATCCTAACAAAGCTGTTAGGGTGCGGCAGATGAGTCAGGGCTGTGTGAAGTGCCAATGAGACAGCATCCCCTGTGGAGTGATTCTCCCTCTAGGCGAACTGTAGGCTGTCCAGCAGGCCTTGATGTACTTCAGGAAGATCCTTTCAAAGCACTTCATGATGACCAGGGTCAGGGCAACAGGATGGTAATCAATAAGGCAGGTGATGGTTGATTTTTTGTGCACAGGCACAATAGTGGAGGACTTCAGGCAGGCAGGGACCATGGAAAGCTGCAGGATGAGGTTGACGATGTCCAAAAAAAACCCTGCAAGTTGGTCAACACATGATTTTAGCATCTGACCTGACATGATGTTTGGACCTTCAGCCTTGTTGATGATCTTCCTCATAATGGAGGTCACTTGGTGCTGCTGCAGAACGAGATGCTGGTGCTGCACCTCAAAGCATGCAAAAAAGCTGTTTAAGGTGTCAAGGAAAGCTGGGTCATGGCTAAGCTGCTGGTTGCTCTGCTTATAAGCTGTGATCTGATGCCTCTCCACATACTGCGTGGGTTGTCGTTGTTGAAGTGCTCCTTTGTGCACTGCTTGTACCTTTGCTTAGTCTGTTGGATGCCCTTTCTCAGTTCTTTCCAGGCCCTGCTGTAGGACAGTTGGTCACTTCATCTGTAAGCTGCATCCCAAGTTCTTAGCAGGGTCCACACTGTGCCATCTACCCATGGTTTCTGGTTAGGAAAAACCCAGATTGTTTTTTTGTGGGTAGGACTGCATCAGTGCAAAAGTGAATATAGGATAGCACAGATGATGTGTATTCCTCCAGATTAGCATCCTCTTTAAACACTCCCCAGTCTGTGTGCTCAAAGCAGTCCTGTAAGGCTGAGCAGGTATCTTCAGTCCAAACCTGGATGGTTCTGATGATAGGTTTGGTTCTGCAGATCAGAGGTTGTAGGCAGGCACCAGGTCCACAGAGATGTGATCTGACATTCCAAAGTGAGGAGCCGCTGCAGCTTGGTATGCTCCAGGGATGTTGCAGTAAACCTGGTCTAGAAAACTGTGCTCTGTGGTTGGAAACTTTATATATTTGTGGAATTTGGGGAGCATAGCTTTTAATTCCACATGTCTCCAGCGACAATCGCAGCTACCTCTGATTTATCGTTCATTTGGCTGTTGTCGAGGCTGTACAGCTCCTCCAGGGCTAGCTTAGCATTGTTCTGAATTGGCATTATATAAATAAACTATAATGAACAGAACTGAGTACTGTGATCAGCCAATGATGGAGCTTTTTCCATATTTAACAAGGAAGTTTATTTCAGCGGAAGGTTGGAATCCAGATGGGTGCTATTTGCTGAGCTTCTTTTATCACAACAGATTAAAGCAAACCCATCATTATCAGAGACAAATGTTAAGAGATGCTTTAGGCTCTCCCCAACCTGATGGGAGTATTAAATCTTTTCAGGTTGAGATTCATGGACTTGTACTCAGAGAAACTGACATCTGTCCCAGCTACATCACACTCTGCTGAGAACCACTACAGTTTGCGCTCAACACCAACAAAAAAACACATAATTAGCAAAAGAAAAGATGAAATCAGGACATTCCCGATCCAGAAATTTCTCATTTCCATGGCTACGCTTTGAGATCCTTTCGTGAAAGCTCCAAACAGGAATGTGACAAGGTGCAGCCGAGACCAAAGAGATGGACATTACTTTGTGCCTTCTGGGTTGATTTTAAAGATAAATCTGTATATTTAAATTGTCATGGAAGAAAAATGGTTTGTTTTCAGGAGTGACCGCACATTTTGGTTGAGGAGGCATTGGTTTATGCCTCAGATTTCACAGAACTGCAGAACGATAACGGAGATGAGAGATAAGCATTTTTTTGTTAAATATTTTCCACTCAATGTTTTTTCTCTTCGAGAACAGTTTGGCTTGTTTGGTGCTTAGAAACAAAAAGCTTTTTCAGCTGAGCCTCTATTCAGAACACAGACAAGAGTTAACACACATACACACACACCTGCAATCACACACAGCAGGTCGTATCTCTGCTTGTTTTCAGCATCGATTGCAGAGATCGACCTTGCTGAGCTTCACAACATCCAGTCAGTAACCAGTCAGTAACTGAGTGACCGCTGCATTGATCCTCTGCCTCAGTGACTGATTAATAGCCTGACACGACTGTTTCCTGCCTGCTTGTCTACGGACTGATTTGTTTCCTGCTCAAACAGCTCTTTTTCTACCATTCATTTCTGGTCCGCTTTCATTTTTTCTGGTTGCTGTGATGTTCTTTGATGCCGAGGATCAGAAAGAAGGAGCGCTCTGAACGCAGCAGGCCATAGGTTTGAACCCCGCAGTGGGCTGTCTTTCAGCAAAGACCTAGGACGTTAAAAGGACTGCCGGTCGATAGCTCGCTGTGTGGCTGCACTCAATCGACAGGCTGATAAAAGCAGCTGATTGGCTGAGGGATCTGACCATGGATTTATGAGGAGAGGACTCTGTTTGGAAAGCTCGGAGCTTTGTTGGATGTTTCCTGACTGTGTTGTCAGAAGATGACAACACAAAACTATGTGTGTGAGCAAAAACTGGACCTTGTTCAATTAGGCTGCACCAAAGCATGGCGTTCATGGCATTCTTCGTTTGAAGGAAAAAGGAAACTCTTTCGTTTTCTCATCAAGCGAAGCAGCCGCAGGCGGTGAAAGCACATCATATGAAGTGTTTTTTTCACCATAATGGTAAAATACTAGCAGGCTTTAACGTGACTGATGTGTCTTGAACTTGTAATGATAAACTCTGCACCTGGGGAGAATAAATGAACAAAAATGGAGGTGGCGAAGTGCGGCTTCTTGTTTATTTCTCTTTATTTTTTATCAGTGCAGGGCTTCAGAGCTGCATGTTTTCACGCTGAAGTGGTAATTTCTTCTTGTGGAAGCAGATTTCTTTTTACCACCTTTGCTCACTCGTCCTCCCACTCGGCGCTCGTCTGTAGCTCAGCTCTGCCATATTTTTAAAGAAGTTTTTTTTTTTGTGGCTTGACTGGGTGAAGGCAAACGTACAAACACCCTGGAAAATCCCATAAATCCTCCCTCCTTTGATATCCTTCCCCGGTGCATGGTGTTTAACATGCGCATCAGCAATGCAAAAAGAGAGGGTGGCAGTTATGTGGATGCAGTGCATGATCAGGCAAGAAGGAAACAGGAGTTCTTAAATTTTACTTTAGCAACTCTGTCACACTAATTGGCAACCCTGCTGACAATAATTTACATTATACTCTTCTGCCAATAGGGCAGCACTTAGTCTTCTCATGTAACATTTTACAAGGGTTGTGAGAGAGAATTGACTTTTGACCATTCCTCTTTGGACAGTCTCTCTGGATCATCCCAGTTCCTCACTAGATTTTCATTTAATAGATTCCTTCTATTTCAAAGATTTTATAACTGTACCATACAAACTTTATCATAACATGCTTTAAAACAACCACTACTGAAACAAAGTTCTGCACATAACTGCAGCCTATAAACATGTAGAAATGTGGTATAAAAAAACATAAAAGTTTATACAAAATAAAACCTATTAAAACAAACAAGGTCAAACTGAGTATTACTAATGTTGAACAAAAATGGCACAAGAACAATAAAAGATTAAACAAAAAAATAGAAACAAATTAAATGCCATACACTATAGCAAGGTGTCTAGGGCCTTTGGAAAAGAAACAGGCCGTCAGCATGACAAACTCTCCACCATGCATAATGTTGGGT
Source organism: Crenichthys baileyi (assembly GCA_036173005.1). NCBI lineage: Eukaryota > Metazoa > Chordata > Actinopteri > Cyprinodontiformes > Goodeidae > Crenichthys > Crenichthys baileyi. Next base: position 1,318,658 of record JAHHUM010002597.1, on the reverse strand, counting down.
GTGGTGCCTCTCCGCGTATTAACCCTTTGTTTTATGCCAGACCTACCTAAAGCGCTTGTGCAGAATGGCAAAATCTCATTACACAGTTCCAGTTAAAGTATCTATAGTGTTTAGCGTATAGTGTTTTGGAGTTGCACTTGTATCTTTCTAACTTGAATGAATGTATTTTCTTTTCTTTCCCCGTTTTAAAGAGAATTGTTCAAAGTAATAGGCGTCTGTGTCATGTCATGAGACTTCCTTCCTTACAGTTCAATTTGGACCTTCAGCAGTATTAGAAGGTAGAGGTTATAGGAGAGAAAAGACAAGCAACCCATAGATTTTTGGTCAATATAGCTTAACAAAAATGTGGGTAGAGGTCCAAGACTTGCTTTATGAGTTAGGATGTAATCATGGCCTAGTGAACACAGTGAAACCAGCAAGAGCTGAAGCAAGAGCTTTGAAATTTGATGGAAATCTGAGCGTGTCATGACAGACTGATCACAACATACACTCACCGGCCACTTTATTAGGTACACCTTGCTAGTCCCGGGTTGGACCCCCCTTTTGCCTTCAGAACTGCCTTAATCCTTCGTGGCATAGATTCAACAAGGTACTGGAAACATTCCTCAGTGAGTTTGGTCCACATTGGCATGATAGCATCACATAGATGCTGCAAATTTGTCGGCTGCACATCCATGATGCGAATCTCCCGTTCCACCAAATCACAAAGGTGCTCTATTGGATTGAGATCTGGTGACTGTGGAGGCCATTTTAGCACAGTGAACTCATTGTCATGTTCAAGAAACCAGTCTGAGATTATTCGTGCTTTATGACATTGTGCGTTATCCTGCTGGAAGTAACCATCAGAAGATGGGTACACTGTGGTCATAAAGGGATGGACATGGTCAGCAACAATACTCAGGTAGCCTGTGGTGTTGACACGATGCTTAATTGGTACAAAGGGGCCCAAAGTGTGCCAAGAAAATATCCCCCACACCATTACACCACCACCAGCCTGAACCGTTGATATAAGGCAGGATGGATCCATGCTTTCATGTGGTTGATGCCAAATTCTGACCCTACCATCCGAATGTCGCAGCAGAAATCGAGACTCATCAGACCAGGCAACGTTTTTCCAATCTTCTATTGTCCAATTATGGTGAGCCTGTGCAAATTGTAGCCTCTGTTTCATGTTCTTAGCTGACAGGAGTGGCACCCGGTGTGGTCTTCTGCTGCTGTAGCCCATCCGCCTCAAGGTTCGACGTGTTGTGCGTACAGAGATGCTCTTCTGCATGCCTTGGTTGTAACGAGCGGTTATTTGAGTTACTGTTGCCTTTCTATCAACTTGAACCAGTCTGGCCATTCTACTCTGACCTCTGGCATCAATATGGCATCTGCGCCCGCAGAACTGCCGTTTACTGGATATTTTCTCTTTATTCGGACCATTCTCTGTAAACCCTAGAGATGGTAGTGTGTGAAAATCCCAGTAGATCAGCAGTTTCTGAAATACTCAGACCAGCCTGTCTGGCACCAACAACCATGCCACGTTCAAAGTAATTTAAATTACCTGTCTTCCCCATTTTGATGCTTGGTTTGAACTGCAGCAGATCGTCTTGACCATGTCTACATGCCTAAATGCATTGAGTTGCTGCCATGTGATTGGCTGATTAGAAATTTGCGTTAACGAGCAGTTGGACAAGTGTACCTAATAAAGTGGCCAGTGAGTGTATACAGACCATGAAATGAAGCATGCATGTATACAATATTACCATCACCCACAACAGACTTCTCTGCACCCACAACAGACTTCTCTTTGGAAGTCAAGTATTGTCTTTGGTTTAAAAGAAAAGAGTGATTTCAAAGATCAAGGGCCAGTTTTGCTGGCTTGCTGCCTCTTAGCCCCAGGGCTGAGTGGTGTCCCTGTCTTCATTGACAAGTTTGCTGGTCACACTTAGTCACGGGACTAATTTGATCAAGAGCAAAATAACAACATGCTGTCACCAGGTCCACTGACAAGGACCTATACAAGAGAGATATATAACTCTGTAAGTCAGGGCAAACACACTGATGCATAAGTTGTGATCTGTCTGTTATGGAAGTAAAATAATGTAATCAGAATCAGACATTTTTTAGACATTGAATTTATAATACAGAATTTTTATCCTCAGCAATTATGTATGTGATTTTTTTTGTACTTGAAACTCGCCAGCAAAAATTTCACCTGCAAAAATTCGCCTGCAAAAATTCAACTGTAGAAATTTGCCTGTAAAAAAAAAAATAATTGCCAAAATTCGAAAAGTGTTGACCTTCTGGTGATGCAAGCCAAAGCAATCAGCACCAGATCAAATCGAGCGGCTGATAATGCATCTCAACATTGGGTGCCACCCTCAAAAAAAAATCCAAGAAGGGTCAAGCAGCTTTTAGCCACGTGACTCACCATTTCGCTTCTGCCGAGGCTCTTCTTTTGATCCAGAATCGACGTAGCTGAAGTTGACTTCCAGTTGTAGGTTCCGATTTAGGAAACAGTTAAAGGGCATCTTTAATATGCTCCAACTCAAAAACTACAGTACTTAGACACTTGAGTCACCAGAGGGTCAACACATTGGCAGGTGAATTTTTGCAGGCGAATTTCTCCAGTTGATTTTTTTAGCCGAATTTCTGCAGTTGAATTTTTGCAGGTGAAATTTTTGCTGGTGAATTTTAAGTACAAGAAAAATCACATACATAATTGCACAGTATACAAATTTAGTGTATAAATTTAATGTCTAAAAAATTTCTCATTCTAATGAGACTATTTTACTTCCATAGCTGTTCTTCTGATTCATAAGCTTTAACAAACTTGTGTGATCTTCTCATCAGACTGCTTGACAATTTTCTCCACCACAAATCAAACCTACAACTTTCAGACTGGAAGAAAGCTACTCTTGCCACTTCCCACAGTCACCCTAGCTCTGTTCTTATCAGTTGCTGTCTTTTGTAGTGACAAAGACATCATAACGTCACTGTGAAGAAGAAAACTTCCTAAATCTCATGAAGGACAGAAAAAAGATTGTTTTTCTGCATTGAGTCATTTATTTTATTCGCCTCATCTACCTGTAAGCTCATGCTGAGAGAGTAGAGTTTATAGTGAGTCTGGGACTTATGATCCATGTACGCAGATTGATTTCATGTGTCCACAGCATTATGTTAAAGGGATATGAACAGGTGTCTGAAGAGGTTACACTTCACTAAGCGAGACTACAAACGACAGTGGTCTCACATAGAACAGAGAGAATAGACTAAAAAATAACTGTTCGCATTTAGTCTGATCAGAGCAAAGCCTCATTAATGTTTGACACAACACTGTGAAACCCACGCGCTCATTGTATACAGCATGAGTCAACAGTTGCAGACGTGGTGCATCTGTAGAATATGTAAGACACTGAGTCAGGCGCTGCTGAGTGAATCTGTAGGATCTTTATTAAAGAATAAAGTGATTAAGAAAATGAAAACATGAGCTACAGTAAACTTATGTGTGCAAATCCACAAATATATCCTGTTTTTTAATGTCCTTCTGCTTCAGTTTTCTTTCATCTGCTGGATGCTGACAAGAGGTTTTAATGAGCACTGTGTTGTTATGGTCATTAGCACTAAAACTTATTATTTATTTATACAACTCTGAACGTAAACGGGAACAGTCATTCTGGATGGGTAGGGTAATCCACGTTGCAGATTAAAGTCTCTGTAATCATGCAATTCTGTGTAATGAACAAACCTCTGTCTCTGTGAATAAACTGAAAAATCCTTAAGATGTTTCTCTGGGTTTATTTTGGATTTTTGTTGCTTTTTTCTTATTTCCTGTTTCATATAAGCATTTAGACCATCTCTGAAACATATTTTGAGGCAAAACTGAGTGTTTTCAGATGAAATCAGGATATTTCCAAATGTAATGGCAGGAGCAGGGCCAGAAGCTGTGCACACCCTGAGGTGAACATTAAACTGTGGCCTCCGACTGGCTTCGATACTCCGACTGTTCAACATAGGGAGGCTGATCCGTAGGTGGTGATGTTACGAAGCGGCAGACAAGCCTGAGGTGATTCATATTTCTGAGAGAATTATGATTCAAAAATTGGAGTTGCGGAATAAAATGTAGGAAGATTTCAGCAGCTAGACATTCAGATCAAAACCATTTTTTATTTTATTTATGTAAGCCATGGGGGAAAGACTGGAGATGTAAAATCGGTTTGGTTAAGATATGGAGCCCTTTAAATCAGAGACAGTTACACAAAACAATAAAACAGCCTCATTAAAAAATCTAATATGGTCGACCTCAGATTTAAACCTGATAATTGTCTGTTAAAGGAACAAGCAGATCACTACCTAATCCGGATGTAGTGACAGTGCAGAGAAGCAATTTCCTTTGAAACTTCCAACCAAACCAGAACCAGGGTCAATATAAGTGACCACTTACCGGTCGGGGAATGACAGCGATGGTTTCTTCCAGTAAAGACACACAGCCAAACACATTTATACATTTATAAAATTGGAGAGTTTTAAGCCTGGTCTTAAAAATAGTTAGGTGTTTGCTTCATGGACAAAACCTGGGAGCAGGATCCATGAGAGAGGGGCCTGTTAACCGAAAGACTCCCATTCTAGTTTTAGAAACTAGATCCTCCAGTAGAGATGGAGTTTGAGAGGGAAGTAATCTGAGATAAACATACGGAACAATTTGCTCTTTTATCTAAGATTGAGCTTGATTATTTACACTTATACATGTGAGAAATATATCTTTTAAATCTCATCAGAACTCTCCTCACAGCATTTTGACTCAGCTAAAGACTTATTACTGAATTGTTGTAAATTCCTGACTTCAGGAGGAATCTTATCCTGAGTATACAACTGATTTACCATCTTAACGAGGAAATCACTGCTTCTCTTACCAGAGTGGTACCAATAACTCCTGATGGAGGCATGTCTCTTCTTTAAATTCCCTAAGCATAAAGCTGCTGCAGTGATCTGTATGCTGGTCGGCTCATCAATGTGGGGATTTTCCCTGGCTGCATCGAGGTCACTGAGAAGCAGCAGCTCACTGAACTAAAAGAAGCTTTATTTCCTTCCTGGGTATTGTTCTCTGAAGATATATGTGATGTATGAGGTGCAGCAGCAGTATCACTGACTCCTGAACCTGTCACCATAATAATGTTTCTTACACTGAGTCAAGCTTAGATGAGACTTTTCCAAACGTTGTGTGCTACAAACCTGCATATTTAAACATTTTTTTCATGCTGGTCAGTGTCAGTAAATTTGTAATGCTGGAGTTCTATGCAAATGCAAATGGGAGCCAATGTTCATGTTTCAATGCTGTTTCCTACGCAAGTAAAAATTGTTAGATTTTAGTTGTAGTCTGGCATTAGTTTTAAACAATAAAACTGAATATTTCAGACACTCTTCTTTCTTTATTACAGTAAAATCCCAAATCTGAAACAAATTAAGATGGATAAAATAAACCAGATTCCATCCATCCCTTTACTATTATGGGGCCTGAACCTGGAGCTAAGGGCTCTACAATGAGAACCTAGACAGACACTCTCTGCAGGTTCTTTTAGGGGTTCCCTGGCTAATATTAACTCAGATGACTCATTTTGATGCAGAAGGGCAACTGTTCTACTTTGAGCCCCCATATGATGGAGCTTGTCACCTTATCTCTAAGTCAGAGCAATAAGGAAGGTCATTTCCGCTGCTTGTATACAGGAACTCATTCTTTTGGCCATGGTTTGAACATCTCATGACCACTTGCTTTTTACTTCCCTGCTTAAAGGAGAGACACACCCCCGACTCAGAGCGAGCATTCCAGCTTTTGTTTTATTTTGAGCAGGTGATTTTAGTTATGATAAAATTGGTATCCATGACTGGCATTATCATGCATCATTCATCAGCTTTTCCTTAATGGTTTAAAACATAGAATTCCAGTCCTACACTAGTTTGAAAAGTTTATCAGTGCTTCATACTGCTTCATATACTGTCAGTTAAAAAATCATTGTTCCTCAAAGAAAGACTGGAAGAGATCTGAATATTCCTCCTTCTACAATTTAGAATAATTATTCAAGGGGTGCAATGAGATCTTGTGGCACAAGTTCTCATGATAACACTTTTATATCTCTTATCAATGTCTGTCTTGGGAAGTTTTATGAAGGTAATGTTTCAGCCTAAGCTATTTTATAAACTGTAAATTTGAAGGTGAGTAGTGTAAACCTGACAGTCTATATCTTTGTTTAGAAACTTTTGTTTTGAAGTACGACAGGAAGTGGTTTCTGAGTTTTTGTCCATTGAATGAGGGAGTTGGCTATTAAAGACACCTTCAAGAGGGTGACAACTCTCAGCTGAAAAAGCACTGAAGAACCGTCCACAGCTTTTAAATCATTTGTGTGGCAGCATTTTGGGTGAAACAGTAAGATCGACAGACAAGTTCTAAACAATTTCTAACACTGTGACACTTCCATTTTGACTAACTGTTAGCTGATAAAAATGCAGAAGTTAGCACCTGCTTATCTGGACTGCAGTTGTCGAAGCTCTTGTTTAAAATCTACAATATTGAGACTAATAGAGGCTGGTCGATATGTCAGAGAATAATTTAAACACATTTTGAATTTTATGGAATCTTTATTCTGTTTGTGAAAACACAAAAAAAGGGACATTTTCAATGATTTTTCAAGCATTAGAACCACCCTGGAATTCGACTAAAAATAAAGCAATATACGTACTCCTCAAACATGAACAGAATTCTTCTACACTTGGTATTTGGTCTTTCATTTGTAAGAATCTGTAGGAATTTCAGGGAGTAAGTTGTGATCCCTGATTCTTCAAACAGGCCTGCTTCAAGAAACATTCATTCATTAACAGCTCATAGAACCATGTGGACAAGGAAATTCTTTAGAAACATTGACAAATACTACTTTTATCTCTACTGTACAGAAAGGAAGTCCTATATTAACCTCTGCATAGGTGGCGTCCACTTCTCTGGGATTGACCCTCGTGAAGTGGGAACCTGGATTGTGGTCAAATTATTTTTGAAAGATCTGGAGGATCTGAGCAAATGTTTTACATGTGACTTTAGTAGTCTTCACCAAATAACTGTATAGTTACATCTGAAAAATCTCCAGCATTTTGGGGTTTAGATAATGCTTGTTTTCCCTTTAAAAATTGGTATGGTCCCTCTTTTCTCTGCTGGCATTAAGACCAAAGGAAAGTACAACAGCAATTATTTTTCACTTTACTAAAATAGAGGGAGAATATGCATGCCAATGTGTAAAACCAGTTTGTGCACAGACAGATGGGTTGCTTTTATAAAAATTTGGCATACGTGATCCTTTAAGACCAGAGACAGACATAGCTTCACTCCTCCCTCCTACTGCTTCAGAGCGAGAGGTTATTTTTGTTCAGCATGGAGTCGCCCTCAAAACTACAATACCAGGAGACATGTTTAATATTCCTCTCCGTACATCAGATGTTTTCTTTTGCATGAAATCAGATATTTGCTCCGTTAATATTCTCCAGCCTCCATTATGCAAGAAAATAAAAATGTAACGAAAAGAAAAACATGTTATAGTCAGACCAAGAAAATGATGCCTGGAAGGCTGTTTCACTACAGGGGCTGCTGTAACAATGAGGGGCCCTAGGAGCTGAAAAAGAGCAACAGTGACCCCTATAGGATTGAAACTGTTAGAGTGAGGGGGGAAAATGAGGCGTGAGAGAAAAGATTCAGAAGGAAAAGGAGAGGTCTTAAATCAAATTAGAGGATTTATTTTGTTATTTTATGTTTTTGCTCTTGGACTGAGAATTTTTAAAATGCATTAATTTTTTCTGTGTTAACGTAAAGTAAAATTACTTACTTGCATATACAATTTAGAAACAGAAAGGAACGTTAAAACAACGGACCACATATCGGCATAAAAAATGAGAAACTGTTCAGACAACATTGACTCCAAGTGAGTTATATTTGTTCTGGTGCTCTCGGTGTTTGTTGATTGCCACCAGTTTTATGCTTACATTTCTAAGAACTCTCAGCTGATAGTAATAAATGTTTGTTTTCCCATTCAAGGTTAGATGTGTTTCGTATTTTCATTCTTTCCTAATATTTTACAGAGCAGAAGGTCAGAATGTTTCTGCAGAAACTAAAAATTAGTCACACGCTGTAATGGCAGACCATTACACATGGATAGACAATAAAGGGCCACATGATATACTTTCCTAAAATGTGAGACCTGAACTTGAAAACATTTAAGAAATCAACTTTGACAACACTGAGAAGACTAACTATCACACCCTCTTTTGTTGGTGCCCAGTCTTCCCAGTTTAAACTGGTCAATCAGATAGAGTTTGCAGACTGAACCAGACAAAAATATATATAGAGAGCATAATTTCCAGCCACATTTTCTCAACTCATGGGATATCTTGATGACTTACTTAGAAGTTGACTAATTTCTTTGAACCAGATGTGTTGTAGCAGGACACAAGGGTGGAAACACCCTCAGGTTGCTCTGCTACCCCTAAATAAAATCCAGTACAACAAATGCCTTCAGAATCCAGCTAATTATTAGATTGAGTATACCTGTGCTCAATTTATTCTCCATATAAAAACAACTGTTACATGAAGCCCCTGGGGTTTGTTAGAGAACATTAGTGAACAAACAGCATCATGAAGACCAAGGAACACACCATTGAGAAAGTTGTGGAGAAGTTCAAAGCAGGGTTAGGTCATAAAAGTATGTCCCACACTTTGAACATCTCCCAGACCTCTGTTCAATCCATCATCTGACAATGGAAAGAGTATAGCACAATTGTAACCTACCAAGACATGGCCGTCTAAGTTTGCTTCGTTTTTAATCCTCATTGTATATAAAGTCAAAGATTTTAGTTGTTTTGGTCACATCTTTCAGAACCTTGTTGTTGCCATGTTGGGCTTGCAGGTTTCAACTCTATCCAGTAAAAACTGAATGATTGGTTGATTAAGCATGAAATGACAATTTCTTATAAAATTTCTCATAAAATACTCAATAAGAGACATGTTTTTTTTAACCAAGTGACCTTACTGTTATTTTTACTTATTATGTGGGATTTAATTCTCTTCAGCCAGAGTGGACTTGTTGCAGCTTTATATCACCATCTTTATGTGAAAAGGTTTATTGTTACTCATTGGAAAGCTCTCGAAGCTCAATTGGTTCATCAAGGCTTAATTTGCAGTTTGAACAGTGGAAAATTACAATAATGCAGCGCATACACATAATCCTGAGTGCTAAGCAGGTGAAGTGTAATTATGAGTGATTAAAATATAATTTATATATTTTAGTGAACATAAACATAATGATTTGTTGTGTGTGTGTGTGTGTTCGGGCTTGTACCTTTTTCCAGTAACATAACATTTCTGTTCTGGTGACGGATGACTTACATCAAATTATTAGTCTTTCATGCTTCTTCAAAGTCTCACTGTTTTCAAGGACCAGAGTGAGGTTAGAGACATATTTGTAAAGAAACTGCTCAACAATGCCAGCTAAAATGAAAGCTCTTACAAGTGGGTTCACATGCAGACACAGAATGTAGTATACTTCTTTTTCTGTGCAGGATCAAAAGATATGTCTTTTGAAGTTATGGTCTAAACCAAACAGGAAGATTGCCATTTTTGACCAAAGATAGTTGATTTTGAATGTTGAATTGAATGTTTTTGAACTCCTATGTATTTTTAAGATATTGCTACAAACTTAAATATTGTCTTAAGGCAGACGTAAATAAACATTGTCAAGAACCATGGCTGGCCCTTAAATTTCACCTCCTACCCCATAAACCTTGACATAATTAACATACATAACGTCTTTAACAGATGTAATTGTGTGGTGTCTCTTTAAGACGGCTTAAGTTATTGATTAGTGATGTCACAATTATGCGCCACTCTGCAGAGAGTTAGAGAAGAAGCATGTTTGCTGATGGACAAGTTTACCCTCAGGTAAACTTTATGCTTTAATTCCCCTAACTCAAAAGTAATGTTACAGGTTGTATGGACTCTGTTGATCTTATGTATGATAAGTCAGCAGCCATTCAGCCGAGCTTCTTAAGGTTGAGGGAGAGTGTCTTTAATTTCCCAGTACCAGTATGGTCGTGGGTTTTTGACCGGTCTGCCGAATATTACTGCTACCTTCTCTAAACCACTAATTATAAATCCAACCCACGTTACACGTTACATGTCTAGTTAGCAACCATCTTGATGTTTGTCGACAATCTGGCTTTCAAAAAATCTTTGTATGCTATTTTGCCTCTCAATTTTAAACATGAAGTTATTAAAATACCACAGCCTTGAGGGTGGTCTCCTAAACACGTTTACAGTCACATAAAAGAAAAACTCTTTTTAAACTCTACTTTTTAATTTTTTCAAATTTAATAAGATGAATTATTCTAGAATAATTTTGTTTTTCTAACCTCAAGTGCATCAAAGCACGTCATAGATTCTAAACTGTCATTATTTGTTAAAAACATGGAACAAAAATGGAAAAGCTGCATTGATGACCATATTTGGGTCCATCTAAAAGGTAGCCTTAAATTTGACTTGAGAATGCTTTGGTTTACAGACGACATTATGGTCCACTCAGGGACTGCGAGATGCCCAGGTCTGGTGGCTGCACAACAAGCCCAAATAGTCAGCTGTCCACCATCATCATTGACTGCTGTTATGAGATCTTTTTTTTTTCAAACATGTTGCTGTTGATTATGACCAAACATCTTTACTTTGGAGTAATCTGTTCAAATGACATTGTTCCAGAAGCCTTGTAGTTCATTCATTGGGAACTTTGCAAACCTGAGTCTTGCTGCCATATTCTTTTGAGCAAGAACAGGCTTTGTCCTTCAACCCTTCCAATCAAGGCATACTTTTTCATTGTTTTTTCTTAATGTCCCATCATCATCTTTAGCATTTAACCTGCCAAGTCATAAATTTAATTCCACACTTTAACATGACCTTCAGGAAGTTCAAAAAGCTTTTCACGTGGTAAAAGAGAACAAAAGCCATGGTCCTGATAATATTCGTGATCAGTAGGTTAACTGTTGTCCTGATGAGCATATATATATAAAGTCATAATAAAGTCATATCGGTCTTAATGGAAAGATGCTGGACTTTTATTTGTGGATTTTCCCGTGACTTTTAAGACAATCCAACCTCACTTTTAATCAAAAGGCTTCTGGAATGGTTTTAGTGAACAATCTGGTGGGTTGGATTCTTGATTTTTTTATCCAACAGGACACAGAGACTAAAAGTAAATGGTGTCCTCTCAGACCTAAAACACACATCCACTGCGCCACCTCAAGATTGTGTGCTGTCACCATTATTTTGATTCTCTACACAAATATGTATCAAAGCAGAAATGAAAATTGTATAAAGTATGCTGATGATTGTGTGGTTCTCAGTCTGCTTCAGGAGAACGAAAGCAGCCATGGCCTAGTGATCAATGACTTCATTCATTGGTGTGTGGAGTCTTACCCACAGATTAACACAGGAAAAACCAAAGATATGGTCATTGATTTTAGAAGGAAACTGCACATGCACAAAGTCATTTTAATCAAAGGTCAGACCATTGAATTTGTGCTTTCTTAAAAATATCTGGGGACTGTTATTGATGACAAATTAAACTTTGAAGCCAACTGTGAAGCTGGGGGTAAAAAGGCTCATCAGCATCTGTTCTGTTTAATAAAACTCATACTTTCATATTGACCGGACCATAATGATCATGTTTTATCATGCTTTTATTGAATTTGTTCTATCTTTTTCACTGGTGTTGTGGTTTGGCTACACATCTTTAAAGGAGAGTAATACCTTAAATCAAATAGTTGAATAGTCATCTAGACGCATTGGTGAGCCACAGCAGTCTTCTATCCCTGTACACCAGGCAGGTACAGCGGATAGCTTCTTCCATTTTAAAATATGACTCTTTACGCAGGGAGCTTCAGCTTCTTCTCTGCAGCTTCTTCTCTGCAGATGGAGATTCTTTGTCTCAAAATGCAGAACACATTATAAAAACTGCTTTGTTCCTGCGGCTGTTATTGAATTCGACAAAATGTAGAGACACTTAGCACATTTTATTGACTACCTGGTACAGGCCTGCTTTATTTATTTTTATTGTAATGTGTTTAATTTATATTGATTTAACTTGGTTTGGTTTTTACTTATTTTTTTTATTGGAATGGAAATATTTGTCATTTATTGGTTAAATATTTATATACACTCACCGGCCACTTTATTAGGTACACCTTGCTAGTACCGGGTTGGACCCCCTTTGCCTTCAGAACTGCCTTAATCCTTCGTGGCATAGATTCAACAAGGTACTGGAAACATTCTTCAGTGAGTTTGGTCCATATTGACATGATGGCATCATACAGATGCTGATGATTTGTCGGCTGCACATCCATGATGTGAATCTCCCATTACACCACATCCCAAAGGTGCTCTATTGGATTGAGATCTGGTGACTGTGGAGGCCATTTGAGTACAGTGAACTCATCGCATGTTCAAGAAACCAGTCTGGGATGATTTGTGCTTTATGACATGGCGCGTTATCCTGCTGTAAGTAACCATCAGATGATGGGTACACTGTGGTCATAAAGGGATATACATGGTCAGCAATAATACTCAGGTAGCCTGTTGCGTTGACACGATGCTCCGTTGGTACTATAAGGGGCCCAAAGTGTGCCCAGAAAATATCCCCCACACCATTACACAACCACCACCAGCCTGAATTGTTGATACAAGGCAGGATGGATCCATACTTTCATGTTGTTGACGCCAAATTCTGACCCTACCTCCCCAATTTGGCCAAAAATCGAGACCCCCGACTAGCAAACGTTTTTCCAATCTTCTATTGTCCAATTTTGGTGAGCCTGTGCGAATTGTAGCCTCAGTTTCCTGTTCTTAGCTGACAGGAGTGGCACCCCGTGTGGTCTTCTGCTGCTGTAGCGCATCCGCCTCAAGGTTCGACATGTTGTGCGTTCAGAGATGCTCTTCTGCATGACTTGGTTGTAACGAGTGGTTATTTAAGTTACTGTTGCCTTTCTATCAGCTCGAACCGTCTGGCCATTCTCCTCTGACCTCTGGCATCAACAAGGCATTTTTTCCCCCACAGAACTGCCGCTCACTGGAATTTTTTTTTTTTTGGCATTCTCTGTAAACCCCAAAAGATGGTAGTACGTGAAAAACCCATAGATCAGCAGTTTTTGAAATACTCAGACCAGCCCCTTGGCACCCAACAACCATGCCAACGTTCAAAGTCACTTAAATCACCTTTCTTTTCCCCCATTCTGATGCTCGGGTTTTTTAACTGCAGCAGATCGTCTTGACCATGGTTTCTACATGCCTAAATGCATTGAGTTGGGGTGCCATGTGATTGGCTGATTAGAAATTTGCGTTAAGAGCAGTTTGACAGGTGTACCTAATAGAGTTGCCGGTGAGTGTATATTTTGTATATGTATTTTATATTTTATATAATTAAAATATATTTTATATTTTAAAATATTTTAAATATAATTTTTTTAATATAAATAATATATATTAGGTATATATTGATATATATATTTTATAATAAAATATATATATTTTTTTTTTTTTTTTTTTTTTTTTTTTTTTGTAAGTGTAGATGTGTCATCCCTCTCAAATGTCCTGATTGGTGGAGCCTTAAGTACTATGAGTATTTTGTTTTTAATATGTTTTTTGCTATGACGTTATTCTTAAGGAAAACCTACCATTGGGTATTACTAAAGTAACCTAAACCTAATCAAGGTCTGTAGAGTCTCGAATGGAGCTCTTGGGTTTTTCATCACTCCTCTGAGCATTGCTCAGTCTGAATTCTGGGTTACTTTGCTGGGACAACCATTACCAAGAAGATGCATAATGGCTTCACACAGATCTCAGCAAGCCTGAAAGTTAACATGCTCTGCTCATAAACTCACCATGTTTGCAGCTTTAATTGTTTGGAGAAATCTGTATTTCACTTTTTTGTGTCTGACATACAACTTATTTAGGAATTAAATTAGCAGTCCAAATGAGCATGATTTTCTATTGTTTTAAAAATGGTGTTAGGTGCAGAAAACGACAATCATACAACAGAAGAACATGTTAATGCTTCTGCAGGTCTGACAGAATAGAAAGTATAGTTGTATAGTCAATTTCTATTTTGCCAGAAAAGCTGATTATATAAAAACAATTATGTAATCAACAGCTCAAACGCTGAGCAAAAGATAATGACAAAAGGTGAAGCACATGGGCAGGATGGAGATTTACAGCTTCGTGTTTATTTTACCCTCCACTAATTATTTGACTCATTTAGACAGAAATAAATAACTTTATTTTTTTATGTTTATGTTTAAAACCGAGATATCATAGAAAGAAAGAAACTATAATTTGTTCTGCTGCCCTTACTTCACCAATATTAATCAAAGCCTCTACAGATATAGTTTGTCAGGTCAAAAAGGACAGAAAGCAAGTTTCAAATTTATAAACTATTAATGGGTGAAAACATACTTTTTATTGGCAACATGATTTTTTTTGATTAATTGTCAAAGGTCTGACACCCCAAGCAGCCATGACAACAGACATCCACATTTAATTTTAAATTAATCAGTATAGAAATTCCACACAATATATACAAAATAAAGAAAAGAATGTTAAGAGAAATTCAATTCTAAAGATGAAAGGGAAATAAATAAGAGAATGCTTGCAATACATTTAGTCCAAGGTTGTTTTTCAAGGTATTTTCAGTGTTGCTTGGTTTGAATGAGACGAAACATACTTCTGCAGAAAAGGCTTAGTTGTTGAATTGTGATTTTCCGACTTGCAAAGCATGTAGAAGTCTTTAATTTAGGCAATTTTCAATTGTGAGTGACGGAATCTAAAACAAAAATCCAGAGAATCACATTGTGTGATTTTTAAATTTTATTGCTTGACATAAGTATTTCATACATCAAAAAAAACAAAACTTAATATTTGGTACAGAAACCTTTGTTTGTAATTACAGATATCAGACGTTTCCTGTAGTTCTTGATGAGGTTTGGACATTTGGGTTCAGGTCTAGAGACTGGCTAGGCCACTCCAGGTCCTTGAAATGCTTCTTACGGAGCCACTCCTTAGTTGCCCTGGCTGTGTGCTTCGGGTCATTGTCATGCTGGAAGACCCAGCCACGACCCATCTTCAGTGTCCTTCCTGAGGGAAGGAGGTTGTTGGCCAAGATCTCCTGATGCATGGCCCCATCCATCCTCCCCTCAATACGGTGCAGTCGTCCTGTCCCCTTTGCAGAAAAGCATCCCTGAAGAATGATGTTTCCACCTCCATACTTTACGGTAGGGATGATTTTCTTGGGGTTGTACTCATCCTTCTTCTTCCTCCAAACAAGGTAAGTGGAGTTTAGACCAGAAAGCTTTATTTTTGACTTATTAGACCACATGACCTTCTCCTATTCCTCCTCTGGATCATCCAGATAGTCATTGGGAAACTTAAGATGGGCCTGGAGATGTGCTGGCTTGAGCAGGGGGGCCTTGCGTGTGCTGCAGGATTTTAATTCATGGTGGCATAGTGTGTTACTAATAGTCTTCTTTGAGACTGTGCTCCCAGCTCTCTTCAGGTCATTGACTAGGTCTTGCTGTGTGGTTCCCTGCTGATCCTTCACCTGCCTCATGATCATTGATCCCCCACAAGGTGAGATCTTGCATGGGGCCCCCAGACTGAGGGAGATTGACCATCATCTTGAACTTCTTCCATTTTCTTATAATTGCACCAACAGTTGTTGTCTTGTCTTCTCACCAAACTGCTTGGCTATTTTTCTGTAGCCCATCCCAGCCTTGTGCAGGACTACTATTTTATCCCCGATGTCCTTATACAGCTCTCTGGTCTGGGTCATTGTGGAGAGGTTGGAGATTGTTTGATTGAGTGTTTGGACAGGTGTCTTTTATATAGATGAGTTCAAACAGGTGCAGTTAATACAGGTATTGAGTGGAGAACAGGAGGGCTTCTTAAAGAAAAACTAACAGGTCTGTGAGAGCTGGGATTCTTACTGGTTGTTAGGTGATCATATGTCATGCAATAAAATCCAAATGAATAACTTAAAGAGGACCGGTTATGTAAAATTTACTTTTTGATCATTTTTATACTTCTGTTTGGGTCTCTAATGCTTCTACAAACAGTCCAAATGAAAAAAAACATTCAGCCGTTTTTTGGCTATAAATCAATATTTTACTTTTTCTAGAAAACGTGCGGTTTCAAAAGTTGTTTAATTGTGACGTCACAATTACACTGGCACCTAGCAACGTTACCTGAGTCCTGCCCCTGACTAGCAACTGAAGCGGTGCTCCACCCACTTGATTTTCAGCAGAGAATCACGTCTCGCCGGCTAGTTTTACCTTACATGCGCTTTACAATGGCTACCCTCAAAGGCAGATGTTCTGTTGTTGGCTGCAAAGACCCGCAAGTGTCCATGCATATTCTCCTGCTGTGGGATAACAGAAGTTTGTGGCTTCATTTTATTTTGGAGGGCAATGTTCCAGTCACATTGCCGAAGACGGTACTCGTCTGCGTGAATCACTTCACCACATACTGCTTTGAAAACTCACATCAGTACACGTCAGGATTTGCAGAAAGACGTAGAATGAAGAAAAATTTAGTCCCTACTGTTCGTGCCAAATCTGCTATTGTAAGTTTCGGTTTCAATTTCACGTACACAAAGTGCTGGTTAGGGGCGTGGTCAGATACAGCTAATTTGCATAAAAACCCTAAAACAGCTCATTCTGAAAGAAGAAAAAGGGGAAACTAAGGAGGTAAAATCTCATCCGAGAATGATTTTGTGCAAAAAATTTAATTAACACGTTTTGTATAGACCACAGACCTAACCCAAATGTTTAAAAGGAAGTACAATAGGTCACCTTTAAAAATCACACTCACAGCTGAAGAGTACCTATGATAAAATTAAAGACTTCTTCATGCTTTGGAAGTGGAAAAACCTGCAAAATCGGCAGTGTATCAAATACTTGTTCTTCCCACTGTATGTAACAATCTGCCTTCTCATTGTTTTCCCAAGCTGTTAAGCAATTTTAAAACCACTTTCTGATAACAAAAAAAGTCTTAGGAGTTACACATCAGAAAGTTAGTATCAGATATGGTTGGTGATAGGTCATATGGTGCTAGCTGTTAAGTCCTGTTTAAGTGTTGTACATGGTGGAATTGTTTGCTCTTGCTGCTTCTCTCAACTTGATATAATTTCTCTTTGCTGTGACATTTTCAGTTTTTCTATTACGCAAGCACATTTGAAACATGTTTTCTGTTTCTGCATTTCACAATTACGAAACCTTTGTGTTTCACACATTTTTACTTGGCCTGCTTGAGGGTGACTAGCTTAGCTCTATCACTACCATGGTTATCCAGCTTGTCCCTCCTGTTGTATTTCAATCTCTGCCTCAGTCTCCTTTGTTTGTTCTGCTTTGTCTGTCAGATGTTTAGTTATTCCTCTGCCTACTCTAATGATAATTGTAGGTTTAATAAACTTAGTCTGGTTTTGTAGTTTGGAGGCAAGAATGTCGGAATTGTAGGTCCGTTGAGGGTAGCTCCTCATAGCAGTACTCCAGCAGAGCCCCTGTAGCAGGGAACTTCAGGCTGGCTTGGTGACGGTACACAGGAGCTCTAGTCCTAGATCCCCACCAACTTGTCCACCATTTTAACAGATTTCACCAATTGATGACACACCAGCCAAAAAGCATAGTTGCATTCAGTCAGTGTAAAAATTGTTTCAATTTCAAATTTATACTTCTTTATACTCTTTCATAGTAGATACACTGTTTTAAATGTATAAATCATATTTGTTGTTTGTCGCTGCTGTGACAAAATAATTTGACCTCTGATATTATTAATGTATCTATCCAATGTTGACTAAAACATAATTAAAAAATGTGTCCATAGCTCTCTCTAAAAAGGCTTTCTTTCTGCACTTCTGGTAGGACCAGGTGAATCTTCCTTTTCACTAACCTTTACCCTCCTAAATTTCAAAGCATGTTCTCTCTGGTTTTAGCAAACTAAAAGGCACATGTGTTTTACCTAGAGATTCATCAGTCCACCTGCTCTACCTAACAATCTTCAGGTGTTCACCTTTCCAACTCAACCTTGCTCTGCATTTAACGAGCTGCCGGCCAACTCATTCCTCCTTCCTGGTGTTTGTTAGGAGGTGCAGGGGTCGCCGGCCCAGATGACCGGCGGGGCCTGCCGGAGCAGGTGTTCAGCCATGTTGGCACAGCCGTTAATTACCCGACCTCCCTCTCAACAATGCAGGGGCCCCCGGTAAGAGCCATATTGCTGCCATATTGTCATGACAACACATCAGATGGTATCCATGGGCTTAGAAGTGTAGTTTCGAGACTGTGGTGGTGAATTTTTATGGAGATGATTATGAATAAAGGGGGAAATAATTACAGCACTGCCTTTGCCAAAATCAAGTCCATCTGTGTGTGTGTGTGTGTGGATGTGGGATCCCCAGAGCTCTGTGTCGAGGGCCACCTGATTCCATTCCAGATGAAATGGGATAGCAACACAATTATCTCAAGTCCAATTCTTCGAGACCTATTGTGTCTGTAAACTGAGCCTGAGCGAAGGATTAATGTGTCTGAGGGGTTTAGAAGGGAGGGATGCAGTGGAAAGCTGTTGCTTCATCTCTCTGGTGAATAGACTCTAAGCTCTAACCATCAGCGAGGAGAAGAGAGGGAATGCTGAGATGTGGAGGAGCTGCAAGAGGAAAAGGAGGAGGGACTGGCCTTCACCAACAACAGCAAGAAAAAAAGGAAGAAACACAGAGACAACAGAACAAAGAAACCTCATTTACACTGTCAGCTGTAATGTGTGTAACCACCACAAGTATTAGCACCCACCCGGTGAGAAGCGTGGAGGCGGAAGGTGAGGAAGGAGGAGAATCAAAGGCTGTCCCTGCCATCACCACAGCAACAGATGGGCAAAACGCTGGCCCGCTCTCCCAGGACGCTCGGCTTCCCTCATCTGCTATAATTTACCATCCAATGATGAAATGACAAGTAAGAGTCGAAATCTCAGGCTGAGGAGAGTTCAGGTTTCACTGAGCCGGCACGTCGGCTGCTTCAGGAGCAGAACTAACAATCACAGGAGTCACGCTGCTGGGAGCAGCACTTCCATTTGCAGTAATAGTGATAGCGGCTTGGGTAATTTTTAGGTGTAACATTAGCAGAAAATCTCTGTTTCAAACAGCAACTGGAGATCAGCTAAAGTCTGTTTAGGTGAGGGCTGCACACTACTTTTCATTGTGTGGAAAAGTAAAGGTGGCTGGGGAGGAAATGATTACCAGCATTAACAAACAATTTTACTCACCGTATAAATGTGTGCAGAAGCTAATTTTGATTTGAAAGGCTTATAAATAATGTTAATGTTCTTAGGTTACAGCAATGGGTATATATAATTAGAGCTGGTCAAGCAAAATAAGGTTAGATGCTCATAAATAATATGATGTGCAGGGAATATGGTTAGAAGCCTTCTTCGGCCCCTTAAAATACACTGGACTGGAAATTTAAATTCCCCCTTTAGAAATCTGCACTATAAATATCTGGTCCACTGTTCCATTGTCCCTTATGGTTGAAACATCCTTTCCATCTCTCTAGTTTACAAATTCAGACCATTGCCACAGTCTTCAAACTTACATGCACTGTCCAGATCCTGAATGCCACACTGAAGAGGCGTGCCAACCACAACAGCCCAGGACGTCAAGAGCTTTCAGCAGCTAGGAATTAATTGTACCACTTTATATCACAAAGTAGCTGCCTTCAGTGTAAAAGCTCAATTGAAGATGATTTACCAATGAATTAAGTGGTAAATTGTTAGGACTTCAGTATGATGGTTGACACACATAAGGTGCACCTTGTTAGTACCGGGTTGGACTAGACTTCAGAAATGCCTGAATTCTTCATGTCATACACACAATAAAGTATCTGAAACTTTTTTTCATGGATCTTGGTCCATATTGACAAGGTAGCATCAAGCAGTTGTTGCAGATTTCTTTGCTGCACTACTATGGAGATCTTGTGACTGTAGAGGCCCCTGGAAATACAGTAAACTGAAGATTGTGAATTCAAAAACCAATTTTAGTAATTTGCTTTTTTGGGCTGGGCATTTTTTTATTTTACTGCCATCAGATATGGGTAACTGTGGTCATAAGCAAAAGGCATTGGGCGAAAAAACACCAGGTACTGTTGTTTAAACAAGTTAATTTTACTAAAAAGGGGGCCCCTATTCCCGCCCGGAAAAAAGTCCCCTGCCCATTCCCCCACAGTTGAACAGGTGGTCTTTCATGTTTTTTTAAAAGCACTGCTGGGGCACTCCGGGTTTGGGGGTGGGGGTGGGGTTGGCGGGGTGCCCCGGGAAAATGGTGCGGCCCTGGTTCTTCCAGCTTCTGTGGTTTCTGGCCCATGGTTGGGCCCGGGGCTGCAGTTGCCGGCGGGTTGGGGGGGGGGCGGGGCGGTCTTGTGACTGCACCGGGGGGCTGGGGGGCTGTGTTGGCTTGGAGCGGGTTGGTGCATGGCCCAGGTACCCGGGCTATCCATGTAACCCCCTCGTGGACTGGTGGCTGGGGTGTGGCGTGTCTGGGGGGATTGGCGAGCTTGGTGGGGGGGGGGGGATGGGGGGGGGGGGGGGGGGGGGGGGGGGGCTGCAGCCGGGGGGGTGGAGGGTTTGTACCCTTTCTGATATGGGGTCGGGGGCGTTTGGGATGGCTGGGGGGGGCAGGGTGGAGTGAGCGATAGTTTTTCTCCCTGGGCAGTTGCAGGGGGCAGGAATGTTTTTTTTTTGTTTTTTTTTTTTTGTGGCTGGTGGGGCAATTGTGGGGGCGTGGTGGGGACAGCCCCGGGGACCGGGGGGGAGCCCCGTATGCTCGGGGTCGGGGCCTTTGTGGGTTGGTGCCCTCCTCTGGCGCTGGGGGGGGGTGGTGTTGCACGGGGGCCCTTCCTTGCCGTTGCGGGGCACTGTGGGGGGGGGGGAAATGGGGATGGGGGGGGGGTGGCTCAAAACGGGGGCTGTAGAAAGCTTCCGGGTGGGTGTGACCTCATCGGGCCCCTCGGCTATAGATTCACCTTGGGGGTGTGCCCCGGGGGGGGGGGGTGGGGATTGTGCCGTTTGGGGTTTGGGAACATGGTTCGATATCGGTGTCCTTGTTTGGGGGTGGCCCCGTGGAGGTTCTGTTGGGGTTCACTGGGGGTGGGAAATCATGGGGGCGGGGTCGGGCTGTTGGGGGGCGGGGCTGCTCCGTCCCGGGGGGGGGTCTGGTTGGCGGCGGTTTGGGCCCGTGGGGCCCCTCTTTTGTACATTGGGGCCCCTCCGGAGGTGGATGGGGGTTGGTGGGGGGCTGGGTTCTGGGCGGGGGCCGGGCCGAGACCGCCGGGTCGGGGGCCCGTCGCCCGTCTCTGCCCCGGGAGGGAAGGGGGCCACCCTTTTTGGGCCGGGGGGGGGTTTCCCCTAGGGGGTGCCCGGGACCCGGGCCTTTGGGGTATAGATTGATGGGGAGGAGTGAGTGTAGGGTCCATTGTTGTTTGTTTTTTCGTTGGGAGCAAGTGATTTTATGTGTGTGGATGAGGGTGGGGGTGGGTGAGGGACTGTGATGCCTGTTTGTCTGTCGGGCCTCTGTCTTGGGGGGTGCGTGTCCCGGGTTTGGGTCTCGGGGTCCATGGCTGGATCTGCTGGGAGTGGCGGCTGCCGGCGGGGTCTGTGGGCTCGTCGTGCAGTTCCCTGGGGCTTCTGCACTGTCCTGCGGGGTGGCTCCAGGGGGATTTCTCCTTCTTCCGGGGGGGGTTGGGGTAGTCCCGGGCGGTGGTTCTCCTGGGGTTCCTGTGCTTTTTGGGGGGGGCCTTTGGATGTCTGTTGTTACCCCAGTGTCCCCCGGGGACCCCCCGGGGCGGGGTCGGTGGGTCCTCACACTCGCTTTTTAAATATTTCTGTGGGAAACCTTGTATACAAACCATCCACACGGGTTTTGATAGATCAAGATGATTATTTGGGCTGCATTTCTCACTAAAAAAATTTTACATTCATAAATCCCGTGTGTTATTTTGTTATAAAAAGCGGGGTAACTTTTATTCTATTCATCCTTTTTTCTCTCCCCCTTTTTTCCCCTTTTTTCCCTTTTGCCCCATCTCTCTCTTTGTCAAGTTTCTGTTTTCCTTTTCTTTTCAGCCCCATTGTAACAATTAAAAATTTTCCCCAAGAAGTTTATAAAAAGTTTTTTTAAAATATAAAGCAGACCTTAAAGCAATAGCTTGGGTCCGCTTTGAAAGTAAATCTGTTGGGCAATTTCTTGGCACTCAGACAACAATTCTGAGCGCTACTCTGCCGGACAGGACACGGTAAAAAAAAAACAAAAAAAAAAAACAGCTAAGTTTTTACTCATTGCACCATCTGAAAATGACACTCATCAGACCAAGCAAGGTTTTCCAATGTATTAATGTGTGCTTTTGATAAACCTTTCTAAATGTTAGCCTTAGTTTTGTGTGGATTGCGCCACTTCACACAGAATGCCAGAAGGGTCTTCGGCTGCTGTTGCCCAACTATGTAAAAGTTTGATGCGTGGTGGGTTCAGAGATAATATTTTGCATATCCTGGTTGTGTTATGATGTGTGTTTGGAGTAGGACCCAATTGCAGGCAGGAATGTGAGTAGAGCATGATGAACATACAGGGGAGCACAAATAGAACAGGACAAGGAGCATTGGCAGAGAAACGGACAGGGCAACAGAGGATCAGGCAGGCAAACGGATAATGATGGGCATGGTAATGGAATAATCCAGCGATCAACAAATAAAAAACAGAAGCTTAAATGCTGGAGAATGCCACATGACGCAGGAGAGTGAATCAGAGGAAGGTGTGGGGCAGCTGGGGCAGAGTGGAAGCAGGGAAACTGAGGGAGGGAGACTAAATAACACGTAGGAACTAAGACACAAAGAAACCACTTAAGAATGGGAAAAGACTAATATTAACCTAAGGGAATAAACTACAAACTTTTCTCTGACCATTCTCTATAAACTAGTTGTGAGTAAAAGTACAATCATCAGGAGTTTAAAGGAAAAAACTTCGGGCACAGAAAAAAACCAAAATTTAAAAGGGCCCTTTTCCCCCCAATTCGACACTGGGTGAAAACCCAAAGGGGGAAATTTCCCCTTAATCCCCTTGCTGCATTGACTTACTGTCATGTGATTGGCTGAATTGCTGTTTCTGTGGGACCCTTTGTGGGGTGCCTTGAGACGACATTGTTGTAAATAAGCGCCGTCTAACTAAATAATCTGAACTAAAAACAAAAATTGTGTTTTATGTTCTATAGGTTTTAAGCTGCTGGAGGACATAATGCCCTTTTTCACCCTCTTCGTTCCCTTCCCTCCCCTCCCTCCCAATTTTGCATTATTTCCCTTTTTTATTTAGTTTTTAACTTTTTTCCCCCTTTTTTCTCTTCCAAAAAAATACCCCCGGGGCCGGGCTCTGTGCCCTACCTGTGACACCTTTCTGGAGAGGGGAATCGCGAGCTTCTTTTTGGCAACAGTTAATCCCTCCCCCTCTACCGATACCCACCATGGCCCTGTCTTTCAGTTTTTCCCCCCTTTCCTCTCCAGACAGGGTTTAACTACCCTGAGTTTTTATTGTGACTAACTCAAATTGTGCTCTCTTTCAGACTCTAACCTTTAAAACTGGCTCAAAAGTTTCTGGGTTTTTTTCTTTCTAAATGAAACGACTAAAGGAGCTACATCCATTAACATTTAACCCCCCCTTTTTTTTTTTTTTTTTTTTTTTTTTTTTTTTTTTCCTTTTTTTTTTCCCCTAGAAAATACTCCTGGACAGTGGGTTTTTTTGTTCTCTTTGTGTCTCTGCTTTTGTTTTTTCCCCTAACCCCCAGTCGGTCTGGCAGATGGGCCCCTCCCCACTGAGCCCGGGTTTTGCGGAGGTTTTTTTCCCCCGTTAAAAGGGGGTTTTTTTCCCCTCCACTGTCGCTACATGCATTTCCCCATATGAGGGATTGCCCGCAAAATCAAAGCCAGGACCGTCCACTGTCTTACATGCTCATCCGGGGGGAGGGGAAAGCTTTAAAAATTTACTGCTGGATGCAATCTGCTGGTTTCCCTTTGATAGAAAAAAATTTTTTACCAAATTTTTTTAAAAAAACAAATTGACTGCGTTTTAAGATTAGGATTAATTGTAATGGGATGTACCCGACTTTTGGGGAATTTCCTTGAAAACAACATGTTTTTTGGAATTGGGCTATATAAAAAAAACTGAATTGAAAGGGAAAAAATGAATTGTTAACAGGTAATTCACGGTGTCCCACACACAGTCTAAGTGTGGTTTCTGTTAGACATTCATTGGATTTATTAGCTCTGGCTTAAATCTTGTGTTTTAGGTCAAAAAAAAAAAAAAAAAAAAAAAAAAAAAAAAAAAAAAAAAAAAAAAAAAAAAAAAAAAAAAAAAAAAAAAAAAAAAAAAAAAAAAAAAAAAAAAAAAAAAAAAAAAAAAAAAGGAAAAAAAAAAAAAAAAAAAAAAAAAAAAAAAAAAAAAAAAAAAAAAAAAAAAAAAAAAAAAAAAAAAAAAAAAAAAAAAAAAAAAAAAAAAAAAAAAAAAAAAAAAAAAAAAAAAAAAAAAAAAAAAAAAGAAAAAAAAAAAAAAAAAAAAAAAAAAAAAAAAAAAAAAAAAAAAAAAAAAAAAAAAAAAAAAAAAAAAAAACAAAAAAAAAAAAAAAAAAAAAAAAAAAAAAAAAAAAAAAAAAAAAAAAAAAAAAAAAAAAAAAAAAAAAAAAAAAAAAAAAAAAAAAAAAAAAAAAAAAAAAAAAAAAAAAAAAAAAAAAAAAAAAAAAAAAAAAAAAAAACTAAAAAAAAAAAAAAAAAAAAAAAAAAAAAAAAAAAAAAAAAAAAAAAAAAAAAAAAAAAAAAAAAAAAAAAAAAAAAAAAGGTGAGAAAAAAAAAAAAAAAAAAAAAAAAAAAAAAAAAAAAAAAAAAAAAAAAAAAAAAAAAAAAAAAAAAAAAAAAAAAATTAAAAAAAATTTTTATTAAAAAAAAAAAAAAAAAAAAAAAATAAAAAAAAAAAAAAAAAAAAAAAAAAAAAAAAAAAAAAAAAAAAAAAAAAAAAAAAAAAAAAAAAAAAAAGTTTTAAAAAAAAAAAAAAAAAAGAAAAAAGAAAAAAAAAAAATAAAAAAAAAAAAAAAGAAAAAAAAAAAAAAAAAAAAAAAAAAAAAAAAAAAAAAACTAAAAAATTCTTATGAATAAAATGAAATAAAAGTATATGAAGCAAATTTTAAACTGTACACAGGACTAAACCACAGAAACAGACAAAAACAAGAGAGAGAAGAGATAAAATGAAAATCTTAGTAAAGAAAAACAAAACAAGGCAAAAGTACAAAAATTATTGATGCATGCAATAAACACATCAAGAATATCTATGTTTTTTTTTCCTTCTTGTTTTATACAGTGATGGATTTAGTTGTGGTTCCTAAACACACATACCTCAGGTGAAAAAAGTAAACCTCCTGTCACATTATCAATTACAGATTTTAGAAATGACCACCACCTGCATGCAGTCAGAAAAAAAAACGGCCCTGCCTGCGGTCGACATTCTGACAAAAACCTGAACCCAAATACATATTTTCCTTGTAACAGGAGTGCAGTTTTCTTTCAGTGTTTGTAGGAAAAAATCAACGGTAGATTCTCTTAAAATCAATCACAGCACTGCCACCCCTCCCAGGCTTAAAACAAAACAGAAAACTTTTCCATCCACACTTTTCCATCGGGTGTGACGCCCTCAGGCTGTTGTAACTCTGCTGGTTTGATGTTTTTTAGACTGCACAACAACAATAACAACCTGCCTCTCTGTCGATTCGAGCCCACAGTGCACCTGCTGAAAGTCAGCACATTCACAGCGTCGAGCCTAGGGGGAGGCGACATTTTGTTCCCTTGCTCTCAGCAAGAAAAAAAATAAATAAATAAAACACATTAAATCAAACATGATGATTATGAGGAGAATCACTGTACTAAGAATCTTCTAATTATGAAACATCACAGTGACCTGCTGGCTCATAAATTAGACATAATAACAGAACACACGGAGGCAGATAAGCTCATGTAATGCAGCTCTCAGTGGGATGCAAACATGATGCTGATGTGGTTTTAATAGGAAAATGTGCCGCATTTTAATGCACAATTCAAAAAAAAAAAAATAACAGAATTATCTTACTTTGTGGTAACTCAAAACTGCATCAAATTTGTAAATGCCATTAAATTAAATGATGATTGCAAAATAAACCCATTATAATTTTGTTTGAACTCCAACAGCATTTTAGGAACAGTTTTCTTGATAACAAATACAAAGTTCACTTTTATACACAAATTCAGTCATAGCAAAAACAACTTCTACCTTTTACATTTCTAAGGGTTTACATGTCAGAACATGATGCAAATATTCTAATTTAACCAGGTTCTAAAATGTATTAAATCTAACTGCAGGTCTTCAAAAACTGACCAGATCTTACATTATTGAGAAGGAAATATGTAAAGGTCCACCACTGTTGCTTTGTTAGGATTTAAGAAGAAAAGTAGCAGTCAGGTGCTGCTGATCATAATTATGAAGACTGTCTTTATATGAATGTTGGCAGTTTGCTATGGAGAGCCGTTTCATTCAAAATTAAATAAATAAATACCGCTATTGATAAATTATTAATAAATATTCCATGAAATAAATAAATATCCCCATGAAATAAAACAAAATAATTATGTTAAAAGAAATTTTCCTCTTATTTTATTTAATTCATTTCAAGATTTATTTAATTTACTTAAATATGTATTTATTTATCTATTTCATAATGCAGTTTTATTTTGTGACACTTATTTTGTAAGCTACGTACGTAATTTCAGTGCCTTTTTACTTTTTAACACCCGTTTTTTCTCATTTTTAAGCTCTTTTATTTCATGTTCTTATATCTAAATGAGGGGACGGAGTTTTATCTGTGGGGCGGCGCTGGGAAGCAGGCTGAGCTCAATTCGTGGCTGATGCCAGCAGAAGCATGGCCGCTCCGTGCCAGAAAGACGCTGCACGGAGGGAGCCAGGGGGATGTCCGCGAGGTATGCCAGAAGGTGCCAGGACCGGCCCATAATGGTCTAACGCTGTGTTTTAAATAATAACCAACAATAACATAATCATTTGAAAGTAATGTACTACCTACAGGCAATAGTAACAATTACAGACATCCCGTTTGCTGATAATCAGGCATTGGCCTTTCACAAAAACATCGACCCCCCCCCCCAGCCGGCATGGCAGCATGTTTAAAGGCTTTTACAGCCAGTCTGGCACCCCATGCCTGCACCTCCTCTGTCAGCGCTTGTGTCAGGGACTTCCATAGAGTGCCCAGCTTGTTTTTAAGCATTTTTATTTCATAGCCCACCTATACCTATTAAATTAGGTAAGGGCCCTGAGTTTGTTAAACCAATTAACTTGACTTACAGCTCATAACTCCTAATAAACGTATCCTACAACTTCTTTATACACTCTCGTGTTTTAGAACTATGTTGAGTTTTCACTCACCTAGAATAACAGGACCACTAGCACTTTAGGTTATTTTCTCCTAAAATATGTCCTCTGAGAAGAATAAAAACTGCATATACTGTCAGCGAAAATAGTGCAATGAAATTATCCAAACTCTATCCCTTATTCAATACTAATTCTACCATAAATAACTAAAAACACACCGGAATAGGTTTAAACTTCTGAAACACATATTAACCCATATAATTTCACAAATTATAACAATATTTCAGTCTATCGGTTTTTCCGAAACCTATGTAAACTAAAGTTGGGCCTAAACAAACACTTCAACTTCCCTCTAAGCCCACAAATACTTAACTAAAATATAGTCCAAGAAAATGAACCCCACGTTGCAGGCCTGATATGATTGGTGAGCGTGAAATGTGATACTTGCTCCAAAAAGAAAATCTTGAACCTCTGGAATTCACCTGTCCTTGGTCCCAGTCGAAAGAAGATGATGGTGCGGGATGTTGTCAGCTCCTTTACCAGTCTCTCGGTCCACAGTAATCAGGCAGCAGCAGGAAAATCATTGAAGAAGGCCATCAAAGTTTTTCAGCACCGTCATATACACTATCAGTACCCTCATCTCGCTGCAATAGGCTTAACTCTGAACTCCCACGATCGGAAACATTAGCTAATTCTTCTTTCTGTTAGCCGTTTAGCTTACAGTACTTGCAATTCCTCCACTTTGTTAATGAATGCCTATGCATTAAGCGAGCAATAAATTAAAGCTCATGACTACTGTCAGCATATTCCTGGTTGAAATTCACAGTAGCTTCAAACAAGTAAAGTTGATGATCTGTACCATGACTATCGAGTTGAAGTCTAAAATATCACAAACCCCATTTTAATAACTTCGCAATGGTTTTTTGAGCGCGTCAAGCTCTCTCTCCATGCGTAGATTACTTCCTGTTCCCAAAAAAACCATTGGTATTCCTGGTCCTTGACCAATCACGGACTGGTAAATTTAATTTGGCTCTACACCACTTCCTCTTATAAACATGACTCTTCAAAACAAAATTAGTAATGAGTTATATTTTTTATAAAAAGCAATATTTAAACTACATATTTGTAAATCCTTTAACTTCTTATACCATAGTATTTTAAGTACTTACAAGCACAGTTTTTTAAACTTATGTACAACAATTTTAACATATGTAAGACAACATTTTTAACACAGTCTAAATTATTACTCCTTTCATAAACTTAATTCAATCCAAAATACCTTTATTTTGGACTGGGTTACATATTTATAATTTTATGTGAGTGACAATTCTGAATAGAAAGAACATGAAATAAAAAGAGTTTAAAATGAAAAACGGGGTTAAAAAGTAAAAGTCACTGAAATACATAAAGTAGCTTTACAAAATAAAGGTGTCACAAAATAGAACTGCATTATGAAATAAATCAATAAATAAATATTTAAGTAAATTAAATAAATCTTTAAGTAAATAAAATAAATATTGAAATGAATAAAATAAAATAAAATAAAAATGTCTTTTAACATAATTATTTTGTTTTATTTCATGGGGATATTTATTTATTTCATGGAATATTTATTAATAATTTATCAATAGCAGTATTTATTTAATTTTGAATGAAACGGCTCTCCATAGTTTGCAGCTCTGGAGCATATAGGTCTATATTAATGCAACGCCAAGATGAAAAGACATTAGCAATAACATTAGATAAGAAACTGCTGCTCCCGATCATTCTGCTAATCGTTGTACAGCCTTTTCTGAACAATTTTAAGTCCTCACAAAGAAATTACAAAAAAACAAGGGTTCCATTTCAGACTACAAAACTCAGTTAAATGTCATATTTCATGACAGGACACTTATCAGCATAACGAAGGTTTGCAAAGTTATATCTGAGTAAAGCACAGGACTTCTGGAGCACTATCCTGAGGGGAGATGAGACCAAAGCGGACATGTTTGGTCATAATGCACAGACCCATGTTTGGTGAAAACCATACACACCATATCAGTACAAATACATCATATCAACTGTTAAGCATGGTGGTCCAAGAAGTGATGATTTGGACTTGCTTTGCAGACACATGTATAACATTTTTCTGTATAAAAATATGTACACAAGTAAATTCCAAACTCAATTCCTTCTAGTTCTCATTTGTATGCTCACATTCATGTCTTCATACTTTCTCAGCAACATCTCAAAACTTTCACCAGGATTCATTCTCTGTCATTCTTATGAAACCAGTTTGACTTTTGATTTGTGATGTGAGGCATAGTCCTGGTAAACATTGATCATTAGGGTTGTACATAACCTTACAAATGTATTCACACCCCTTGGACTTATCCACATTTATAAGGTTACATTCTCAACCTTCAATGTATTTCATCACTATTTAATATGATAGACCAAACCAAGAGGTAGAAGGAAAAAGATAAACGATTATTAATGGTTTTAAGTCAAAAGTAAAAATTTATAGCAAAGCCCCTTATACACTGATACCCCTAAATAAAATCCCGTGCAACCAGTTACCTTCAGAAGTTCCCATAGTAGAGACAGCCCATCTGTGTGTACTATTCAGCACAGGCACTTCATACCAACTATCAAGCACAGTGGTGGATGGGTAATGATTCAGGCTTTCACTGCAGTACAGTTACAGGAACTGTATATATGTGAAATATTTCATTTCCAGCTCTCCCTCTGAAAGCTTTTTTTATACACCACAGAACTTGGACAGCAGACCATGTGATAACCAGACAACTAACAATTATTAGTGACTAATGTGACTGAGTCTCTCATCGTTTAAAAAACACAACAGGGAATTAAACCCTGAAACATAAAAAAGTTTTAACAGTACATAACAGTACATAAGTCAATAAAAGTCCAGAAAGCTGATTTTCAGGAGATATTTTTTAGGCAGCTTTTGACAACTAGAGCTCAGTCTTAACATGTTCATTGATCTCTGAGTCCTTGCAGATTCTCTTTTTACCAAAAGATCTGTTGGGTTTTTAATGCATGAGAAATAGCGATACAATTCTGACACTGAGGACATCTCATCAATGAGCCGTGAGTGAGTTTGAATTTTCATGGTTGTAAATTGAAGGTTTCCTGCGGCCCTGTCCCGCACGCACTTCGAGCTCTGCCATCATTAGATTCCCTACTAACCACAAGAGAGTAGAAATAAGAAAATATCTGTCTCAACAGAACTTCTAATGAGAAAAAATCCACAATCAGAGGAGGCACTACTGAAGCATGAAAAATATGGAATGGTTTTGGAAGACCATGACTAATGACAGCGAGGTTGTCAGACTTTAAATCTCCTTCTCTCACCAAGTGCAGACTTGTTCAGGGTTCTTTGATTGTACAATATTTCTCTAGTCGGGGGTCCTTGTGCTGTGCTGTGCCTGCTTTTGAAAACTTGTTATCAGAATCAGAATCAGAATCAGCTTTACTGCCAAGTTTGTACATACAAACAAGGAATTTGACTCTGGTACACTTTGCTCTTTGGTTTTTGTTTTTGCACTACAGAATATACATATCTACAATGTACAATATACACATATATAAATAAATAAAAAGGTGCATTTGCAACATCTGTATGCTGTTGTTTTGTACTCTATTGAATGTTCAACAGAGAAACAGCCTGGGGAAGAAACTGTCCTCTGTGGCGGCTAGTTTTTGTGAACAGCGCTCGTAGCGTCGGCCTGAGTAAAACTCTAACAGTTTTGTGCAGGGTGTGTGGGGTTTTGCAGAGATTTTAGCAGCTCTTTCTGACCCTTGACCTGTATAAGTCCTGGATGGAGGAAGGTCATCCCTGATGATTCTCTTCTGCATCCTGATTATTCGTTGCAGTCCCTGGACTGTCCTGTTTTGTGGATGAACCAAACCAACACTGAGAGTGATAAGACAGGACAGACTGAATTGATGGCATGTATACGATGACACAGCAGCTCCTTTTGGAAGGTTGTACTTCTTGAGTTGCCTCAGAAGTACAGTCTCTGCTGGGCCTTCTTTCGACAGTGTCTATGTGTGAAGACCATCTCAGGTCCTCAAGATGGTGGTGTCCCTGGAACCTGAAGTGGTCCACAGCCGACACGGTGTTGTTGAGGATGGTGAGGGGGGTGTATGGAGGTGGTGTTTTCCGAAAGTCCACCACCATCTCCACAGTCTTGAGTGGGTTTAGTTCCATGGATAGTTCCATAACTGAGACAGAAAATGCCTGAGTGCTGTTTCAATGTCAGTGTCACCTCACCACTCTGCATTGTAAATGCTTCTTTTCAAACACGGCTGTAAAACTTTTAAGTAATGCTGGAGCTGCAAAGCGTGAATAAGAGACAGAATCAAGGGAGTCCGAACATAAAACCTGAGGATAAAAAGGCTGACAGCTGATGTCTGTAAGTACTTTGAAAATTAACGACTTCACTTTTATACAAGTGCTTCATAATTACTTATTTTTCAGACATGTGAACTACATTTAATCTTTTAATTAAATCTCGTCCATTTAATTGACTCATTTGAGGGGCATCATTGTGATATAGAAATTGTGAAAATGCATATCTGAAAGCGATAACTTTAATTCACAATGTTTTATCATCCCACTATAAACAGAAACATCTTAAAAAATAAGCCTTAAGAAAAGAAAGAAAAAAAAAATAAGTTTAAGACTTTTGTACTTTGTG
The DNA here is from genome assembly GCA_036173005.1 of Crenichthys baileyi. Taxonomy (NCBI): domain Eukaryota; kingdom Metazoa; phylum Chordata; class Actinopteri; order Cyprinodontiformes; family Goodeidae; genus Crenichthys; species Crenichthys baileyi. The sequence continues at coordinate 1,286,428 of JAHHUM010002597.1, read as the reverse complement.
TTGCTGGCACAGACCTCGACACATTTGTTGCACCCCCAAGCCCTTATAGTGGTGTGTAAAAAGCTAAAATAAATCATTTTATTCATCTTGTATGGCAGTTACATAACCTCACACCAAAAAAAAGTGAAACTCCAACCTCTTTTTAAGTACATTTATGGAAACTCCAAACTGAATGACTAAAACTGTGCTATCAAGTACCACTGGTAGTATGTCACTTTGGGAACCCATTCAGTATTGGCAATACAAACCAACAAAGGTTGAAAAGTTTATTACTGCAGCTTTGGAAGACATAACCACAGTTAAAAGCTCTAACAAACGTTGCTTAAAAAGCATATGAATTTGTAATGTCACAGTAGCTCACAGAAGGATTTGCTAAAGAATAATGAAAAAATAGAATCAATGCATTAGATAATCACACAGCTTCTCTGCAGTATGACTACAAATGATTGGTCCACTGAACCAGAAGTTGAAATATGAGAGGAAGGGTGTTTACCAAACTACTGGGTGGATATTTTCTGGCAGATAAAAAGACCAAAAACTGTTTTCTCTGGGGTCACTCATTGGTTTTAGCCCATCATTTGTGGTATAATAGGGCTCTTCTTTATATCAAATGTTTGCTCAGCTGTCTGAATTTTTCACAAGGCCTTCATTTTGAGTTTGCTCTGCTTTGCTTATTTTTCTTGCAATCTGGACACTTTCTGAAGATCTTTACCATGCTGAGATACATTTTCTCACACATCTGGGAGCAAAGATCTTGCACAAGTTTACTGTCACAATGCTCAACATAATTAAAGGAACACTTTTTAATCAGAGTTTAATATAAATTCAGTAAAACACCTGGAATATTGATCTGGTAGTAGTAGAGGGGTTTTTTAATCATTGTCAGCTATTTTGGTCTTAATGAATATAACAACAGGTGCACTAAAGGGGGTCTTCCTGTTTATATTTATTCCTTTGACCTCAGAAGAACTGACATTTCTGTATAAATGGAAAATACAAATAAACAACATTCTTCAATCTAACGTGCCATTAATTTGTCCATTAGTTTTACATTTCTTTCTGCTGAAAACCCCAATGATGACCCTTTCTCAGCTTTCTCGCCACCCACAATATAAATATTTAAACTTTCCTGGCATTTTAGATAAGGCACCTATTAAACTTTGGAAGAGAAACAGGCCTAATTAAGTAAGTAAGTAAGTAAAGTTTATTTCTGTAGTGCTTTTCACAGACAGAGTCACAAAGTGCTTCACAGTAATCAAAACATACAATATAAAACGTTAAAATGGGACAATACAAAGTGGCAACATTGGGTCAGTTAGGACTTGAATGCTCTTCTAAATAAGGAGCTTTTTGAACACATCTACTGAGTCTAGAGAGCGCAGCTCGAGAGAAAGTTCATTCCAGAGTCGAGGAGCAGTAGCTTTAAAAGAAAGGTCACCCTTTGGTTTAAAGAAGGTTTGTGGAACCATTAACAGGTTCTGTCCAGATGACCTCAGACTACGAGCCGAACTGTAATGGTGCGTTCACACCGAACGCAGATTCTGCGAATTTTTCGCGTCATTTGTGTACTTTTGGCCGCTTGACATGCCATGTGAACGCCGCGTTGCCAAATGTCAACAAGCGGCAACGCTTCGCCGCGTCATCAAATAGCAGGAGCTTCCATCTGCTGCTTGCTGCTTTCAACTGAACATGCCGGACATGGATTTCATGGATAATCACAGTGTTTTACCTGTGGAGAGCCGAAAAACTCCGCCGACGTCGACGTTCCTCAGTTCACGTGATTCTTCAGGAACGGGAACAGTTCGGAGATTACCACCACCTACTCCAGGAGCAGCGTTTGGATGATGTTCGATTTCAGCGGTACTTCCGTCTATCCAGGTCCCAGTTCAAAGATCTACTGCCCCGTGTTGGGACACGAATCGGCCTCCGGGACACCAGCTACCGGCGACCGCAGTGAAGCCAGCCTGAAGCCGGACACTGGACACTCAAGCTCCGCGGAGCCAGCGGCATCCAGCCCACGGCCGATCCGATTCAGGCACCCAGATTTCGGCTAGCTGCTCTCTGTTGCTCCCTCTTCTGATGCGCGGTGGTTCACTAGGGACCGTCAATACGTTTCCGAACCAAACAATCGTGGAAAATCTGAGTGCCTGAATCGGATCAACCGTGAGCTAGATGCTGCTAACTCCGCGGAGCTTGAACACACCATAAGGCTTAATTAGACCACTATTTATCATCAATAGATTCTTCACTACACTTAACAGTGGGCCTAAAGTTTTCTTTCTGGATATTTATCCTTTGACCTACCAAACTAAACTGGAGTGTTTGTTGCTGCTGAGGTATATTTGGCATATTACAAATAGCGCTCTGTAGCCCTGAGCTAAAGTAAAAGTCTAAACAGTTTGTGTCCAGGATGTGTGAGGTCTACAGAGAGGTTAGCTGCTCATTTCATGACCCTAGATTTGTACTGGATGGCCCTGGATGGAGGGATGTTCAGCCCCTAAAGATCCTCTACAGACCAAATTGTTCATTCGTAGTTTGGACCTGTCTGGTTTTGTCGATGAGCCAAACCACACAGGACAGACTGAAGAAGGTCTGATGAGAGTGAGATGTGGACAAGTTGGTGGGAGGTATGAACGGTTGCTTTTCAAACCTGCAGTAGAAACTGTTAAAGTCATCTGCCAGATGAGGGGTCCTGTATTTAGTGATGTTTTTCAAACCATTCCTGGTCTCTTTGGTCAGTTTGTTCCTGGCCGGCTTATACAGGGCACAATCCCCACTGCTGTAAGCCTCTTCTTTGGTCCTACGCAGCTTCCTCAGATGTAAAGTGAACCATATTGTTTTATGGTCTTGCTCTGCACACACGTTCTCACAAAAACTGATTTAAGAAGTGACAGTTTCAGCAAGCTCATTCAGTTCAGTGACTGAAGCTTCAGAAACACTGCAATGTGTGCAGTCAAAGCAGGCCTGTAGTTCTTGCTTAGACTCATCAGTCCACTTCCTAACAGTCTGAACCACAGGCTTTTATTTCTGCTTATTGGCTGAAATGAGATGAAGCAGTGATCAGAAAGTCCCAAGGCAGTCCTGGTGACAGCAATGATGCATTTAAAAGATGTGGTCGAGTGTGTTTTTATCCCTGGTGGGACACTTGATATGCTTTCTGTATTTTGGAAGTTCATAGGAGAGGTATGCGCTTTTAAAATCCCTAAGAACAATGATAAGAGAGTCTGGGTGTTTTTGTTTTTTCGACGTCTGCTCTACAATGATCTAAATAAACTTCTCATTTACAGCATCTACACTAAATGCTAAACATCTAATCTTTATTGCAAATGAGCCATAGATTAACAAATCGACACAAGGAAACTGTTTTTACTAACTGCTCTGCTAACAGTTTAATTTATTATCAGTGTTTCCGAATGCATGAGGCTCCCCATCATGTTGTTTTAATCTGCATGAAAACGGTTCAACTTCACTGATTCTGTTTTAATTGCTGGTTTGCTCAGGGCTGCAGATTAAGTGGAGAACATCAGGCTGAATGTTTGTTTACGTCATTAAAGACTAGATAAAACAGAAAAAGCTTGAGACGAGGCCAGAGATCATTCATACCTCTCTCCTGAAAAGAAAAGATTAAAAAAAAACTCTTAATCCAGAGACTCAAGGACAGCTTAAATAACACGAGAGTTCAAGCTACAAAGAAAGAGAAACCAAATAATAGGAAAACATTTTTAAATTTTTAAATGACACAATAAAATCCTTAGTTACAGGGTACTGTTTTTAAATAATTTTTCATATTTTATGCAAATTCCTAAGTTAATTTATTCTTATCGGTAAACAGTGTTCTATAAGGGCCTAATGGGCATTGATTTATTAAAAAATGTCTCTTATTTTGCATGTTGACAGTTCATACATTTTCTTTTTGTGTATTTTTTTCTTTGGGATAAATGTGGATCCTGAATTAGGAGGATCTATTTGGCTCAAATCCACAGGCTTTTTCATTCATTGAGGGAGTTTGATCTAATTTTCCTGTTAGCAGAGAGAGTGAAAGAGGTCATTATGTCCTCCAGCAGCCTAGGCCTATAGCAACATAACTACAGAGATAGCTCAGGATAACCTAAGCCACTCTAATTATAAGCTTTATCAAAAAGGAAAGTTTTAAGCCTAGCCTTTAAAGTAGACAGGGTGTCTGCCTAATGGACTAAAACTAAGAGCTGGTTCCACAGGAGAGGAGCCTGATAACTAAAGGATCTGCCTCCCATTCTACTTCTAGAGACTCTAGGAACCACCTGTAAACGTGCCGTATGAGAACGAAGTGCCCTGTTAGGAATATATGGAACAATCAGATCTCTGATGTATGATAGAGCTTAATCAATAAGGGCTTTATATGTGACAAGGAGAATTTTAAATTCTATTCTGGATTTAAAAAGGGACCAAAACAAGGGGAAAAAGAAAAAGGAAAAAATAAAGTCTCTCTTTTTAATTTTTCCATCAGAACTCCCTTGCTGCAGCATTTTTGATCAGCTGAAGGCTTTTTAAACTGCAATTTTTGTGGACATCCTGATAGTAACGAAAATTACAATAGTCCCCGCCTTGAAATAAAAAATGGCATGGAATAGTTTTTTCCCGCGTCATCCCTGGATAGGATATTTTTTAATTTTGTCAAACCTTTGGTTCTTTTTTCCCAATGCTAAACCCCTCGTTTCAGTGGGGGCCCAAAGGGGCGCAAATCCCGGGGTTTTGGGGAAATTTTGAAACATGTTAAATTTTTTTCTCTGATGAGTCCCCCTTTCCCTTTTTTCCCCACATCCGGGAGAGTTACGGTGTGGAGAAGGGGCCCCCCAAAAAGCGTAAACCCCCGGGCTGTTTTTATGCCCAGGGTGAAGCATGGGGGTGGATCAGTGAATTTGGGTTTGGGGGTTTTTCCCTAAACAGGGATTCCCTTGGCCCCCAAAACTTGTGCCATGGACCCTCACCCGCCGAGGATAAACCCAACCCCTTTTGGGACCATGTGCATCCAAAGGTTTTCCCCAAAAATTGTAAAACCTGAAGGGGGTGCCGGGGTATCAGGTGACCCAAAGCACCAATACCCCCCCAAACCCAAAACTGGTTAAAGATTGGTTTGATAAAAATGAAAAATGAAGTTTAACCCCTTCCCCCCCATGGCCCTGCACAGGGCCCCCCAGGGTTTTAAATATTATTGACCATTTTGGGGGTGTTTTGAAGGAGCAGTCCCGGAAAAATTTTTCCTCCACCGTAACACGTAGTGACCTGGGCCCTTTTCCTTGCAAAAAGAAAAAGGGTTCAAATCCCCTTGACCACTTGGGGCAGGATTTTTATATTTTTCCCCAAAACAATTGCCCCTGTATTGGGCCGCAAAGTAGGCCCTACCCCCATACTAATAAAAAAATTTTGGGGTAAAACCAGGTGGGTTTTGGTTTTTTATTGTCCCAAACCCCCCGTATATATATATTTTTATATATTTTTAAAATATATAATATATATATATATATAAAATATATATTTTATTATATAATATATATATAATTTAAAATAATATAAAAAAATATATAAAAAAATATATAAAATATATATTTATTTAAAATAAAACACCTGTTTTTAAACACTACATTCTTTACACAGTAGAGTACCTCAAGTGAATAGATGTCTAAAACCCGATTTACCTCCACTTGTGTGTTTGTAAAATGCATTTTAAACACCCTTCAGGATTATGCTTTTCTGATGTAAACAAAACAAAGCTGAGGCCACAGTTTTATCTTGCCACTCACTTTTGTTTCCATCCGTCTTTAAAAAATCTCCCCATGTTTTTTAAAAGTGACCTTTCAACAAAAATTGGGCGGGGTTTTTAAATAGAAAAAAAAAAAAGGCGTCCCCGGAAAAAGTGAAGAAAAAAAAGTGGGGAATTTAGTGATTTTAAAACCGCAAATTGTGGGCCCCCGGGGGATAAAAACCCGGCTTAAGGAGAGAAGTAGAAACTCCTTCTTGCTTATCAGCCTTCCTCTGAGATGGCTGGTTTGCAGAGACTTCTCTGGGGAAAAAAGCTTGTTAAAAAGAAATATAAAAGGTGTGAGGAGGCACAAAAGACGCTTATCCACCTTTGAGAGAGCCAACAAAAGGAAAAAATTTCAGCTCTGGCTAATTACAGCCCAGCTGATGAAGGAGACAGAAGGAGAAAGTGAAGAAAGAAAAAAAAACATTGTCTGGTTGCCCCTTTTTTTCCCCTACAGGAAACCCAAAACTAAAATTTTGTAAATGAAATAAAATTTAAAGCAAAATTCTGTTTTTCCTTTTCAAAACTCTCCCTGCTGAAAAATTTATCGCTTTTTAGTGAGTTTTCCACTCAAGGCGTTTTTATCCTTGCGGGGAAATAAATTTTTTCCCTTTCCCTGAATTAGAATTTTAAAAGACAAAAAAGGGGGCAGGGATGGGGGGGTGGAGGGCAGGGGGGGGAAACCAAAACATCCAGGGGTTTTTTTTTCTAAAACCCCAAAAGCCACTGGTTTTCCCTGCCCCAAAATTTTATGTCTTAAAATGTCTTGGCATGATAGTTTGTCCTCTGTGATTAATGGGGTTTAGTTTTTTTTTTGGGGGGGGTTGTTTTTTGGATTTTTTTGCAGAGAGGGGGTTTTTAGAATTTTTTTAACCAACAAAAAAGGTTAATTTTTGGGGAAAAAAAAACATTTTTTTTCCTTTTGGGTTCCCGGCTTTTTTTTCAAGGGTAGTTTTTGAGTTGGGGGTTGGGGGTTCCCGACTAAGGCCCTGAAGGTTTTTAAAGGGTTTTGGTTTAGGGTTAGGCTGTTGAAAAGAATGAAAAATAAAATTGGAAAGTCAATGTATTTCCTTTTAAAGATGAAATATAGGGGGTGTGGGGTTTTGTGTGTGTGGGGTTTTGGGGGGGTCCACAAGGCCCTCTTTTTCCAAATGGACGGGTTTCATAAAAAAAATCCCATTTCAATACAGCCCAATTAAATAGTTTTTTTTGCAAATAAAATTTTTTTTTAATCTTTTAAAGTCTGGGGAAATCTCAAGGTGCCCCTATTCATGTTAATTTATTTTCTGTACTGATTAGTTTTAAGAGCTCTTCTATTTAAGGTTGCCAATGTATAAGTGTTACTGTTCAATGCATTTATATTTTTGCTTGTAAAGGCATGATTTTTGGTTCACTTTTCCTCCAACAATGTTGATTGGGCCCATGAAAAATGTAATCAAAACGTGGGTTTGCAAAATCTGCTAAAACAGTGAAACAGTGAAAAAAAACATTCCTTATTCGCTTTAATTGGATTTTGACAAATGTGACAAACTAACCCTCTTTGTACTCCATAGTTCTGCTGTACTTTACAGCAGGAATGCTGATCAAAGTTTAAACAACTTAGAGAAAATTCACTTCATTTGACTCAAATGGCCTTTTGATTACTTTTACAGTATTTACACAGTCATAGTTTAAGTTTTAGCAGTTCTGTGAGACTTTACCAATAAACGTTCTGCTTAGACTGTGATGATGTGACAAACGAGATTTTAAATTTTTGATTAACACTACTTTCATGCCCAAAAGTTAAATCCCCATCCATCCATGGGGAGAACCTGCCAACTCAATGTGGAAAGACCCCATGCTGGGTATTGAACCCAGGACTGTCTTGCTGAAAGGCAACAGTGCTACCATTTGTGCCACCGCACAGGACTTACAGGTTGCTGTTAATGATCCACAGAGTGCACGGTGTGCCCCACCAAACTTCAATTTACTACAATTATATCCCTATTATATTCAAAATTACATTACAGGGGAATCTTTAACCTGTAATAACTCCTACATAAAATGTGTAAACACACAAAAATTTACCTTCTTGGCAACTAGAAGGTTCTGCCACTCAGGCTGATGAAGGCGGTGGAGACGGTGAAGGGAAAAAGATCATCCCAGCCTGATTTCTGGGATTATGAGACTGATTGATTTATATAGTTTTTATTCTTCCATTTTCTTTCCTTTCTTCCTATTTTCTTCAATTTACTTTCTTTCTGCTTTCTTTTCATTTTTTCTTTCTTTTCCTGATTGGTTTCCTTTTCTCTTTTTAGAACATTTATAGTTTAGTGTTGCTTCATCATATTACAGTCAGATCAGTGATGACGGAGGTGATCAGGAAGCAAGGTTAGAGCGAGAGAAGATAATCTCCACATTGAAAAGTCCTGTCCGACCTGCAAGAGGGGAGAATGGATAAACTGAGAGCTGTGATTGTCCTCAGTAGTTCGTAGACAAACACTACCTGAATTACTGTAGAGAAAACATAAATTTTGAATGGCTTCTTGACAACTTTTCCCCCAATTAAGAGCTGTTGACTTTGTCAGAGCCTGCGCCTAAGATCAGGGGTTCTTCCATTACAACCTGTTGGTCAATCGCCTGCTGTTCATACAGGCTTGTTTTTCTTCTTGTTGACAGAATGACAGCAGTTTTGCTCTGTTTATCCTCAGCTATGATTATTCGATTTTCAGCTGAATAAAACATTAATTTCCGAACACAATGGGCTCTGAGTGTTCCTGTTTTGAGGTGCTTTTCATCTCTGTCTTTGATTACTAAGTTGCTTTTCATAACTTAGTTTCTTCTAAATTAATAATTCAAGGCTATGTTGTGACTCCCATGTTTGGTAATTCACTTAAGATATTAAACTTTTTAATAACTCCTACCTGAAGCATAACGTAGGCTGTACTTTAACTTTGTGCCTTTTAAAAAATAATTTCAGTGCTGCAGTTTTAGAAAACACAGAAAAGCCTTAGATTTCTTTATATCCAAACTTTCACCACTCCCTTTGACAGTTCTGCACTCTTGACATTTTCTCAAGCAGCTTCTTGAGGTAATAACATGGTAAGCTTTTCTTGAAGAAGCTCACAGATTTTTCTTTTTTCTACACTTGTTAGCTGCTTTTCTGTCATGCAGTGAGCCAGCTCATCCCAAACCATCTGAAGTGCAAACAAGATGGGAGGTTGCTGCAGATTTGCTGTGATAGTGATGAATGAGACGGATGTTGAAATGTAGAAGGGTCAGTTCTCCTGAATGTTTGGAATTGTGTCATTTTTAGCTAATACCCAAGCTGTCCAGTTGCTTCCAAAAAGATCTTCATGGTGGATGTATTTATTACTTCTTCTACAAGAAGAACTTCATTGGAGCACATTGCCTGGGAAGCTGGAATCCACCATTTTCCAGTTTTTGGGAGCACCACAGTTTTTCCTACAAATGATTTCCAGCATAGAGCAACACATTTGCCTAACAGTGTGCTGACTCTCACAAACATTTCTTCTAAAACATCATTATCTC